>KN881726.1:9891-92324 GCA_000934395.1 Fistulina hepatica ATCC 64428
ACACCTGACTATCATCCATGGATGTGGCACTACCGTTCAGTCTTGATATATTTCGTTAAGTAATCTTTCCTTTCTTTTCGTTTGAATGGAGTTCCACCTTTAACCTACCGTTCAACAGTGGTAGCTAGCGGTATCGTGGTAGCAGCAGCAATAACCACAGTAGCAGTAGTCTGCCAAACTGCACGCCAGGTAGGATAGTCCACCTCACCTAGGACTTGCAAGTCCGACGGGTATATTCCGTTAAAGATTTTTATCGTGGAGGAGGTTTAGTGAGGTAAAAACAAAGTCCACTTTCTGTGTGTAGACTTTTGGAGGGTCGGTGTAAAAAGTTCAGTTCTATCAGTTGGTTTATCGACATTTGTTCAGCCCTTGTAAAAGTCCGACTGGACTCGCATTCCATTTTACCGGACTTGCAAACGTCGAGCAAGACTCCCAAAAAGTGAGTCAAATTCAACACCACCACTTCAGATCTACACATAGAAAGTATACTTGGTGTAAAATGGGAGTCCGTTAATGGTATTCCCCGTTGTCTCGGACGTGTCAGCTAAACAGGGGAAGAACACTACAACTCACAGATGTGGATAAAGTCTCACAAGACTCACTAGTTTATCGTAACACCTATACATGAGACTACATAAAAGTGTAAACGTCCAGTACACTGAAAAAGTTTTGAAGGTATATTCCGTTATATAATAATAGAGAAAATCGACGACATGTCACTCTTATTATGAGACTGTATATCAGAGTCGGTGGTTCGAGAAACTTTTGTTGAAAAGTTTAGATGTTTCAGTCTACAGAGGATATTATTATGTTCTAGTATAAAGCCTATACTATAAAGATTCGGTGTAAACTAGCGGATGCGTCAGTCGAACAGGACCCTAGGCTGATACCACGACAGACTGCAGTGGATTCTTCTGCTTAATCCTGTTTGGCCAGTAACTTTGATAGCATCTGCTAGAACGCGATAACGGTATACACCGTTAAGGGTCCGAGATTCTACTTAGAGTTTGAGTTCCTCGCCTTTATATTGCATTCAGTTTCAGGAGTTTACCCTAAGGCCTCAAGAAGCTCCAGGTCTAGGGCCGCGATATGGCAAGATATTGATCGATCAGCAAGTCCTGTGTAATGGTGTAACATTAACTACTATGTAGTCCAGGTCCTCAGTACCGACAGAGATAGTAGCTAGGGTGACACAAAGGAGTCCCGTAGCTCTAATGATAATACCTCAGAGGAGCGAACCGACATACGTACCTCACACGTGAAGGTATGTGACAACTGTCAGACAAAACGGTGAAACTAGCATTCGTGTTAACATTCTTGTGTATGTTACACAGACGTACGGCATGAGTTGAAGCTCTCGAGCCACACGAGTTACGAGAGGGAGGGTAGGGGGGAGTACCGTCGGATGGTGAAGGTAAGTAGCGTCAGTAACGGCGTAAGGCGACATGTGTAGCACCGACAAGAAATCGCCAGCACGCGCCAAGTCACGCTGCACGTCCTAGGCTCCCCAGCCGCCAACCTTCTCGTGCCCCCAGCCGTCAATCTTTGCGTGGCACGAGCCGCCAACCTTCGCGTGGCACGAGCCGCCAATCTTCACATGGCCCCAGCCGCCCACCCTCCCATGGCCCCAGCCGCCCGCCCTCCCATGCTCCCAGCCGCCAACCGCCACGTGTCCCCAGCCACTCGCCTTCGTGTGCCCCCAGCCAGCTACCTTTGTGTGCCCCCAGCCAGCTACCTTCACATGCCCCCAGTCGCTCGCCGTCACGTTCCCCCAGCCGCCAACCATCACGTGCCCCCAGCCGCCAGCCGTCGTGTGCCTCCAACTGTCGGCCATCATCGCATGCCGCAAGTCACCAGCTTTCACGCGCAGGCAGCCTCCACCCCAGTGGCTACCAGCCAAGGTTGGGTACAGCTGGCAACGGACCTCGTGAGCGGCATCGTGAAGACAGCTGCGAACCGCCCCGGAATCACAGCCCTGACGGGCTGCCTCGTGATCGCAGTGAGGAGGATCATCACGAAGAGAGCCCCGAGCTCCTGTACGATAACAGCCAGGAGCACAATCGTGATCGTGAAGGCAGTGACGAGCGCAATCGCGATCGCGATTGCGATCGTGAGGACAGTGATGGGCGCCGTCGTGATGTTAGCGGTAAGTGCTGCAGGGATCATAGCTACTTTTTCTAGCACTGATTTGGTGGCAATGGTAGGCAACAAAACATGTAAGAAGTTGCAGGCAAAACCATCAAAGCGGGTGGCTGCTGTTTTATCAGAGGTAAGGCTTTTTGTATTTATTCCTTCACTATATTGATAACATGTACAGGAACCAGTGATCACCTCGTGCAAGCACAAGGTTTGTGGGGCATATTGACTATCTTTGTGAGTTACTAATATATTTTCAGACTCGTCATCGCCTGGATATTTCGAAGGACGAGGATGGAGGTTTGTATAAGGATGATATGTCTTGGCCGGAGCACGTCCGCCTCCAGGGTGATGTCACCGGCTCTCGTTTCAATAAGACAGAGCAGAGCTGTCAGCTCCAGGAAGTTATCGAGAAGACATTTGTCCACACGGCCAAGAAGATGGCACTTGAAGACCCATACTTCGACCTCGATGATTTAAGCCACAAGAGCATGCAGCAAATTATCAGCGACGTCGCTGCAGGATTAGATCAAAGGAGCATCTCTGAGTGGTTGCATCTGGACGGCAAGAACTATGGCAATGCCATTGCAAGTTATGTGAGTATTGCTTTTTGTTTAATGATTCGTGTGTAATTGCAGTTATAGGTCAAATGCCGAGTGCAATCTTGTCGCAGTGAATTCAAGCAGGACGTGGAGAAAGTAGTCAAGGTTCATTATCAGTTGACATCACGCGACACGTGTAAGGTAAAGGAATGACTCGAGAAGCTCTGGACCAAAGATATGTACCTTTTTCCTATTGTTTCAGTGCGTAGTATCATTTTTTCTTATGATGTCTTCTTACTGCTTGTATCAGGTGGCTGCAAATGGTGATCTCACTGTGGATACGAAGGCCCCGTTTATGCATCCAGGAATCCTCGCTGCGCTCGAACTGCTATTTGTCAGTAGCTGTGACAATTGCATCGGCTTTCCTATCATTTCAGAGTGTTCGTCGTCACTGTCTGATGTAGACAAGCAAGAGCCTGAGATTCCAGCACCTCTTGTTGCATATGCAGCATCTTGTGTAAGTTTTCGACTTTTCTGGTATTTGTTTATTAATTCCTTTTTAGGTTTGTTCTTGCCTAGATGATTTCTCGTCCGGAACTTGGTCTCACACCAGTATGGAGGCCTCCACTCGCATGACATTTCGCAAGATGCTGGCCTTGCTTCAACAAGTGAAGACTGCTAGTGCTGTGGCTTATCATAGGTTGATGTCGAAAATTTTATGCGAAGTTGTGTAAGTAATTTCATCTTATATTTGCATTAATAGATAGCTGATTGGCTTATAGTCCTCAGCAAAAACTAGTAATTGTTGATCCTAATGAGACTGCATTTTCTGTTATTGATCTTGATGGCCTTGCTTGTAGTTAGATTTTTGATTTTCGCTTTTTCTATGCATTTTATTTATTGTGATTCATTAGCCTACTTTCAAATTTAGTTTAGATACATTACTTTTTGCAATGACATTTTAATTTTCGCTGTAATTTGTGAGAGTGAATGAATTGATTTTGAATTAAATATGGTTTAAATGATTTAAGCATTGAAACTCAGTTACGAGATATTGAGTTTAATTTGAATTAAATATGTTGTAAATGATTTAAATATTGAAACTCAGTTACAGGATATTGAGTTTAATGAATGTCAATAAACAGTGGATGAATTAATTAATTACCTACAGACACTGTTGACACCATTGATAAAATTGATGAAAATAGCGTAAATTGAGACTCATTGACACAAGTTGAGAGAGCATTGAAAGTAATTTTCAGTCACTGAAATTAATTGCCAAATTGAGATTTTCCTGATGATGTTCTAATTACCAAATTGAGATTTATTTGTTCGGTGTCCTTGACGTTATTGTGTGCCTTATGAGTCTTATGAGTATGTCTTGGAATGTCTTACGAAGTAATGCCTGATGGTTTATCATGTCTTATGAATGATGCCTGGCTGACTTATAGTGCCTTATGAGTACCTGTTCACAGACAGATCTACTGATTACAGACATATGTCTGACCGTCTGATCCGCCTTGGTCAGACCTTGTAAGGCCAGATAAGGCACATGTACATTTACTGATGTAATTCGTATTCAGTATGTGTGTGTGTGTGTCACGCTTCCGCTACGCGGCACTTTCTTTCGGCTCCCTTACAAAGAAAAAAAAGGCTTTCAACCATCCGAGTCGTCGTCATCGTTTATTCTTTATTTCGCGTTGTTCCATTCATCCAACCAACCAACGGTCACACGGCGCACACAATGTCCAGAAGCCATGAATCGCACGCAGCGGAATACACGGGATTGATTTATCGAAGATGAACGCAAATGTACAGTGTGTTTGCCGTGGCATTTTCTTTCATGTCTTACACAGCTCCTCTAAATTTATTATGGCTCGTAGACCAGTTACACCAAGCGAGTGCGCCATCGAGGCAAAGGCTGGCCAAGTTCGACCTATCTCACGTCCCTCATGTCTGCGATCCGGAAGTGTACATACGACTCCGGGTCTCGAGAGCTTCGACCAGTTAGTTTGTCTGAAGATGGCGCCGCATTTTTTTTTCCTAATGGCGACGTCGGTAGACTAAGGTGCGTCGACGTTTATTCTTTGTCTCCCATTGTTCTATTCATTCTTTATTGTGTACACGACGCTCCATACACAATTTGTTCCATTGACGGACATATTGAGTGAGCACTCCTTTGTCTACAACCCACTCACGAGAATCTTTCACTGCGTTGATTATATCCATTATATCCATTCCATTGTCCAGTTTCCGATGTATATAAGCAGGGCGGGCGTAACATGGTCTATCGCATGAACTTTCCCAGAGCTCACCTGGCGAACGTTTAGTTCGATTTGATTTCTCCAAGTCTGTAGAACTCGGATTTCTTGCGACACCTTGCTCTTTATGATGTTTTTGCACTTGGAAGAGAACCTGATCGAAGTCAGATTCTATAGAAACCTCTTCACGCTCACCGAGAGGTTGTCGACGGGTTTGCGTTCGTCCTTTTTTCTTGTCGTATCATCTCTTCAACTCACTCGAATCCTGACGTTTTTTCACTAGGTCATGACTCCGACGCCGACTTCTCCTGCGTGTATGCGAGTCAGTCGCATGCCGCTCAGCCACCGTGGCCAACACCACCTCGCCAGGCGAGAGACTACTCTGGTCAGCCTATCAAAAGCACTTGAGCGGCGTCAGCATGGACTCATGTGTGCGTGTCATCGCTATTGGTCCAGGCATCAAATTTTCGTGTGGCTCTCGATGCCAGGCTACACGACGACGAGTCACGACTGAGCATACAGAAAGGTGATCGTGACGGCGGCGAGACTGTGGCTTCCAGGAGACCATCACTTTAGGGTTGAAATTTCTGAGGGTTGGGCCATTCGCGCCCTTGCACACCGTCTGCAATGTGTAGGGGTGATACCTGCCAGCACCTCCAAGAGCACAAGCTCCTGTTTTATCCAACCTATCTCAATCGGCGTCTTGGAGGCCGCACCGGCGGAAGCAAGGAAGGCGCGCACACGCGACACGGGCATTTCCAACATGAGATGGTGGTACGTGCTTCTACCTCGATTACCCTGTTCACATAGAACTTAGTAGGATTGACTCGAAATCCACTGCACACGCCGTAACGCGGCTCTCTCCACCTTTTCAACCTTCCCGCTCTGCGGACATTTTGTCCGATCCCTTTCAGCTCCGTGTATTGATCGTCATTTCATAGAGGCTGGTGGTGCTGGCGTCCACTACGCCGCCTCATGGATTTGCGAGTGGAGAGGTGTATCTCCACTGGGCGGAACTAAATCGGGGTGTTCTCCGGAGGGCGCAGTATCGTACAATAGCGATGCTACCAAGCGTGAGGAGGAAGCCGAGTTCCCCTTGGCTGCACCCGAGCAAGGACGACCCCCCGTGCTGTACGTCTTCCTAGCCTTTTCGTGAATACACGGGGCTGACAGACATGTATCAAGCGGTACAACAGCGCTTGCAGACTGGACCAACGGCATCCGATCGTCGTGGGCACCTTCATTCGCAGCTGATAAGCTGTCACGTTTGATGTGCCGGATGTGATTCAGTAGCATCGACGGATCGTACGGTGCCACACTCGCACCAACAACGATGTCAAGTCCTGGCTTCCGTGCGGAGATGCAATTCAATATTGTGCGTGTCTTTTCTTCATTGCTCGTCTGTATAGTGACCTACAAATAGTTGTTTCGGTCGTCGTACACAACGGGAAAGAAGGAGGGCGTTGTCCCGGAGGAGAAGCGGCAGTGCTGTATCTTCGCACGCGCTTTGGTGTCCCCACACTAAGGTCCAGTGCTCGTCAATGGCCAGGCTGGACACACACCACACCAAACTGCTCAGGGAAGATGGCGACTTTTCGATTTCCGTTGGATGCACGGTACCTGCGTGGGTCTTTGAATATTCCAGAACTGAGTTTCCGCTGATGTGGTATCAGCATATAGGAGACCCTCGATCGCATCCACGCTGTTGAAAATTTCAACTGTGATACAAAAGTTGCCATTGCTTATCTCGAAGATAGAGAAAAAGAAGTACGGGCGAAAATGCACACATTGAAGAGAAGCAAGGCCGTTAAGATCTTGAAACCGGTCAATTTTCCGCCGTAGACCCCGACGGCCGACGCTGGCCCCCTCGTACTTAAGCACTTCAGCCATTCCTTTCAACGACGCAGAAGTGGCCAGTCCTGGTCCGTCTACTCTCGCTGCATCTGCATCTTCCTCGGGGTGGGTGTCTATTTTTGGTTCTGCAGACACTCTCGTTGAAAACACAACCATTTTCTAGCCTAACGTCAGAATATCAATTTATTATGATGAACGGTGAGTTACGTTCCCCAGTAGCAGAAAGCGTCGTCGTCGAGGGTTTGCCGACGAAGTGAGGGAGATAAAGTGCGTTCCACGTTGGCCTCTTTTTTTCCGTGTCTCATTTTCCGATTCCGGAAAGATGAAGTTGTCTGCGGATGCCATTTCTCCCCTGATTGAGGAGGCAAACAGGGATCTAGAGAGTATATTGGTACTTCTCGGCGTGGAGAAGAATTGTCTCAAGATCTCTGAACCGTGCAAGGTGTCAATTCCCTGTTCATGACCTCTCGATAGAGACGGTCGTGGGAAACAGGATATTTGCCATTACGACTTGAGGAACTGCGCAGACCTGGGACACGTGTTCAGACATACCGGTCACTACGTGCAGTGCCCATTTGCTCGCCACTGCACAACAATTCTCAAGGACGATAGCCTAGAATGTCACATCCGTAACAAGCGTAATGCCGATGGCATCTTGGCTGTTGTTGAAAGGAAGGCGTCATCGCAGGTGCTGAAGCACATCTTCGGAGCAACAACGTATGTGAACTATACTTTCATATTGTACTCGATTTTTGTATTGTAATTAATGCAGGCCATATCCTCGAACAGGTCTTACCATCACGTTTCACTTTTTCTCTGTGCTTCCATCGACCATATCAAGCAAAGTGCTACACACGGCAACGACGAGCTCTCCACTTGTGTGAGTTAGGTCTACCATCCAAATGGTCATGTCTGGCGTCGAGGATATGGTAAGTGTTTCATCCTAGTATTCGACAATGGGCATCTTCAATGACGACACGACACCACAGGGCAGCGACACCTCACTTCCAGCGATGAAGAAGATGATGACTTCAAGCCTACTGCTTCGCCCGGTGGTGGTTCTACTCCACTCATAGCTGGGGATGCTACTTTCAGTTTCTCGTCTGCTGTCGGTGTTATTGACATGTATTTTACCGTATCTGGTTTTGTGCCTAATTTGTTTGATGTCATGGTAGATTGGGACTTTTGTATCATCAATACAACAATGTCCTCTCTATAGCTCTCCATGACACCTTGCCATTCGTCATCTTCGTCGATGCGACTCATCCACCCAGTATTTACCCTCTTTTGATCTATTATGGAATGTCAATCTCAGCTACTCTACCCAACGGGATTGTTTTTCATGTATGGACCAGCCAGCCAGCTTTTTTTTTCAATCCACCAATGTATATGAAACGACTGTCCAACATCAACAACATCAACAACAATAAGGTATCAATTCAATGGTATGTCGACCGTATCACCGACTTCCTCCTCCTCCGCATCGCCCTCGAAATCGACACTTTGCCGTGGCTCCTTCTCAATAGGCGGCGGCGGCGGGATGTCGATATTGCTAGGAGCAGGAGAGCGCCGTTCGGACACACTGAGTTTCTCTTCCATCTCTTCTGCCACCTGGCTGAGCGACACCGGTCCGGGTGCGCTTCCTCCTATTGTAGGCGATGTCGTGGGGGTCGGGAATTTGAACGCCTTGTTCATGCTCCCGCTGCGACTGTGCGTGTGTGACGTCGCTTCCTGAGGCTGGTGGCCGTCATCTGCCGCGCCGCCGTCCGATGACCGCTGTGACGCGCGGCTGGCTGAGCGTGTGAGCTCGACGGGCTCAGCGTCCGGGTCGTCCACGACCACCTTCGCAGCAGGCGGTGTCTCTGCCTCTGGTACGGGACGGAAGGACGGTGAGGCGGCGACTGCCTGGTTGACAAACGCAGATGTGGTGCCTTCGGGCGTGCGCACAGGTGCGGGCATTGACACGCGCATGACGCGACCGGTGGACGTCGCACTTGTGGGCGGCGAGCGGCCGAGGGAGAGTTGCGACATGGACTGCGGGCGCGTCGGGGACGTGTAAGAGGCCGCAGAAGGCGGGAGCTGCGCGTCGAGGTACTAACGGGCGATAGGAATCATCCGGTGTTCGGAGTGGCATGCAAGAATCCATTGCGGTTGCACGACGGGTATGCTGAGCTGTAGTGCACGCTGGTACTCGATACCCGGACTCTGCGGCGTGTTCCCGCCCGCCTCTGCACCGCCGGGTGTCATTGCTGGTGTAGTGCACACGAAATGTGTCGTGTCGATCTGGATCTTGTCGCTCCACTTCGCACCCATCTGCACAAGTGCGTCCTTCGCGTTCTCAAGCAGTTCCGGGTCCTGTATGGTCCCGAAACAAACGCAAATGCCGGACGTGTCGGTCATGGTATGGGTCTGCACAAGTGCAACATTTGAAGGAAAAGTGCCAGCGGTCGTTCTTAAGATAAGCTGGAATGTGTATTCAGTGTCGATTTCGAGGCCGGAGAGCTTCGTTGACGTGTTGCTCAAAGCCGATGGAATGGCCGCAAGCCGTTGGCCGTTACGGTAGATATCCAGGGACCGCAGCTTCGCACTGGCGAGTTCAATTGGTGGCCATTCCAGCGTCACCGAAGTCTGTGTAACATTCCTGACCTGCAATCACCATCCATCTCAGACCAAGACCGTCATCATGGCAAGTACGCTTACGTTTAACTGCGGTGGTTTCGGCGTCTTCACGCCAAACTCATTGAGAATGGCGTCCTGCAAAGCCCAGAACTCTTCGTCCCGCCGTTTTTCTTCTGCAAAGTTCTGGGTGACGGAAATGTTTACGATTGACCCTGCAGTCGCGCCCGGTGGTAGGAGAATTGAAGGGAATTCAATGAGATGTGCGCGCTCCCCCAACAAAATCTGCAAGATTTAAGCAATGGGTGTCTGTTGCGAGCAACCTCCGACGTACCGCCATGCCGGCATCTGCCCCCAATTTATTGCAGTGAGCATTATGCCTCAAATCGACAATACTCGATGCGTACCTAGTTTGCCGACTGTGAAAGTGAAGCTGTCTGACTGCGCCATAGTAGAAAGCGTCGAGTGATCTACAACTTTTGTGAATGGTGTCGACGACAGCGAGTGAGTAAACAGAGTACTGTCTAGTCTCCCGTAGTCAGACTGCATTACTCAGACTTGATAGCTGCCAGCAATCGTCTTCGAAATAGAGTACTGTCGACGTTGAGATTGAGTTGACCCTTGTGTTATTTCGTCTGAACCATGGCCACTTTTAGTGAAGTATTGTCTATATTTGACACTTTCTGGGTGAAATCATGTCATCATTGCCTGTTCTGACCATGGTACAGGTTCACAACATTCGGTGACGCTCCACATTCCCACGTCTTCGCAAAGCACGACTACGACAGTTGCAATTTGGACGGGCTCTGCACTGCTCTGCAGGACGGTGTTCTAGAGGTGTCAAAATATTCTGAAATTCTCTGAGGGCCCAGTCAACTTGTCCGTAGTCCCGCTGCGACAGCGTCCGCTGTACATGTATGCCTCTGCGCTCCCAACTCCTCCGCGAGCGCCCGTGTAAGTCCCTCCAGCGCCGCTTTCGACGAGCAGTGCAATATGCTGCCCGCATATCTAATATGTGCCCCTGGCCGATGAGATAATGATGCGACTACATTTTCCGAGGTGCGGCAGAACAGTCTGGGCTATAAGCATCGGCGCGCGGACGTTCACGCTGCAGATCCGCTCGTAGTCTTCAGGCATGATCCTGTCGAGTGTGTTCTCTGTGAAGACGCCAGCATAATTGATGAGGATGTCGATGTGATCGACGCTGAAAGCCGCGAGCGTCGTTCTTCGGCGAGTCGTGCTGTCGCATATTGCAGCAGATTCTTAGCTGCGCGCCCACCGCGCTGTTTCGGTGTTGCGCGGCGACGGTATGCGCTTTGGCGTCGCTACTGGGAGACATGCAGGTGATCATGACCTTCGGAAATAGCAGATAAGTTCAATGGCGCATCAACAAGAGGGCGCTCATGTCTGCGCCCCGTCTGACATAAGGTACCCATGTCCCGCGAGACACCAGTCACGATAGCTGCTTTCACCTGCAAGGTGGGATACGCGACGGATTGGAATGAAGATGGGGCCATTGGATTTCAGTCTTTGTGACCGATGAGTTTTCAATTCCTGTCGCCCTTCGCTCGCGGTGTTTATTCCTATATTTCTGGCTGTTGGATGCCAAGTCGTTGAAGCTTGAAGCGTGAGGATGCCGATGAACGCACACGCCGGCATCTGGGCTTAATAACACAGTGCCGCAGCGCGCCATGCTCATTGCCGGGCGCGCGACAAGGCTCCCGGCTTACACATAGTACCATTTGCTCCGGTGGACGTGAGTTTCTCCCACTACCAAAAAGGAAATTGCCATAACGACACTTTATTAAATTCACGATGTGTCTCCGTGCAGAAATCTAGAAAGCCTTGTTGGAGCGCCTACACAACTATATGCGGGAGACTCGTTGACGCGAAGCACGAGTAGACTTCCTACCGAGAAGACTCCACAGGCTAAGATCTAAGAGGTTGCACAATAGTTTCGGCTTGGTTCTGAACTCAGGCGAGGGAAGGATAGATTTTGCTGGCAAGTACATAGGGAGTTTTAGACATGTACAGGTAGGTATTGGGGAGGCGGAGCATGTTACTATGTTTTGATAATAAACCACCTCAAAAATGATATAAAAATGTCGGCAAAATCCTAGCGACTTCGTACAATAAACGATGAAGGGATGAATGGATGGTCGACGAACATCTGCGTTGTAGTATACTGTCTGATCGAGAAAGTTTACAAGGCATATACTGCTACAACATGTCAACGAAAGGTCACTAGTCCGTGACCCAAGCCGCTTACCATGGGACACAGCGCCGCAGTGCTCTGCAGTCTTCGTACACCGCGTTGTCCATTAAATTAATAAAATGGTTCTCAAAGTAAACCAATGCTTAGTGCGTTCACGAACTCAACATTGGACTCAAGGTACGATGGCGGCTGATGGTCACCCTGCTGGCAACTGGAAGACCCAAAAACCAACACAACGGAGAATAAGGATGTGACACATCTATATTCTATTGGTGATAGCACCACTTCTCGTTTACATCTCACGTAAAGATAGAGCCGTACACCTGTACCAAAGCAGATTGACCATGCTCTCGCAATCCGCCTGCTTCAAAAACCCTTTAGTCCAGCTCGTCAATATCAAAGCTGAAGATGGAATCGGTCAATATTGAGAGACAATTGAAAGTAATTTTTTTGACTCACACAACCTGGCGGCGCTGTACTGGCGGGGGAGGCTGCTGGCTACCAGGACCATTCTGCTGCGGGCCGGGGGGTCCACGGCGGCTAAGAGTAACGTTATCAGCAAGACACCTTTCGCCGCACAAGGATAATACTCACGCAAGCTCACGGCGGGACTGAGGCGGGGCAGCACCATTCGGGGGAGCAGGACCATTCTGACCATTCGGAGGCTGGCCACCAGGACCACGACGGCTAAGGATGACAATATCAGCAAGATGCTTTCCATCGCACGAGAATAATACTCACGCAAGCTCACGGCGGGACTGAGGCGGGGCAGCACCATTCGGGGGAGGACCATTTTGCGACGCGCCACCAGGACCATTCTGCGGGCCAGGGGGTCCACGGCCACTAATAGCAACGTTATCAGCAAGATGCTTTCCATCGCAGAAGGATAATACTCACTCAAGCTCACGGCGGGACTGAGGCGGAGCAGCACCATTCAGGGGAGCAGGACCATTCTGGCCATTCGGCGGCTGGCCACCAGGACCACGACGGCTGAGAACAACGTTATCAGCAAGACACCTTTCGCCGCACAAGGATAATACTCACGCAAGCTCACGGCGGGACTGAGGCGGGGTAGCACCATTCGGGGGAGGACCATTTTGCGACGCGCCACCAGGACCATTCTGCGGGCCAGGGGGTCCACGGCCGCTAAGAAAGACGCTATCAACAAGAAACTTTTCGCCGCACAAGGATAAGACTCACGCAAGCTCACGGCGGGACTGACCCGGGGGCGGACCTTGCTTTTTGCCGCCCGGAAACCTGTTGCGAACTGCATTCCTGAACCTATGGAACCGTCCTGGCTTCGGGCCACCCTGGCCGCCCTGAGCATTCTGGCCACCCTGCTGGCCACCCTGAGCATTCTGGTCACCCTGCTGGCCACCTGACGACGCGTCCTGAGCGCCATCACCCTCGGCGCGAGCCCTGTTCATATGTGAGCATCTGCAAAGCCTAGGGGCTGAAAGTGCACTCACTCGAGCTCAAGATCATCGTACGGGTCGCGCGCCTCAAGCTCGTACTCATCGTAAAAGTCGCGTGCCTCGAGCTCGTCATCGTAAAAGTCGCGTGCCTCGAGCTCGTCATCGTAAAAGTCGCGCGCCTCGAACTCGTCATCGTAAAAGTCACGAGCCTCCAGCTCGTCCTCATCAAAATCGCGAGCATCGAGTCCGTAGTCTTCGAGCTCACGAGCGTCGAGTTCGTAGTCGTCGTAGAAGTCGCGAGCCTCGAGATCATATTCGTCAACGTCGCGTGCTTCGAGGGCACCCTCGTCCTCAAAGTCGCGGGCCTCGAGCTCGTCATCGTAAAATTCACGAGCCTCCAGCTCAGCGTCATCGTAAAAGTCACGAGCCTCGAGCTCAACGTCGTTGTAGAACTCGCGAGCCTGGACGTCGGACTCGTCGAAGCCGCGCGCCTCCAACTCGTAAGCGTCCCTGCAAGAAAAAAAAATCAGAACGACATGTTCACATCGGAACGGGGAATAACAACACATACTTGGCAGGGGCTGGCATGGCCGAAACGGTGCCGCTGAGGGCAGCGAGAGCGAAGGTAGCTGCGAGAGATGCAGACTTCATCGTGAATGACAGAGAAGGATAGGACCGAAGATGGTACTAATAGAAAAAGTGTGTAGTGTAAGTAGATTTGAGCGAACCAGCGCTAAATCTAAGTAGAAGGGTGAACTGGTGGGAAGAGACCGGCTGAAGAAGTCAAAGCACGACAACGATGACCCATTTATACCATGCCGAATGTCTGTGTACGTGTGGAGCTCAAAACACAGCCTAAACGTGTCTGTAACACACACGCGTAGCAACGTATGTCGTGAACCGGTTTCGGGGGACAGGCAATATGCACTGTGTACTGCGTGTCGAAACTGATCGATGATCATATTAATGAAACATCCATGCTTGGCCGCGCATCTCCGACGCCGCCGCACAAAGCAATGCAAGATTGTCGAGTCTGGAGAGGGGTTTTATCGCGGAGGCTGCCAGCCAATTCACGGCCTGCTAGCTGCTCCATGACACACCGTCGTAGTCAGCAAACTTGTCACGAGAGACGAAGAAACTAACCGCAACTCTGCCAAAGGGAAAGCACTGCTTTGCAGCCCGCGAGGAGGCTGGACAGGGTCAATGATGCATCAAATTATATCGAGCTTATTGATAACTACAAGCCGCGCGCAGCCCGCTGACACTGGTCATCGTCGCTGCATCTGTCGCGTAGCCCGTGAGGAAGTGTTTGCAGCAGACAACGAAGCTGAAGATGGAGCTTGGAGACTCACAACGATGATAAATCAACAAATTCACGTTTGACAAACATGATGGAAACGCCTTGGGCAAGCTGTTGTCTGGTCACACTCCCGATGATGATCGATGATCATTGATGACTAGGTCCCTTCCGCCAAAGGTTATATCTAAAAAAAAAGTAGTTCTTCCGTCGAAAAAACGGGCCTGCGATTATATCCAACCATCCAAAAAGTACATTTTGAGGATGATTTTGACACCATGCTTCGATCCTAGCCGAGTGCAAAAAGCCAGAATGTGCTCCCCAAACAACATGTCCGACGTCACGCCACGGTTGATGCATGATGGCCGTGGACCCCTTCCTGATTGCCGCGTAGTCCTCCGTCCGACCTTACTGCGCGTTCTGTGGTTCCATGTTGTCTACTTCCATGTACATGGCCCACTTTTTTTTTACCACAATAAAACGTGTTTACACTCGTTCGTCGTGTGATATCAACCTCGGGTGAGCTCATCTGGATCATGGACTGATCCAGACGAAAGACCCGTCTCAGCTGTGTCCTTCCCCTCATTCTATGTACCATACTAGGTCCTCCCTCCCGTTCCACTGCAGCCGACCGACGAAGGATGAGCGACTTATGTGCTGCAGGAAATGCCGTACGTACTGACGGCTCGCGATATCGATTGGAAATGCGTGTCACTTACACACCAGGAAAAGCTGTGAACGGTGAGACGTTCCAAGTCTTGTATTTTTTCCAACTGATTGTATAAACATTTCAATGGACTTTGACATGGACGCGTTGTCGGGTCGCCGCCTGTCTTTTTCTCTTTTTTTGATATTTATGATAACAGGTATATAAATACTCCACGATCTACTGTAATCGGAAGTACTGCAAAGTAAGAAGACCATAGGCATGTTGTCCATTCTGCGAGAGGCGAAAGTGTACTTGGGCGCGTAGCGAATCAAATGACATTACCCAAAGGTCCCAGCCCCCAACTTCGTATAGGTATGTGTATATAAGTTCATCCAGACAATGGTCCATATCCCACCAGCAATCGCAAACAAGACAGTTACAACGATACCAAAAATCCGAGCCACATGGGGTAAGTCTTGTTTACAGAAAAATGGAATTGCTTTACCTTTTTCTTCCAGCTGTCTACACATAGTAGTGGATCGGTGCAGGAAAGGACACAGTAAGCACGGGTTCTGCCCTTAGAAAATGTGACAGCAGGTGTAACGAAGCTCTTCACGCTCACCACCACGCGTGAACGGCGAACTTGAGCTATCATCCTGACTCGCAACGACACCCCACTCTTCTGGATAACGGTGCAATCGTCGGATAGGTACTGTGCATTTGTTGTACCTCGTCGCGTGAGTGGTACGTCGTCGCTGGGTCTAACATTCAGCAACATGGCATGACAGAACGAGTGGGATGCTTCATCGAAAGATATATCTCCCAGAAAAGAGAGTAGCCGTGTGCGACGCACGAATATCGAATACTCAGAGTAGCGGTACGTGAACGAACTCGACGACCCAGCGCTTGGCGAATGCAGTCGCTTGGCGCGTGGCGATGACGTTCATGCCATTAGCCTGGATGCCCGGGATGGTGTCGCCACGCGTGCAGAAGACGGGATTGACGCAGCTCCGCTCGATAGATCTGACGACGCGTTCTCATCAATAAGGCGGATACGGGCAACCTAGAGACACACGTACGCGCCTTCAGCAGGGGGTACTCACGTTCCTATTCCGTACTGGTTGTTCTCGCACACTGCAAATACATAAGGTAGGTTCCAAAGTCTCGTCTGCATAGCACGTGATGGTCAAGTCGTCCATTTCGTCAATTTTGACAAAGGGAGGGAAGGAAAAAGACCTACCGTGTTAAACGCCTCAAAAATCTCCCCCTGATCAACGTCACGATGTTCGGATTTTTGTATGTACTTAGCCGCAAAAGCAATGCCTGCGCCGATGGGGACACCGGCGCCAACGATAATGTGGCAACCAAAAACCGTCTTCGTCAAGACGTGCATAGAGCCACCCTTACCCTTCGACATGACGTACTCACGGCCCACGAGCTGGCAAAAGAGTCGCCTGAAATTCCCACCTCGCAATACTGCGAACGGGTGGCAGCGGTTCGCTGTGACAAGATAGTGAAGCACATCAGCATTTCCCGGAGGATGCAGTAGAGCATGGTGCGATCTTACTGCACGTTCTGTGGTTCTGAGTCGTCTACTTCCATGTAGCTCGCATATCTTACCACAATATAACATGGTTATGTACTCGTCTGTTATCCCTCCATACCTCGCAATGTCCGATCCAGACTGATCCAGACAAAACACCCGTCTCAGCTGTGCCCTTTTCCCCGCTCTATGCACCATACTAGGTTCCTCCTCCCGTTCCACTGCAGCCGATCGACGAAGGACGAGCGACTTATGTTCTGCAAGAAATGCCGTACTGTAAGGAGGAGCAGCGCAGAAGGGATGAAAGATGAGAGACGCGTGCATGTAGAGTCAGAAGAGATAAACGGAGTCACGTGATCATTGGATCAGTGATCCGATGGTACCAGTATACCGTACGACGGCAAGCTCGCCCCTGAGTAGTCCACTCTTTTGTTTTGCTACGTATACCGTTGTCTAGGTATCTTGCAAAATTAGAGCTGGTTACGTTCTTTCCGTGTGAAGATACCGCCAACGCAGTAGCGGACGTCGAGGCTTACACGTACATACTGGCCGCTCGGAAAAGCTCGGAGATCTTTGTATACATATTATCATAAATGCCAAATTAAAAAAGAAGAGAGAGAAAAAGACAGGCGGCGACCCAACAACGCGTCCATGTCAAAGTCCACTGAAATGTCTATACAGTCAGTTGGAGAAAATACAAGAACGTCTCACTAATTGGAAGTGAAGTAAGAAGAAGACCATAGTCATGTTGTCCATTCTGCGAGGGTAGTAAAAGTGTACATGCACATCAATATCTTGTAGAGCGCGTAGCGAATCAAATTACATTACCAAAAGGTCCCAGCCTCAACTTTGTATAGGTATATGTTTATGTAAGTCCATTCAGACAAGTGTCCATATCCCACCAGCAATCGTAAACAAGACAGTTACAAAGATGCCAAAAATCGTCTGGGGTAAGGGGCCTGCAGAACCCATCACGGCACCATTCGACGAGCCAGATGAGCTGCCACTACCGCTCGTCGATCCCGAAGAGCTGGTCGTCCCTACACTGGTAGGCGTAAATGCTGCCTCCGGACTAGGGATGCACGACGTCTCCGCCGCACTGATCGCCGAGACACCCGACGCCGCTGCGCTGTTCACAGTGCCATTGCCCGCGAAGGCACAGGCCTCCGCATTTTGACTCTCTATTTCGTACCACTCACTCATCACATACGACGTCTTGATCACTGGGGAAAAAAAAATCATATTACTCTAGAGGAACACACAGATGCAAAAGAATAGATGTGATACGTACGTGGATCACATCCAGATAGACGTCCGTACTCGCCTGTCGTGCCATTGCCACTGATATCGTCGCACGAAGCGCCGTTCTCACCGAGCAGCTGGCAGCCGTAGTTAATAAGGGCGCCCGAAATGGCGCTATAGTTTGACGTCGTGGGCGTAAACTGGCACGCGAGGGTTTTCTCGAAGCAGTCGCACGCGGACTCGTTGGGCGTGCCAGGAAGCGACGTTGAAGCAGAAAAAGTAGAATTCTGCGTCGGACAGGCCGGATATGTCGCTGTCGCTGAGGACGCCGGCGGTGAATTGGTCGGAGACACGGCACTGTACTCCTTTTTGAGATTGTTGTAGTCCGTACCAGTAGTGACGGTAGCACCATTGCTGGATATATTAACCATGCCAAACTGGCCATCAGCCGACGTCGCGGGGAAGTACGAAAACGCGATGCCGCCGGACCATACACCTGTCATGTTGGACGAAAAGAGCGAAGCAACCTCTGTCCACGGCCGTGGGAGGCCATCGCTTGGCAGACAGCCAAATTCACTGAAGTAGGCAACGACGTTGTAATCTGCGTAGTCCTCATTTGTCTGTTTGTATGCAGCATCATAGGTTGAATTGCCACACCACTCGCTGAATATCGGTCAGATCATCTGTCGACACAGTAGCCGAAAGAAGTAAATGGTACAGACTAGTTGTTCAAACCATAAAGATCGATGGCGTTCGACCCAGAATTGGTGTTGGATGCATCGCAGGACAGATAATTTGCAAGCGGATTGCGCCAGTTGGCCGTACCGTCAATGGACGCATAACCAACCAACACAGAGGAAGACTTCGAAGTCCTGAATTATCGCGTAAGCACTACTGCACGAAACCCACAGCTGCCACGGCACTTACAAGTAGGCTTTGATATCCCGAGCCGCTGCCTTGACGAAAGCGGCGACACCGGTGTCAGAACCGCTTGACGTGATGACTTCGTTGCCGACATTGAATGCCAGAACATTGTCGTATCCGTCGAAGACGTCAATCGTTGCGATGTACTGGTCAAGCAAGTTCGTCGACCAAGCTGGGGACGTGCGGTCGATAGATCTGGTGCAAAACAGCATAAGCAAATGTAACAAAAAATATATCGTAAACTTCGAGACACACCCGTTTGAGGGAAGTGAGAGGTCGATGATGGTATATATCCCAGCATCACTAAATGTTTTCATGCCTAGAGAGATTAATTGCATTAAGCGGGCAATATAATAGATGGACGACAACTCACATTCATCATGGTTGAGCGACGAGTTTACGCTGTAGACTCGAATGGTATTGATACTGAGTGCCTGTAGATAGGGCAGATCGCGGCTACACGCAGAAGAATTCGCTAGAGGATCAGTGAAGGTAGAGGGCTCTTCAAAGGTGTTGCTGGAGCTGTCGACGACAGTGCCTTGCAAAGCCAATGAGCTTCGAGGTTGCGAGAGCAGAACGGTGGCATACCTTGCGGCTGGTACGCAACACCTTTTATGTAGAATCGTGCATTGTCCGCGTAGAGATAGCGTCCCGTACGGTTGACCGTCGAGATGGCGTTCACAGAAGACCATAACGTCGTGGCAACCGCCGCAGCACAAAGAGTGAGAGTGCTGCGCATTGTATGATGTATCGGTGTTGTGCGAGTTCCACGTGTTACGAGAGTAACTTTCTCGATTGAGAGATAGATAGATAGATTATACACGGTGTGGAGAGTTATAACGAATGCTAGGAAGAAAAAGAAGAGTTCATGGAAAACACTATCTCCGCGCTGACCAATGTTTCGGAACCCGTTGCGGTCACGTGGACTACCAATGCCTGGAAGTGAAGAAAAAAATAATCCTGTAATCAACAAAGCATCGACCGAAGTAACAACGGACTGTCCACGCGCGAATGGCAATTTGAGCAGTGGAATCTAGTGAAATATGTTCGAGGCGTGGGCAAGTCACATGCGATCGCATACTTGTGCTGCTCCGTGCAGAAACGCCGCTGCCTCGCGAATGGGCGTTGTCGATCGTTAACCGTTCATGCATGATTTCCTCCATGTCGACTGGATATATGAGACCAAGTATCTAGGATAAGCGTGAACGTACCTAATAAATTGAACAGACTGCAGGACATACTAGTGCACACGGCATCTCGCGATTGCAGAAATGGTACCATGTCGCATGAAATGAAATGAACATGTAGCTTTGTGAAAGATCGAGTTGAAAGGATGATAACGGACCAGACGATAGTTGTACCAAGTTCAGGAAAGACTGATCGTAGAAGATCGGTTTGTAGTAAGGCGGCGAGACTACTTACAAGCCAAGCTATGCTACATGTCGGATATTGAGGCCAGATCATCAACGTAAAGTTGTCGCTGGCGACTGAGAAGTCTCCTCGTGACCTAATTATCTCCTCCCGGTATGCTGTCGCATATCTGCGGACGGAGATATGCACCCGAACTTCGGACAAGTACACGGCCGGGTGTTTCACATACACCAAAAGTATGACAGTGGCAGACGTACGGCAGTGGTGCTCCAGCGGGGTACGATTTCCGTATAATTGGGCCCAAGTTCCTGTTCAGTACACAAGCGTAACTGTAACTTCGCCGCAGATTCCGAAGATGCCCGTGTTGTACGCTCAGTCGTACTGGAGTCGCATATTTCGGAATCGAAGCAACTTTGAACAATGGGGCGCGCGTTCTTCGAAGTTCCAGGCTGTTGAAAATGCATTAGATTCTCAATTCTAAGTACTGTTATTGATGGGATAACCTGAGAAAAGGGCATAGCTCTCGGAGCAATTGGCGGGCGGATGAAGCCGACTAAGCTCTCAAAACCATACGACAGCAGTACTAGTACCATTTGCCCTGGTACTCTGGGTACGCGGTCACAGTCGTACAGTGGCAAAAGTACGATTTACACACCCCGCCGTATGTTTCACGTATGGCTGCAGTATCTTGGATGTCATGCCTTTGGCGTATGTGAAACGCCAGGCCGTGTAGGACGGAGGACAACAAACTTTTGAACCTTGTTTGTCTTTGAGTCGATAGCGATTTTGCATGCCCATTTTCTGCACCACGCTTTAAGGATGTGAGCTGCAGTGAGCACAATTATTGCGTGTGCCACCTTATGTATATATATCTGCGCACGAAATGAATCAGGGAAAGTCGATTCAATGGAGGACAGGGACTCGAAATATTCTCTATGACATTTTCTAGCGGTAGCTCTTCCGTGCATCACTGCTGTTTGCTGCACTCACTTGTGAGCATCGAGGTAGCAGGGCAGCGCATTGGCTGCCGCCGCCAGCAGGGCCGTCCATAGCAGTACAAACGCAGATCTTGTCCAATCAAATACTTAAACCGGAGTCCTGGAGTAGAGCAACAAGCAGGACAAACGAGAGAGAGAAGTGTCGATAGTTAAGAGTGTGTAACGAAGTGAGAAGACCAGGAAATCGACAAAGACCACACACCGATGAGAATATCTGTCAGCTGCTCGAGTACCTTTTTAAATACAAATACAATGGGTGCTTACACGAGCCTTCGAAAAAAAATTTTTTTTCAAAGAGATGAGGTTCAAATAATTGATTCAAATGCAGAAAATGCGTTGATGGGAACGTGACCGCATTTCTCGACCCCGTGATTTGACGAGCGGTTGAATCTCAGTCTGTAACTATGGAGTTGTGGGTCCATTTGAATCCTCGCGGCATCCACCATTATGACATTCCGTTCCATAGCATCTTAAAATTTCGAGCTTACAACCACTCCCATCTGCCGAACCTGTACACTTGTTAATAGCTGGAAATCCCTTGGACCCGCCCTTCAATAGGCTCGGAGATCTTGAAGTTATCGGCGTTAGACCTGATAGGCCGCATCGCGAATCCACCAGAAGGTGGACTTATCTTCCATACACTTCTCATTTCTCTATTTCTGTGGAATGCGTCACCGATTCTCTGTTTGTATTGAACGAGACTTCAAGCTCTCTTTCTGCTCGTGACTCGTCTGCCGGATTGCTTTCGATGGTCACTCTTTCGAAGGCAACGTGAGTGCCGCACGATCGCTCTGTCGAATCTTCAGTCCCCGCTGGTCCAAAGAACACCCGGAACAGGCGCAAGTCTCTCTCAACTGCACGTGAAGTCGTCTATGCTGATTCAGAGAGTCACGGGCATGTTGGCCGCTTGGACTCTGTCAGCAGTGCCATGGTCTAATGGATGTTCGGGCTGTGCGTATTTGTCTCAATACCAACTATTCTATCTTTGCGAAGACTGAAGAATCTCGAACGCTGGTCTAGCGAGGCCCAGAGTATTGCTGCATAACAATCTGCTCATTTTTTGAGTGGCACGATCACTCTGGAGCTTTCGCCGATACTCAATAGGATGACAGAATGCTTCTCGTTCCGCGGTTCTTACTAGTTTGTCAATGTCTCTCCCGTTCACGTACGTGAAGCGCAGCCTGCTGACCGAATCGGTGTGTCAACGGGCGCAATCTGGTTTTCTATAAAATCGGGCGTACGGTGGTTCTAACTCTTGGGTCTTCACTTATCCTCAGATGGCTATAGGTTTACAGCTCCTCGTTCCTTTCTTTGTTGCTTGTGCCGCCATAGCTTTCTCTGTGGTTAATGGCGCTGAGACCGCGGGGTTCGCACCAGCCCCTGCCTTCCGTGCATGGTACCCCGGCCACGATGCTCCTGGTCTCCGGCGCAAGGACAGCAATGCCTATACAGTCGATTTCGACCAAGGAGTTGACCTGCAGCTTGAAACCTCGAACCTGGATGCATCTAAGCTCTTTTTCACGACCGATGCTGGGACACCCTACCCCCACCCGTATGTTATGCAGAGGATTGGCGACGATGGTTAGTTGCTCTATTTATATGTATACTTATATTTATCTGGTTTCTACTTGCCGCACAGGCCCTGGACTTCTCCAAGATGTATACCTCACCGAGTTGTTTGGGCACTTCGATCGCGAACGCATCCCCGAGCGCGTCGTCCATGCTAAAGGCGGTAATATGAGCTTTTTGAGCTTCTTGGACAACCTTTCCTTAAGATCTTTTGTCCAGCGGGCGCGCATGGATATTTCGAGGTGACCAATGCGGAGTGGGTAAAGAACTATACTATGATGTGAGTGCTGTGCGAACGTCGCATGTTGAAATGAATCTCAGCGATTGCGCAGGGACGTTTTCAGCGAAGTATGTTCATGCCGCGGCGATAGTTTGCCGTGCACTACGACTCGGGTCCTGAAATTCTAATTATGCTTTCGTAGAATGGTCTTCGCACGCCGATAACTGGTATACACAGCTTTTGTTCTTCGTCTGGCCATTCGGACTCACGAGCCTCTGTGCAATGCTTGACATAGTTCGTTTTAGTACGGTTGGTGGTGAAGAGGGATCTTCGGACGAAGCACGCGATCCGAGGGGATTCTCAATGAAGTGCGTATCGTCATCGACGCAGTCGTTTACGCAGGCTTTTGCAGCGATCTTCGGAATGGCTAATTCTGGCACAGATTCCGCACGCGCAAGGGTATTTGGGATTTGGTAATGAACAGTAAGTGACTGCATTTCCAATTATACAGCGCACTTTTTTCCTCACTTCCTGTCGCTCTGCCTTACTAGACACCCCCGTCTTTTTTATCCGAGATGGAGCCAAGTTTCCGCACTTCATTCATGTTAGCCTTCGCTTCAATGGCGTCTGTCTCCTCCTTCTGATAAACTTGGACTAAATTTGGCAACCGACATGTTTGCAGACTCAGAAGCGCAATCCGCAAACACACCTCAAAGATAAAGAGTAAGTTCTTACGTACGGCTGGGCTTCTATTATTGTGTTTACTAATAGAACTATTCATCAGCCTGTTTTGGGATTATCTGGGCTCGAACCCGGAATCGTTGTACCAGGCACGTCCTTTTATACTTTTGATTCACAAGAATCATGTCAATAAAAACGATTGCGCAGGTCATGAGGCTGTTTTCTGATCTCGGTAATACCGGCACGCCCTGCTTTGTATTAATTTCTCTAATGTCCGCACTCAAGGAACCCCATATGGCTTCAGGCACGTTCTATCTGAGGCGCTCTCATAACTGCTGAAGTTATACGTACACTTTTCAGACACATGAACGGATGGACGGGCCACAGTTATCGGTGTGTGCCGCTTCGCAGTTTTGTTATTGTTAGGTTCGACCTGATAATTCTTTCAGATGGATCAGGAACGATGGGACATGGGTTTACGTAAAACTCTTTGCGGAGTCCATGCAGGGAGTAAGCACGATATACTTGTTTGCCTTATAATTTCTCACACTTTCGTCAAGATTAAGAACTTCACAAACGCCGAGGCAGTCGTTATTCAAGGTAAGTGATTTTCTCTTCGGGAGATGTGGTCATCGGACATTTCCGTCGTTCTCGTGACAGGCGAGAATCCCGATTTCGCCACTCAGGACCTTTACGAGTCAATTGAAAATGGGTCATACCCCGGATGGACGATGTACGCTCAGGTCCTTACACCTACTGAAGCCGAGCACTTCAAGTACGTTTTTTTTTCACCTCGAATTAAGATGCAGGTGTCTGAAAACTAATGTTCGTCAGGTACAACGTTCTCGACTTAACAAAGTATGTGCTACCTTGGTAAACATATCCACTGGTCTGACATTACAACAGAGACTGGGGCCCAGAAGTCCCTAGCGTCGAAGTTGGCAAGTTTTATCTGACTCAGAATCCTCTCAAGTACGTCCTGTATAGTGCGGACTGACACATGATTATTTACGTATACCACTAGCTACTTCGCTGAAATCGAGCAGGCTGCCTTTTCGCCTGCGCGGATAGTATGGGGTTGGGAACCTTCTGCTGATCCAGTTTTGCAGACTCGCTTTTTAACGTACTCAGGTGGGCTTGTTTAGTTCGGACCGAGATTATGAGCGACAGCTTATTCTATTATTCAGACACCCAGCGTTATCGTCTCGGAGTAAACTATATGGTGAGCTTCAGGTCACTTGCTCTGTTTCCCTGTCCAAATGGGTATCCCTTCCCCAGCAAATTCCGGTAAGCGTATATTATTCTCCCCACTCTGTAGGCCGTCTTAAGGGATATGGATAGGTTAATTGTCCCTTCACATCCGTTGGTATGAGTAACCATTCGTAAAGGCAATTTTTGTGGATTCACCCTATATTTTTCCCAGCGAACTTTGAGCGTGATGGCAGAATGAGCGTTCAAGGAAATCAAGGTATTCTTTATCTTTAATTGGCCACGCGCGGTCTTTTATTCATTTTATCCAGGTTCCCGTCCGAACTATCTATCAACCCTTGACCCGATCAAGCTGCCTAAGCGCCCTTACATTGACGACACGCATCAGCAATGGATCGTGAGTGCTGTCACCATAACGCCACTACAATCCACTCATTTAGCTGTTGCATATCGTGTGAAAAGGGCGGTGCTGTCAGCTCGCTGTCGCGCGTTACAGAGATCGACTTTGACTGGCCGCGTCGCTTCTGGAACAGCCTCTCCGAGCAAGACCAGCAGAATTTGATCAGGCGCGTTCGTTTCATTGGGGCACAGGCCCCTCTGCCTTAACATCCTGTCTAATCTCCTTCACAGTAACGTCGTCGGACACCTTGGACTTGCGCAGACCTATAGTGTGCGCCAGCGTATGGCCTCACTTTTTGCTCACGCGAATGCTTCTCTCGGGCTGCCCATCGCGGACGCCATAGGTGTAACTGTGGTGCCCTTGGAATTTCCGACGAATTTGCCGACATGGGCGAACACGACAATCAACACGAACACCAGCACGTTGGATTACTAAATGAGGAGTTTTTGGAAATGACTTCACGTGGGCATCCTTCATTAGCTTCCCTGGAGCGTGCGTGATGGCGGTTATCCACAGTGTTGGGGTACCTTTCTCAATGGACTAAGTTTCATAAATAATAAATGTCAGCTAGAAGAAAACAACCCTCGTTACCGATTACTTCAACATTGTTGAATCTTATGTAATATGATTAACAAAGAGTTAACGCACGAATCTAGTGGGCTCGGCAAGGATGATTAAAGACGCGCTGGTTACACGTCCATAAGCCTGAGATGGAATAGAAATTCTACATATTTATATGAAAGAGTGCATGAAAGATCATGATTCATGGGTGTGCCGTAGTAGAACATATAATATCACTTAGTACTCGTAAACGCAGAGCACTCCCTTGCTTAAGAAATGAGTACATATAGATTACAAGAGAGAGCATAGAATAGCTGTGACGCCAAGGAGACCGCCAAAAGTACCCGCTACAGTCCAATGGGTGTACGCCTTAAAGCGCTGCTGAACGACCTGCGTCGGCTCATATGAAGTTCCGAAGAAAGAGTACAAGGTGATAGCGAGTACAAGGGCGAGTAGGGAGTATATTAACAGAACCAACGGAAGTGATTGCGCGAAATGGCGGCCCTGTAGAAAAAGCCGAGTCAGCGATCAATTTAAAAAAAAAATACGAATGGAACCGCCATACTGAGAGGACGACCAAACCCTCGCCGCCAAAGCTAACAACTATTTCGGGCCGTACCCGAAGGCTTGCGATAGCCGCTGCGGCAATAGAGAAAGAAGCGAGGAGGAGAGCGACGAATCCCGCAGTCCGCGACACATTATCCAGCCCTGGCAAACAAAGCAAGGTTACAGAAGCGCTCAGGACGATGGCAGCCTTCACGGCACGCGGTCAACGCGGCTTGGGCAAAGACGCAACAAACAACACTTACGGCGATGCCTGTGCAGACGCTCATAAGCACACCTGGCAACGTGCCGAGGGTAAATCGTAGACCCGCTTCCTCATCGAGGCGAATACGGGCGCGTTCGTTCATAACCATGATGTAGGGAATACCGAGACAAAGGGCCGACGAGACGGAGAGCAGGAGATCCGTGATTCCGGAATATGGCGTACCACCGGGAAGACCGCTGGCTATGCGAGCCTTGCGCCACCGAGCTGTTCACGTCTGAGAACACTAAGAAATTCAAGATGGACGGGAGCTGACCGATACGAAGCATAACGCGTGAAACCAAGCGAGCATGCAGGAACGTATCTGCGGACGATGCTTCCGGCGTTTCTAGTTTCGAAATGAGAACTAGCGCTCAAGAAGGATTGCAACGCTGAACATACCCCTCAATAGCCGCACCAGGTCTTGACACTCATCCCGAGTGAAGGGTGCAGTAACTCTCCGACGCTCAGAAACAAGAAGGGATTCTATGAGGGAAGAAAATCAGCGTAAACGAACGCAATTCAGAATGTACGCACCGCTCCATGTCCACATCACTGCCTCCAATGCTTCGCGTTGAGCATTGGGCGGCAAGGCTGCGTGAATAGGATGGGCATCCAAGAACTTCCAGAAGCGAATTTCGGCGTTCACTGAGGGGCAATAGGCGTGAGACTCGCTACAAGACTCGAAGACTCATGGCGTACCGTCATCCGTGTTCTCTTGCGCCGAGTAGCAACGACGGCGATGATGGTCCACCCAGTTCATAACAAAAGTATCGGTAGTAGAGCCCGCAGTAAGCCACATCTCTAGTCCATCACGCTGGTGATACTGCTTCTCAAGAAACTGCTCGACTGCGGCAAGCCGCCGTTGATCGTTGACGTCGACGTCAGTCGTCACCACACGTGCAGGATGGACATAGTAGGCCGTAGATAGCGGATCAGGAATGACATAGCGGATCCAATGTTGCGACATGGGTGATAAAGTACGTGAGATGGTGACGGCGGAATATGTCGGATCTGCAGGAGCTGACAACAAAGGCTGGCTTTCGCTTGATGGGAACGACACATCAGCACCACGAACGTACGAGACTGAATAATGCACTCAACTCGTTCTCGCCTGACACCATGACATAGTCATTATCATCAGGCGATGGAGGAATACTTGGATTCATAGTTGTCAAGACACGCTGAAAAAAGAAACACGTCCATGCGTACCGAGGAATAGGCATGGCAACGTCATCGAAAGGAGACGGGATAATATCACGAGGTGCATCGACAACAGGCGCGGCATGAGTTTCAAGAGGGCTGCATAATGTATCAGCGAAAAGAGAAGGGTACAACGACAATAATGAATTGATTACACGGGCATGTTCACGGTGAAGCTGCCATTAACGTCGTTGGATGCCATCACAGGGTCAGCGAATGGATCCTCATATGGCGCCGAAGAGAATACGTTGCTAAATAAAATTTGAACTCAACGTTTGAAGGACCACAGGCGACCACACTCACGAAACGGTGGGCAGGTCCGCAGAAGCCTCGAAGAAAGCAGACCCTTCATTGATTCTCCAGGGGTTCTGTAATGGATTGGCTGGGGGCTGAACGGCGGGTTCACTGACGGGTTCGGAAACGTGTCCAGTCTGCTCAGCTGAGAATGCGGATTCAGTTGCATCGGCAGCAACGTTATCACCTGCGCTGTCAACAACCTCCTCGTGTTTCAGAGTGGTGTCCCCGATTGCAGACGCCGCCACGGAAAGTTGCTCGGATTCCGTCTGAGTTACCACGGCGACCGAAGTAGCCGTCGCGTCCGGTGGCGGTTCTGGAACAGGTGGTGCAGGAGCAGATGGTTCTTCCGCGTGGTCGTCTGCATGTTCAAGAGAGTCTGCAATATGCGTGTCTACCACTGGTTCTGACTTCGGCTCTTCAGTCAAGGCCGGCAGAGCCTCGTGTACCGGTTCAGGGAAGGGATCTGGGGCGGATTCGATCTGGGTGGATGCAGGGCCGGCCTCATCCGCCGTTGCCATTTGTGTTGGCTCATCAGTTAGAGTACCAGCGGGGTCGATCAAAGGAGCGGAAGGAGATGTCGTTGTGGCCACCGTCCCCTGGACGTCAGGGGGAACCACAAAAGGCTCGTGCAGCGTTGCCGCCGCTTCTCTATCAGGTGACTCAGCGATAGGACTCGGAACAGACGCGGCCACGGGCGCGTGTGGTGGTGGTGCCGGGTTAGAAGATGTTTCTTCAGCCTGCGACGACACGCGACGTTCGGAGCTGGAACGGTCGGAGGCAGGCCGGGGAGGCGGCGAGGGTGAAGTTGGAGGGATACTCAGCCGCGTCGACGACTTGCGTCGTAGCAGGCTGCCCATACGGGAGCGGAGGGATTTGTTGTTTGGAGAAGCCATATTGTAGAGGTTTGAACGAGGGGGAACGCATTGAAATAAAACTTGCTAAATATGCAAGGCTGAAGACAACGTGTACAATGTGTGCTGTCCCTTGCGGGGCCACTCGTCATTGCACGTCCGCGTTTTCTTCGCACACCGATCGATAAGGCGATGCACACGAGGCGAATCGACATGCGATGGGCATGCCGCAGTCGCCGACTCGAGACTGAACGAATATTCACAAGGCCTGTACCTCTCTACGGACCTGTGTAAATCAAACGATGAGCAACTTGTCTACAGGCCACGGAACTGTGCGATATACTCCTCTAGCAGCCAGTCTGGAACGTCGACTTCATTGTCGGGTTTTGGGTGGCCGATTTACCTCCCGCCTCGTGGGATGCCATGAGGTGATACCGGTACTGGAAGGCCCCCCATTCGCGGCGTGGGCAATGGGCATCCGCCGTTGGTAGCCATAGTATGCCTCGTGCATTGCAAGAAGGTGCAACTTCACCTCGCGTACCGAGATCATTTCAGCTTATCGTTGCTTCGAGTCGGTCGTGTCATCGCGCGCGATGTTCAGGTTCTCAGCGATTTCGTCCACTGATCCATCAGCCGAATGTATACCACGCATATAAGCTGCCAGAATATGATTGACGTGGCCCGACCACCACAGGCACAGAAAGAAAGAACCAAAAAGTTCACTACTTGTTGGTACCTCTAGATTCTAGAATAATATGGTTCTTTCCGAAGCCACAAGGAGCTTGTACGCACACCCGAACTGATGTAGTTGTTGATCCGCTGATTGGATGATTCGAACCCAATGATAATGGGCCATGGCAATGAAAATTCTACCGTGTTGTCGCAACGCGGGTATATATATTCAACGTAACAACATTTTGCACTTTCCAGGATATCCGGCATCAGCCAACACAACTAAAGCTATTTCCACAGTCCGTGCTAAAGGCAAGTCTACTACTTATATTACCGAACAAGCCTGGACTATAATGCACAACCCTCACCGGCATCGCTGAAGCACTGACCATTGAGAAATATAAGCCACTACCTCGATGCTGAGTGACATGAGCCATGAAGGGATGTACGTACAATATACTGTGCGCAAAGACAATCAATTCATTAAATCCCCATGCGGCAACTTTATCTACATTTGGAAGTGTTCTTCATACCATCTCCACTAACAAGCGCGAGAACTACGCAGAGTCGCACTCGCAGATGATGTGAGGGTGGAAAGTCCCCGTGCTCTCCGTGTTCTTGATTTCCTTGACGATCCATCCAGATTTCTTGAACAGCAGCTGCCAATTTTCAAGCGTGCGCTCCTCTCCGTTCTGCATACAGGTCATCTACACGAGAGATAGTGTGGGTTCAGCAAACACAAGAAGCAGGACTCGAACAGCGCGTCGACGTACTATCATACCGAACTGATGTGTAATCATAGTTGCGGCACCCATGTTCTTCAAGAGAGGCGCGGGAGCAGGCTTCACATTGTCGTATCCCACAACCTGCGAGCTAGATGCGGGAGCCTCGCACGTGTGACGAAGAATGTGGTCGACAAACACCATGCGTGTGTTGGGACCAGCCGCTTTGCGGAGTTGCACAAGGATCTTCTCGGCATAAGGGTCCGACCAGTCGTGGATGACCATCCGAACGAGGAATACATCTGGCGCACGGATCGCCTCAGGATAAGGCTCGAAGAAATTGTGCGCTAGTAATTATATCGCAGATGAGACGGTTGGAGTGGTTCTAGACCAAAGAAAGGCACAACGAACCTATGAACTTGACGCGACCAGATCGATACGCTTCAGGGTAGTTCTCCGTCCAAAACTGAACCAAGTAAGTCAATAACATGTAAAACTTGCAATCGATCCATCTGCGAAAAACATACAGACCTTCTCTGCCTGACCAAGCTGATTCGGAAGGTCTTGGATTACGAAATTGATTTTAGGGAACTGACGGGCCAACCCCAGCGTGACGCTACCAACACCCCCACCGACGTCGACTACAGTCGCGCCGTCCTTCAAAGAGCCGAAGTCGAAGCCTAGTTCCATCAACCATATCATCATTACCACAGAGACAAGTCATGGCCGAACAGAGACAGCCGTCACATCGTCAGAAAATCGACTGTGCAAATTGAACGAGCCATTCCTACCTTTGAGCATGAAGTCCGGCGGATACATCTGACTAACACCGTGCATGACCATGCCAATACGACGCATGCGACGGGATTGCTCGGGAGTGTCGATCCACTGGAAGTAGTTGATAGCGGGCAAGTTGAAAGCCTTCTGCAACGCGCATTCATGAGAATGAGGGGAAAATGCGACCTTCGGGTCGGTCATCACATCCGGTATATACAAACCAGACTTCCCAGCGTCATCCGGGCTGTTCAGACACAACACCGCCGACATCAGCTTTGAAAAATGGCGGGAAAATGCAGAACACTGACAACATTGCGACGAACGCAGCGATGCCGTCTGTCCCTTCGTGTTTTCCGTTCGAGCTAGGGGGATCGTGTCAATAATATCACAGTAATAAGATAATGAATACACACTCTTTCAAAAGATCTGCCGACTTCTTCCCAGTGTCAAACCGCGAGGACAAGAGATTGTGCGAGTAAACGTCGGGAGACGTCTCGTTGAATATATGGATGGTCGCAAGGTGCCGCATGATGTGTGCTGTACAAAATTCAGCATAGATAACGCGTCTGCGAGGAAATGAACCTACAGAGCCTTCGCGGATTCATGCCATTTATTTTGGCTATATCGTTAACATGGAGCCCCTATAAACGAGGATGGTCAGCGTGGTTGGCGACACAGATTAGAAGACAATCGGACGCACCTGCGGTCCCGCTTCCCGAAGTATTTCAGGAATGTGGCCTTCTTCGACGACCTCCATGCAGGTGGATGAAGTCCACTACAGTCTCCTTGTTAAGCGGGGGAAAAAGCGTATATAGTTTGAACAACGCACCCCGAGAGCCATAGACGCAAGCGATGCAACGGGATTACGAGTCTCAGCGATCAACTGGGCCGCCGCAGCGACAACGACATTAATAGCATCGCCGACACCAGGTAGATTGCGTGCGGCCTCAGACGACGGTGAGAATGGCTGGTCGAGACGAGGGAAAAGCAGCCCGCTCTCGGTGCACGAGCTGTCGATCGTATCGACCGACTCCAAAATGAGTCGAGCAAGCGCTTTCAGATTCTCAGCCATGAATTCAGAGACAGTCAACGACTTGGAGGACAGCAGAAGGATGGAGATAACGAGTGTGGAATTATCAGCTCATGTGCATGTGGTGATTAAATATTAAACAGCGGTAGCACTCGTCACAGAGACCTAGACAGATACGGGATGAAATAACCACAGCAGGCGATCTTCTTTGGATTTTCCAATCTACCACGTTCGGCTGATAGAAATGTCAATACCCGCGGCAAACCTGACCCTGCTTGACCGTCCCTGGGGACGCCCACCCAATATCTAGCGCGTTGCTGCGCCTATTTGCTCCGAAGCTGATAGTGGATGCACATGACGGTCTTTCGTGGGTCAGGGTTGCGTCCAGGTTGTTCCTGAGAGACCTTGTAGAGACGGCGCCCAGCCGGCTCGTAGGCACGTAACGCGGTACTACGCCACTGGCTAGAGGCGACGGCAGGACGGTGATTTCCGTCACAGGTGCACCAGACATGGCGAAAAGACAAGTACATGAAGTAACATGAAAATATTTTGCTGTGTCACACTGAAGGGTGCAGCACCAGAACGCCAGATTGCCCTTGAGCTTGAGCATCGGCGCTGCCAATTGGCAATGGCCGGGACCCGCAGGCACGTTTCCTGAGGTTGCTCCACCAAGAAGGGCAAAATAAACCAGAAGTTCGAATTTGACTCATTCTGATGGAACCAACGATTTGGACTGGTGGACCCACCGACGGCATCGACGGCCTGCAGTCGAAGCCCGTCCGTGAGACCGGCGGACTCTTTTCATAATCGAAATCAAATCCTGTCAAACCTTTGACACCGCTACACAGCAACCATGTGGCCTATTGCTTGGAGTCGTCGTCCCTCGTGAAAATATGTTTGTCGAGCTCTCAGTTGCCACGGGACTTTCCGCAGGCTTCCGGATCGCTATGCTATCTCACTTCGCAACCGGCACCAGTGGCATATTCATGAACCGTCTCCACGTTTTAGTCGATAAATTCCTCTTTAAAAGGTTTCGCTCGTCTTGATTGAAGGGACGGTCGACTCAGTCTGGTGGGCCTGGGTTACGCTACATGCAGCGTTTTTCTGCGTGCACCCTCCTGTCCCCCGTCGCCTTGTGCCTGTCTGGTCCAAATTTTCTGCCATCAGTGTTTGTCAGGATAAATTCGATGGATTAATTAGAGTCGGATTAGTTCACCCAAGAAGCACACACTAACAGACACTAACGGAGACTAACGGTGAGGACCATGAGATCAACGCACGATTGAACCCTAGATTATCTGGTCGCTGAAATTTCAAGTGCATCCGGCGTCAAGAAGATGGATGTGTGGATACAGCCCTTCCGCTATACCCTTAGGGCAATGAGTTACATCCCTTGCCTATTTAAGTGGTTGAACGACGCATTGCAGAGACTTCTAGCTTCCGGTTCCTCCTCGACTACGTATACTCTGAGTCCACTTACAAAATGTCCACCACCGGTGATGCTGCCCTAGCGCCGACGTGAATTTTCTCTTATTTATCCTCGTTGCGCGTATGCTGACCTACTTCCGTCCCGACAGGGCAGCACCGTTGGTAAGTTCGATGTAATCTCGTCACTCCCAATTCCTCCTGAGGCATCAATTCTTTTATGTCAGCTCACAGGATACATCATGAACGCCATGCTATATGGCTGTTTGCTCATGCAGCTATGTACGTTAAAGAGTGCATCGTTCGTTCTCGTCAAGACGATTCAGCCGCATCGATAGACTGGTACTACATGTCGTTTCCACGCGATCCCCGCTTTTTAAAGCTGTTCACCGCCGTGCTGTTTTGCTTGGAAACCACGCAAACAGCGCTTATCATGTACGATGCTCTTGAATCGTTCGCACTCGACTTCGGGAGTGTGGATCAGCTCAACAAGGTGCACTCGGCGTGGATGAACATCCCCATCATGACGGGCATAGGTGCGCTTCATGGTTTCGTTTTGTACCCGCGGGAATTGACCATCTTGGGCTAGTCAGCAGCCTCGTTCACAGCTTCTTCTGTTGGCGCATCTACACGCTTTCTAAAAATTTGATCAGCATAGCCGTTGTGATGACCGTGCGTAAAATGCCCTTTTCTCTGAGTTTTCTGATCCAGGTGCACTGGGTTAACATTTTGGAGTAGTTCTCCTTGTGCCAACTCATCACGGCGATATATTTTGGCAGTCGCGTTTACCACATTGGCGAATACTCTCTCCTTCAAGCTTCAACGCAAGTGCCTTGTTCTGTACGTTCTCTCGTCTGCTATTCGTTATCGCTGTCCTGAACATCAATTGGCAGGTATGGTTGGCGTCCAGCGCCGTCGCCGATATTCTCATCGCGCTCGCTATGTGTTATTACGTATGTTAATTCCCGTGTTCGCCACTTCAGCTACAATTCGTTCACTACCTCACGAATCATAGCTCTGGCGCATTCCCAAATCGTTTCGACGTACCGAGCTGCTGATATCCAAGCTCATTCGCAGTACCGTCGAGACAGGTACTATCACAGGTCAGTCTGCACTTCATTCACCGATTCCGCACCGTGAAGCAACCCCGCACAGCCATCTTCGCCATCATCCTCGTCGTACTGTACACCTCGCTCGAGAACGGCAGCTACTATGCATGCATGGGTGCTATGCTTGCGAAGCTATACTCGAACGTCGCGCTCGCTGTCTTGAACAGCAGGATCCGCATTATGAATGGTCGCGAAAATGCTGATACCACGGACGCGTTCATCAACATGGACGAAGATCCGCAGTCTGGGTTGCGCTCGACGATCTCTGCTTCGAATCAGCTGCACACGAGGATCAACTACACTGTCGATGTGCAGCAGTCGTACTCCCCAAGCGCGGCGGGTAAGGGCGGTGAAGCAGGCCGCCAAGCTATCCCTCTTGAGCCACTTGGCCCATTTAGCGCGAGCACGGTATGTTTATGTCTTGCGTTGTAATTGTATATGTTCTGATTTCTGGGAAGGAGCGCACGGATACTAAAGTACAAGGCGATTATGTATGAGGTAGATGATCCAATTGAACTTCGGGGCAGTCCCATAGCTGGAGAATTTGTGACTTTTTTGGGGAATGCGTGAATTCCATTGTAGTTGGCGCAGGCTGGTCCTCTAGAGGGACTCGCCATGCAGGGAGGGACAACACCTCTCCAGCAATTTTTTATCACTAAAACTGGTGGCTGATGAGACAATTGACTGGATCATTTCCTACACTGTTGGTAAGTGCTAGTAGGGATGTCGCGAGTCTGAGTCGCCTCACGTTGAGGCGAGGTGAGCCCGGACTCACTTCCTTTATGAGAGACTCGCCTCAATTCATCTCAAAACTCGTGGTCCGACTCGTTTGAAGCTGTTTGAAGTTCGGATTATCGGCATGTCGGCAACGGCTCCAGAAATCGGCACGGTGGGCACAAATCCAGTTCGAGAACGAGTCAATCACTGGCTGCAGACTCAGTGAGACAAGGCATCAGCCAGTTGCCGAATTCGCAGACTCGCCTCACCTCAAATTCGCCTCGTCACAAGTTCTACCCCGACATTTCGCCCGGCAATTGCCATTCTGCCATTCTGCCGGGCAAAACGGCAGGATTCTGCCACCATCTTTAGTCACAACCCCAGTACTAAGTTACAGTATCCTTCATATGGGCATCCCACTATGCCCCAAGTATTGCAATACATACATCAATTGACCGAGAAGACAAAAAAGCTCCCAACAGTCAGTTTCATAATATGGACGGGAGACAAAAAATAACAATTGCAAAGGAATACGTCCGCGTCTCAATAGATGATCAAAGAGATAGATGGCGCTATGGATACATTACTTGTTATGAATCGAAGTGAGGGAATTATACGGCATCGGCCCAGCCGGCTTAAATCGAATGGAAACAAAATAATTTGCGTTGAGATGGAAAAGGTCCAAACTTTCAGGGCGAAAAAACCCAAGAACGAAAATCACCATTTCAGACATCAACCCAACCCAAAAACTTATCTTCATAAGACGCGAAGGAGAACGTCCCGGCCATCCTGTTAAGCGAGAGTGCCACAAGAACTTCATCGACAACAGGCATAGCTGCTGGAAACAAGACGAGTGCGGCATCCGCGGCTTGGTCGTGGACACTACGACACCATTTAGCTATGATCTGTCGACGATCGTCAAAGCACTGGACAATGTTAAATGATTAAACATGTACTGAACAAACTAAAAACCAGCACACATACGATAAGATTGTGATCGTCTGCATAATGCCACGTGAAAAGCTTTCCATTCAACGCTGTAAACAGACGCGATCTGACGATCGCATGTGAACAAGAAATTTCAGATAAACAGACGCCGGAAATTTCATGCATGCATGCTTACCGTCCCTTGTCCGCCTTCCGCAGGAACTGCCGCATGGAGACGGTCTCGCGATTATTGCCGAATGCGACATAGCCCGGCGAAAGCTCGGGACCGAAGTAGAAAAACACCTTCGACGGGCCCTTGATTTCAGGATGAAGCGCCGTCCATTTCTCATTCCGACAGAGCATCATAACGACATTCGGACTTGCCACAGCTTGCGTCCTGGCGTCAAATTCGTCTAAATTTACCTGGGGAGTGAATAACACTGGACCCACATCTCAAAGGCCGTCAAGCCATCAGAGTTCTCGTACTTCGCACGGAACGGATTCAAATCAACTTGACGAAGATGTCCTGCAGCGTTTGCGGCGGGTGGAGCGGCCATGGCCATCAACGTAGTGGCGATGATTGGAGCTGGCAGTCAACAAGCTCAAGTCGACTTCTCACCAGCCGGATGCAATGACATTTAGTAGTCGAAGGAGACAAAGACGAAGAAAAGTTGAAAGCCATTTCGTTTCGTCCTTTGTGCTCGATTTGGACAAAGGCTCGACCGGTGTTCGTGGACGAAGACAAAGGCGGTCCGGATGTCATTCAGGACATCTCGATATGAGTCACTCACCCGATCATCACGGCATTTCCATATTGTTCGTCAAGACTATTTTGAGTATGTAGAGATACGGCAAAAACACAAGCATCTTTTTAGAATTTTCATTTCATTTTCATTTTTACGACTAATTTACTAAGATCTATAATCTTCTGGAAATATTGTGACGAAATTTACACTATTTCATCACTATTTTGTGGAAAATAAGAAAGAAATATGTCTGTTCCGACCATCATGCCTACTATGGGAGTGCAACGACCGCTAAATATAGAGGGTGGTATACGAGCCTACATGCCTACATCGTAAGGATCGGTCGCCGGTCTAACCACCAATATAAAGTGCTGCCAGTAAGTAAACCATTCTTCTATATCTTAGCTCCGGGTCTTTTTGTCCCCAGCGTCTCCGGATCGTTTGGAACATATACTAAGTATCTATCGGAAGCGTAACTGTGACTTGTCACCGACTCTTATCTGTGTACTCCGACTCTGACAAAGGATTGCACCGACATTTATGTGGCCCGCGTTCAAAAATGTTTTCGTGCGTATAGTGTGTTTGTGGATGCTGGACCGTAGTTTTTCGGTTGGCTTTAGACACGACTGGTGCTCCACTGGTAGTTAGCGGAATATGTGCGAGACTGTATCGCTTCTGCAGTTCCTGTGTCATGCTCTTTGCTCGAACCCTCATTGGCCCGATGTGGACATTGCCTTGTACACGGTGCCTGTTGCCGGTTGCTTGAAGCACTGGCGTCACTGCATCGTTGTTCCAACCGTACCGGTACAGGTAATACCGTAATCGTCAATAATGCTGTGCGCCTTGTTGATCATCTCTTGCTTGGACCCGCTGTTGTCGTCTCGTTGAATGGACATTGTCAGCGGAAAGCTCTGCTGTTCCGCTCAACCAGGCTTTCTTCCCGTTGATGGTCAACTTAGGAATCGTCGTCTGCGGCCGTCACTGGTCGGCCGTTTGGCGTTTGCGACGTGGTCCGGGCCCCATCATAAGAATGCGTTGCGCATGATGTCCATAAGGCTGGTTTTCGCTTCGTTCCTTTCCTTGGATACCCTTGAACGCTGGCTCGTTCAAGCCCTCCAAAATAATCTCTGACGACCATCTCTTTCTCTTTCTCTCCCATGTATATATTACCTGGCATACTATCTCTTTTAGTGGCAGCAGCTGCGGCGGCGGCACTGCCTGCACCGTCAAGGTGAGGCTCGAGGTATCTTTTGTGCTTGTGCATCGCTCACCCTATTGTGAAGGCGCGCTATCATCCTACAGGCTCGCCTACAACATGATCCTGACCTCGAGGACCGCGGGTTTTACAGTTACCAGATTGACGGCCGCGAGCTATATGATTCTAACGATCTCGACTCTCGCGAGCTTCGCGACAAGTTTGTGCTGCAGGCCAGGGGATGGTCTGACAAGGCTGCAGTGCAGGTTCGCGATGTGAAGGAAGACGTCGGCGCACGTGGCTACGATAAGCTGCTCTTCCAGACTAGGGAACTGGAGGACAGCGACTTCGGTGCCCGCGATTACGAAGGCGAACTTGAGCAACGTGATTTCTTGCAATTCAACTATGGCACAAGAGACCTAGAGGATGAGTATCTAGATGCGCGCGATTTCGAAGACGATTTTGCTCTGGATGCCCGCGAGATAAAAGACGACTTCGAGGCCCGGGAATACGAAGGTTTTGACGTCCGTGATTACGAGCAATACGACCATGCCTTCGCGGCCCGTGATATTGACGACGTGTCAATCGACGCACGAGAAATGCAGGACGATCTTGAATTGCGCGTCATCGATGTTCATGCGCGGGACGACGCCGAGTCGAACGTGATCACGTACGCCTCTTGCAGTACTTTCTTTCTCGTTTTGTTGACAAATTCCCTTAGTGCCCGCGCAGACGTCGTGAACATGGACACACGAGAATCCCTCGAAAAGCGTAGTATCTGGTCGAAGATCAAACACGCCTTCTCAAAGATCGGCCATGGTATCAAGAAAGGATTCAGTAAAGTGGGCGGCGTGTTGAAGAAGGTTGGACAGACAGCCATGAGCATTATTTGATCGGTAACGCGAAGAGACTATAACCTCTGGACAAATGCTTCCTTGAAAAGTGGGTCAGTCATTGTATAAATCGCATCTATACCCGTTTTTCACACTTTCCCAGATACTGTACGTTACTATTTGACCTTGTACTTACTTGTTAGGCCGGTACCGGATCTCTCCAAAGTAGCAAGCTTACGTTTAGAGAGACCAGTACAACTCGTCATGTCGATGGGTTGACAGCTTGACAGATCACGTAGGAAAATGAGCGAGGATCAAAATTTATTGAATATATATGGGCAACGTGGACAGGCCTAACAATTCCCTACGAGTTGTACCGGTTTACTTGTATAAACAATGTGTCGGGATGTGCGCGGGAGACCTTACTTCTTAAGGGTGAGTCACCACGCGTTGTTCATGGCGTCTGAGTCATTTTTGCATGGTTGACCTACAAAGTTAATACATTTCATGTTCTTTTTCTCAGCATAGCTTCTGAGGTACTTCGCTTCAGACGGACTGTCAGGACTTGCATTACTATGTGTGCGCGCCTGTACTCTGGAACGTTTCGACTATTCTCGCCTACCTAGACTCACTGTTGTATCCGGTTTCGGTGGTGATATATCCATCATATTTTGATGGTTTTCACGGCTTTGGCACAGGACTCCCTCAGGCAACCAATAAGCTGAACGGGGGGTTTCATTAAATGTCGTGGGCTATGATAATGCAGTGCACCTTCTGAACATCATTTAACCATCTGGCCATCATATAAGTAGGCGAGTCTCGGGTTTCCCACGTTGCTCTCGAGGTCTCTGCTGCCCTTCGATCTTTTCTACTGCTTCGCGCCGGTTCGCTGAAGCTCTCTTAATTCATCTTTCTTCGCTTTCTGTACATACTTCTTCAAACAATGCGTCCTGGTACGCTTTTGTTGACAGCTTTTGTTGCCGCCGCAGCTGTTGGGGCACTCCCACACGACTCGAGGTGCGTCGATGATTGAGCGATACTGGTATGGTTATGATTCAACGCACAACTTGTTCACAGAGATATCCGTGCACCTAACGCCCGTGCTATCCAAGGGCCAACGCCCGTCGATTTGCGTGAATTTGACGGCGATGGCCCAACAGCGCGAGAAATGAACGCCAAACCCGCCAGCCTGTTTTCTAGAGAAGACGGGCACATCGATGGCCAAACCTTTGAACGTCGCAGTAGGATTGGCAAGAAGATAGGCGAATTCTTCAAAAAAGCCTTTCATTTCCTCACCCCTTTCTAAAATGGTCGTTGTCTCAACGGGGCGCTTGAAGATCAGGAGAGCAGGTTGCCTGCATGCATCCTATGTCATATTGTTACTAATGAGTCGCATCATCATTTTCATTGCCTCTTCCCCTATCCCATCTTCTCGTGCCTTCGATAGTTTTGATAGTTTTTCCTGGATCAGAAAATATAGTGTAAACTTCCAACAGGACTTTTTTTACGCTTCATTGTTGTATTGTTATTATGTTAGATTCGTTCAACTCGATGCTATGAACCTCGCATCCGCCTTGAACCATTCAACTGTGACCCGCGCCGCGCTTGTTGTGGTGTCAATCATCGCTTCAACGTGTACCTCCTCTTCCCCATAGTAATACGTAATGCGCGGGTGGTGGCTCTTCAACTTTTCGTACGCCACCACGATGTCGTCCCTTAGGAGCTCGTACCCACCCACAGTAACCAATATGCGGTCCACAATAGAATCGACCCCTTCGAACCATGACTCCGGCGCCTTCGCTGCTTCAAGATAGGGTATCGCCGTCTCCGGCACGTCTTTGAGAACGGGATCTTGCATTTTGTGCATCAGACGACGGGTCAACATGTCCTTGCCTTCGTTGGTGAAATGTGACGCAGAGTCGGCGGTAAGCGAGACCGTAGGAGAAATCAACGCGACGCCGCCGAGCTTTCCGCCGAGCATAAGAGGCTCCACTCCTTCAAGCGGGTGTAGGATATGGGAGGTGGCCTGGAGGGCAAGATTACCCCCAGCTGAGTCGCCGATAAGGTAAAGGTTCTCCGGGCGCACGCCACTTCCCAGAAGGTGCATGATGGCGGCCTTTACTTGGCGCAGGGTCGTCGGAAAGCGCGTGTCGGGGTACAAACCTAGGTACGTCCTTCAGATCATCTTTACGCAGTTTTATAGCCATCTTTTGACGTACCGTAGTTCAGGACCACGGTGCCGACGGCGCCCTTGAGCTCGACTTGGAGGTGCCGAATCATGTCTAGTTGCGATTTCATTGGGGGAAAGAACAGTCCTCCTCCTTCGCACCAAACGTGATCAGCTGTTATGCAGCAAGCGTGACAGATGAAGACGCTTACCATGGAGGTACAAGATGACCTTGTCTGTCCGCTTCGGCCCAATCCACAATAGCCGCGCCTCCTCTGCGATGTCCTCGATGACAGGCTCCATGCCGTACGCCTTAACAGCGGAACGGTAGTTATCGAGCGTGTTCCCAAAGAGAAGCTGTACTTGCGCAGTGCTCAGGCTCGACATGAAAGCTAAACCCGCCCCAGAAAGAGCATTCTTCCAGCGTGGCCAACTAGAGGACCTTACCCCCGGGCTCATGAAATACCACGGCAGGCAGCATACTAATTACCAATGGTCCCGTCAGCATGGCATACGAACACATTGTTGATTCGACAGAAGAAAAAACTCGTACCAGTGGCGACACCGCGTATGGCAATGCCAATCAAGCCAAAGGCTGACACAGTGGCGTACCTTCGTTGTTCATACTCCATATTTGTTGAGCTGCTGCTGAGTGGGTTGTCGTTGCGGCTGCCGTCTGCGAAAATGCGACATTTGCACTTTCCAAGCTTAGTTTATGTATGAATTTTTCTATGACCGCACGGCGTGCACAAGCTCTATCGCGCTTGTAGAGACTATGGGTTGATGGTAGCGCGATCCGTTCGACACCGCAGGACGATAGATGAGATATTAAACGAAACTCTCTCCTATTACCGCTTGTCTTGGCCGGTGGACTCTGATGGGACAGTCGATCTCCGAGCAAGCCCGCCTGCAGCATGGGCATTGGGCGCCTGGGCGCTGAGCGCTGAGCAGAGAACATACCCGAGAAAACCGACGAGAACTGTGGCAAGTTCCTATAGGTCCGAATCCGGCCGCAATTGTTGAATCGATAGGGCTGTTCCAGAACCTACCTTCACACCTTTTCTGAGCGAGACAAACGGCGTCCCACGTACGTCTGCGGAGTCGCAACGGAAATGGTCCATCCAGGCTCCAGCAATAGCATTCTCGCGGACAACTAAAATCTGCAGAATCGCAATGCAACGTGTTTCATCCAGTAGTGGCATTATCAGTGACCGTCGTGGGTGCACGATCACGATGAATTCCATCTACGCACTTTTGAGCTATGAAGGGAAGAAGACAGCGAAGGTAACCAACCTTCATGAGGTCAACATTATAATAGTTCACAATGGCGTAATTCTGGCGTTGCAAAACCATGTTACACATACCCCAAAGAGTATGAGAAACAATTTCTCCTGTCGTTGCACACAAGTCGCTGAATGAGCACCGGGTATCAAGTATTTCGGGTTGTCTAGTGTACTGTATAGACAAGTCGTCGTCCTCGCAAGCACATGAGTAGTATCGAGGTTCGCTGTCAATTACTTCATTATATCGTTCAAATTAATTCCGCGCTCCTTCTGCTCGAGCACAACAAGCTGGACAACCACGTCCGATGTACCGTCGTATAACGTTCTCGCTGCTCGTCATGTTAGCAAGCTGCACAATGCACGGCGAAGCAACGTACAAAGCTATCTTTCCACTGATCGAAGTGCCAAGTCGACCACTTGCACCCATCGCAGGAGCTGGTTCAAGCTGTTCGAGGTCGATGTCCGGGACACAAGGCCCATGCACAACATGACGGCACAAGAACAAGATCAGCATCTGTGGACCGCCCAACAAGAACTTCTTGCATATGGGACACAAGACTTTCGCTTGAATGGCGTCGTTAATCAATTTTTTGAACAGACGGGCGGTGAAGGAGGTGGATGGTAAGGAACGTACCATTCAGGTGGAAGCCCGCGGTCTGGTGCTTCTGAAGCAGATAAGACAGCTCCGCAGTATCGCCCTCTAATATGGTCTGGCATCCCTGCAGCAAGGATATTTGAAGGTGAAAGTCCTGCAAGATCTTGATGAGCGCCTCTTTGAGGCCAGGAATCTCAAGCCCGTTCTTGATTCGTCGGATGAGGCGGATCGGGCTGATTTGCACTCCCACGTTCTCTAAAAGACCACGGATGAAGGCTATCGTTGTGTCGACGTCAACGGACGCAGGAAAGAGGGAATGCGAGGAGTTTACCTGGTCGTGTTTCAGAGTACTTCAGAAGATCTTCCCAAAGATCGTCGTCGTCCTGATCTTTGGCAAACTCGATAGCCTGGAGTTGCGTAAACATGTGCAGCTGAAACTGGAGACCGTGAAGAAAACATACACGATGAACGTCACCGAGATGCTCAATGATAAGCGTAAGCGCTTTCTTGTTGTTGCCCATCTGTCCAAGTAAGAAAACCATCTCCGGCACGAGGTCCCGCTTTGCACAGACATCGTAGGCCTACGAATCATGAAAAAAGACGCTCATCACATAAGCAACTGTACAGACCAGTTCAAGATTATAATCCGTGCTGACGCGGAGGAAATTGATGAGATGGGTTACGTCGTACTCAGCGTAAAGTTTAACCTGTAAGAGGTGGATGAATTGTATTCCGAATAAACAGAATGCAATAATGAGGCCACACCTGCAGATCTGCATCGTTTGTGACGAGTTGAGGATCCCGTTCCGTGAGTGCATGGAGATAGAGAAACAAGTAGTAAGGCCGGGACTGTAGTTGGTGGACAACGCGCCCAATCTGTGGGAAAGTAGCCATAAATGATGTATCCAAGGCACTTAGGGCATAAAGCTCACAGGTATAGAGTGAGTATGATCCACAAGCAATGTGATTGCTTCGCTTTCTCGCGGGCCCGGTGAGCTCGAGTCAGTTGGCATCGCGCCTTCTAACTCTTTGCGCTTCTGCATTAACTCATGATCAAACTCCACCAGCAACAAGACTTGATCCTGCACGTCGGTGAAGAGGTTGTTCTCCCGTACGAGGTCAAAGACATTCGGATGCCGCAAACGCAGGGAGTATGGGAGAGCCTTCCCAGGTTGACGGTTAGACAAGTACAATTTTACAAGACACTCCATAAGTAAGGTCTTTCCTGACGGTTCTTGCGCAGCGTCCCGCATCGATCTGTCGTCCGACATACGCTCCAACTCGGCGCGTACCGCCTCAATAATCGTCGACATGTCATAAATGCCGCGCGGCCATTGGGTGATCGTCCGAAGCAGCGCCGGCTTGTCATGGGTCAGGAAGTATCCCAAAGTCATTTCATAGACGACATGGTCGAGCCGTGGCGCATCGGTGGGTATGAACGGGATAATGTCATGCAGGTGCCGCTGCTCCGCAAATCGGAAGATCCACTTCTCCCAGCGTTTCTGGTCCTGCGCGCACACCTTTGGGCACAGGCGCGCCGCCTTGGGGAAGTCCTCTCCGCCAGCAGGTGTGATCAAATGCTCGATGTATCGCTCACCGATATCCGCCGCGTTGAGGTCTGTCTCGCCCTCCGGCAGATGCTCGAGCACGTCGAGAGCCTCCTCGTAGCGCGCGCGCTGGACGAGCCATATAATGTGGTCACGACGGTCTCGTGGGCGGGCGATGACCAAGTCCTGCGGGCTGAGCACGAGGTAACAGCGCTCGTCCGGGCGCTCGGGTGGTGCAACAGGATTACGCGCGGACACGAGCGCATAGTCATTACATCCCCACGTCTGATAACCCGAAATACTTAACACGTCGTTCGCGAGCTCCTCCCCCGCGCGCGAGATGATACGCAGCTCGGGGCGCTCGGCAGCCTTGCGCGCCTGTGCGGAGCGGTCTGCGGGCATCTCGTCGCCCATCAGAACGGACGTATCCGGAACCGCGTACGCGAGCACAAGGAGTGAAGTCAGCGCGCGCGTCCCCGAGGGACCCGCGTCGTCCTCGTCAGCGGAGGACATTGGGTGCGGGACGATGCCCGCAGCCATACAGTCGAGCTGGAACACAGCGGTAATTTCGACCATGAGAGGCGGTACGTCCAGCGCACCAGCCGTGCTGGGAGCTTTGGGCCGGGCACGGATCCGGGCCACCTTGATGTAGTCCGCCCATGCAATCAGCAAGGTCGAGTCGTCCTGCCAATGCAGTGTGCACTTAAACAGGTCGGCGCGCGGGCTGCCACTGGGACGATCGATAAATGTAATGCGCGACTGAGAGACGTTATCGTATATTTTGACGCCCTGTATAATAGATGTGAATTGGAAAATGCGCAATTGTTTTTGAAAAAAAAATCTCACCAAGTCATTCGCCCACGCGATAAGCCTGTCGCGCCACCGTACTTGCCAGATGGGCCCTTCGCCGATGTGCAAGACCGTCTCCCTATAGCCCAGCCAACCTTTCTCTCGCAGTTCTAGGCTGCCGGCCAGACCACCGCACACGAACGCGCGGGTGCTGCGTTTAGAGAAATTAGGCTCCAGCGCCACCGTCCTCATAGGACGACGCATGTCGAATGCATATGACTCTGGCGTCGACAGCGAATGGATGACGACCTGTCCTGGGATGCGGTCTGACCAGCCTCGTTGATGTATGATATATCGCACGTACCATCGATGGATGTAGTAGCCACAAAGTCCTCGTCTACAGCTATATCTACGATACTGGCGAGATGCCGTTTGTAGGACTTAATGCGCTTCCCCGACATGTCAAGAACATGCACGATGCCCGCATGCGTCCCCAACGCCTATTTTCGCGATCAGAAGTATAGTGAAGTAAGATATAACGATTTACCATTGTGTTGTCCTTCTCGCATATGGCCAACGCAGATGCAGTGTCCTTTGTCAACAATTCGGGCAGGGCTCCAACGACACGCTCATACTTCAACGCTGGCTCGTCCTCGTCGTCCTCGCCTTCTTCATCCTCGTTCTCACTTTCGTCCGCTTCATTTTCCTCTTGACTTGAGTGTCTAGATGCCGAGTCGTACTGTCCATCATGTCGGTCGTTCCTCTCGACGCTGATCGTGGATATAGTTGACACCTGTGCAGGACTCGCTGACAGTTGCTCAGCCACGATAATCTTCTCCTCTTCTTCATCCATTACATTTCCAATTGCCCTGTAAAATGCAAATTGAAGAGAGAGCTGAATGGAAGGAAGAATGGTAAGTTCAGTGGATCAGTGGATCGATCGATCAATCATTATTATAATTTATACGATGAGTCATTACAACGCTCCATAGTTTGGGGAGGACTTCCCAGCAAAACACGAAATCGCTGTTTGACCATTCACCATCATCATCAAGTTTTCATACTGGTTTTTCATCTGTCGATTATTCATTTCAAGCATTATACATGAATCGCTGAAGTTCATCATGAGTCCTCGAGATTTGAACGACTCAAAACGGTCGGAGTCTGGGTACTTCACCCCTCTGCGTGGAATCGCATCGTTCGAGAATCTTGTCGCTCTTGCAAACTATCAAGAGCGGCTGAAAGAAGCTAGAAAACGAGTTTGGAGAGACAGAGGTGAACCTGTCGTTGAATTAGACGAACTTTCAACCTGCATAAATCATGCTGTCTCGGGCGGTTTCCGTGAGTGAACTAATTCGATGTACAATACCCACTTCACATCATGTAGGCGCTGGCGGACTGGCATTTGCTATACGTGCGCTTGTGAATCTCGTCCTGGCCCTCGTGCGTATCCGACGGCTACCTAGGTGCGTGTAGTTGGCGCAGCGTTCCGCTGTAATTGACGCCTGCCAAGAAATGTACGCATCCGTGTGGTGCTCCACGCCCTCTTTGGTCTCGATACATGGAGATTCGCGGCGATGTTGGGTATGTCTGTGTGCCTAGAAGTTCATCAATCTGATTTCTGCAGGCACATTTTCTTCCACGTATAAATTCCTGTTGAACGCATTGCCGATTCTCGCTCCTTCGATTATGCCCTCGTCGCGGGAACCCTTCTACGATCTTGAGAAGGGCAGTGCACTCTCTGTAGACTATGATGCAGAGCCTGCAGCCACGCCCAATCATACGAGCTCTTCAAGACGGCCTCGGTTATCACTCTCTACCCGGGCCCGGCTTGTGTTAATACGCAAGCGTACTCGGAAATGGCACGCGGCACTCGCAGGTGCCGTGGCTGGCGCGCTCGCTATTGGTTTTGAGACGAAGAGCAGGCGGAAGCTCATTTCACAGCAATTATTTGTTCGGTGAGGTTGTTTTATTGTCGTATTGTCACGCCTCTCATGCGTCGTCAGGGGCTTACAGGGAACGTGGAATGCCTACAGCACGAGGTGGGGTATCAAAATCCCTCACGGGGATATCCTCTTGTTCAGCGCCGCGTAAGCCTTACTTTGTCGATTCCCGAAATGTCATGCTGACAGCTACAAGATGTGCTCAGATTATGTACGCTTTTATCTTACGCCCGGATACGCTTCCGTGGTCGTACAACGCATGGTTTGTTATGTCGTTTCTCCCATCATCGCTGAATTGATTCCCGTGTGACCACAGGATTCAATCCGCATCGATGGTACCCGTGGAGGGCGTACGGATCAATCGAAATATGTATCTTGACCACACAGTCAAGGACCTCACCGATATCGACGCAATTGTCGCGCTGCCGACAACGACGGCAAAGAACGCGACGCATCTTCTTTCCTTGAGGCATAAGCTCGCCACCGGCCAGACCGAAGGCGTATACATCCCACCGTATGGGCCCTGTGCCGCGATCCACCCTGCCGTCGACCGCTGTCCGACACTTCAGGTACATCGTTTCGTCCAAGTTTTTCGATGGATGCTTCCGATTTATGGCGCATTGCATTTGGTGCCTGCGCTGCTATTCCGTCGTCATGCGTTCATGAAGCACCCTGGCGCGATGCTTCGCCGAAGCGCCGTTGGCACGTTGCGGAGCAGCGCGTTTCTTGGCACTTTTGTCGTTATCTGCCAAGGTCAGTGCATCGTGTCGATCCCGTTGCTGAGTTTTGCCGCTTATATGTTCGTGCTGGTCCAGCACTGTTCTGCTTCAAGCACCACCTACACCGTGTCTTGTCGGCGTTGTCGCCGAAGTCGGAACTGCGAGCATTGCTCCCGCAAATCTGCATCGACGCGCTTGTGTCGAAGGCATCGATTATGATGATGGGGCTCTCGACGGGCTTTGCGCTGCTCGTGGAAGAGAAACGCCGCCGCGGAGAGCTCGCGATGTACGTTCTGCCGAAGGCGCTCGAGAGCGCATGGGTCATGGCGCAGGGTAAGGGTTGGGTATTCCGTACACGCGGTTTTGGAGACGTCCTGCTCACATCGTGGGCTATGGGCATGATGATGGTATATCTCTCTCTCCCTGTCTCTCCCGGGCCACCTTGCTTACTTTTTCTAAAGAGCGAATATCAAAATGCTCCGCAGAATTTGTCGGGTATTGTTAGGAGAATTTTGTACCAGTTCATCGGACCCAACTAATGCAGTCAACTTGGAGTTTTGTGGCTGCATGCAGAAGTTCATCAGCAATGTCTTCATGATCGGCGATCAAACCATTTGTCGTATTGTCTCGATCGCCTATGCAGCAACTCGGTGTGACTGGGCTTTTTCATTCGTATCACATCTCATTGTAGGCGTCTACGTCGACAGTGCTGTGCGGGTCAGTGGATAACCGACAAGGCCAGCGGAAAACCGGTGCTACTGGTTAACGACTCTACAATGATAATGTTCACACGACAGGCCTGTATATGCCGATTTGCTGATTATCAGCCCCTGGAATGACCCATCTGATTCTGTGCCATGTACACCGCCTTTCTGGATACTTAAGCCGCACTTCGATAAATTACTGAACGACGCAAATCCATCCATTATTGCATCAGCATTTCAATATGTATCTGGTTGCTCTCCGTCTCACTGCTCGGCCTTCCATGTGTAATGCGAGCGCCGGGACTACTAGACCCTGTTGTCATTGTCGTAGCCCAGCTTACGCCGAAGCGTCTCGGGGCTGTCCTGGCGGCTACGCCCGGTGCACATGGATGATAGTCTCATGGCTGTGGGTGATGATACCGTCAACCATCAATTTTGCTTATGAAACATTTAAGTACTTTAACCATGCCGATGACGACCATGGGAATGTGTTTCTGCGTTTTATCAGTAGCAGTACGATGTGATGCAGCCCGCAGAGTTGGACTGTGTCAAGCATTGCCTTTTTAATAGGACTCGGGGGGTATATAGATGGACCAATGTACCGCGAATTGAATTCCCAGGCCTCGAGCGTTGATCGCCACTCACTCGCCTCACACTCTGCAATCTTCTCGCCGCTGGTCGGTTGAATCGTCCACCCACCTTTTGAAAATTCTGATTTAGAAGCTTCAAGTTTCCACGCCCTTCCAACTTTATTCTTTCTCTCCAAGACTTTTTACCAACATGCAACTGCGCACGCTCCTCGGTACCTTCTTGCTCCTGGTCGTCACCGTTTCGGCGGTGAACACCAACGTCGGCATGCCACAAGATGTGAGTCAACTGAATATCTGTACTCTTTTCAGTGGATTCAGTGTTATTGGACTGCAGTCTCGTGCACGCCGCCGTGCTATTGAGCGCCGTGAGGGTAATGATGACCTTCAAGAGCGTGGTTTGTGGAAAACAGCGGTAAGTTAATCCTCGTTCTGTTGTATAATATTTTCCTTCATCCCTGCTGACTAAATCATTATGCTAAATAGGGACTTTTTGCTGCGGGTGGTGGCCTTGGTTATGTCGCCTATAAAGGCATTAAAAAGTTGAAAGAGCACAGCGCCGCTAAGAAAGCTGCAAAAGAAGCCCAGAATCAGAATCCTTCGGACCAGCAGCAGCAGAATCCTCCGGACCAGCAGCAGAATGGACGTCGCCGCCGTCGTTAGTTGCCAGATAGGTATCGTCGCCGTGCTCTTCAGAATCGTCGTTCGGTGCAGGGATACGACTTTGAGACTCGCGATGTTGCAGACGAATGGTTAGGTGTGTATCCCCTTTATTTTCCCGTAAGATTTTCTATTTAATTTGTTTTATAGATTGAGAGAGAGTTTTACACGCGTGAACCAGATATCTGTGATTTGTCTTGTCCTTGATTTAGTTCGGGAAGGGATGTGCAAAAACTAAAAAATTACATCGCGAGTTAATTATAATCAAAGATCTGCCTTGAAAGTGTCATCATTTATCTGGCAATGTGAGCTGGAACTTCGAAGATATCGTTTACCTCTGTGGAACCCGATAGGGTGTGCGCATGCGTCCCCTTCTCGCATTCACGACGATGGATTAACCTGCGTTTCGTTAAAATTGTCAGAATTACATATGTCGCTTGCCTCGCCAGGGACATGAATAGCCCGAATGTTATCAAGCGTTATTGGCTTCGATGTTCTGCATTTACGGGCAAGTGGACCAGTCGACGCCTTTTAACTAAGCCTAAAACTTATGTAAAGGCCTTGGACCAGATTTTATACTTGTTCAGGTCGTATACTCAAGCTTACAAAAGTACTGCCTTTGTCCACATGATATATATGGAACTCATATCTGGCTCGGGGAGTACTTCGCGAGCCTATTTTCACGGCTCGAGGAAATGCGCCCATGAAGACAAGTGTCCCTCTGAAGCATCCGATGTCGCGAGGACCGTGGTGTCCAATGTACTGGCGACGGGATTTAGCTCTGAGCAGCCGCAATCGTCATGGTTACTGCAAATTTTACACCAGTCCAAGGTCGAATTGATGCTAGTCGGCTGTGTTGACATTGAGCGACGCAGCAGGCCACAGAACAACCAGACATACCGCGAGCGTATCAATAAACGTGGTAAGCGAGACGTCGTCATAAGATCCTAGCATGCGGTAAATACTGAAGCCGGGGTCGTCCGTGCCATTCTTGAATTTGAAACGGATTTCCGTCCCGCTGGTCGAGTTGTATAGCTCGAAAACGACGGCCGCGGCGTAATTGACTATGGCGGACGTTGAGACGTTGCTCGTCTCGTAGAAACAATCTTCGCACCTATGCCTTCTATTTCTGGATTCATTTCGAATACGCCCGTCATGTTGAACAGTGAGAGAAAGGGCTTGTACGATATCGCGACGTAAACGAGCTTAAGACCATCTTCACCCGCAACGATCTGTTGAAACGCGTCCAAGATCGTCGGCAAAACCGTACGACCTGCGACTGAGTACGAGAAGAGGATATCAGCGACGGGAAAAACACGGGGTAGAGATGTGCACACTGTTTCCAATGCCATCGATGCTCGGCGACGTAAAGACGCCCATTTCGTGCCAGTTCGCCAAATCCCTTGCCTGTGGAAGGAACGTAATTGGGAGATTGTCTGCGAACGTGGCGTTATGGATGTATTCCACATTCATGTAATCGTATATCTGACAGTTTTTGTATTAGATCGAATCTCAGTGCATATCAAAATCCATGAAAACCCAACATTCCACTATAGACGACTTTTTAGAAAGTAAAATCACGCAGACACGGAAAAGACCCAGATACCATGTTTTCTAGGCTAACGTTTCTACCATCCAGATATGACGGGAGTTCGTCCAAAAAAGCCTCATTTGAGACTTTTTTGGCCGCGAATTCAGCAGAGTTGTAGAAAGCCGTCGTGGCATTCGAGAAGGTCTGAGTAGGAGGTCATCGCTTGCGCATGATGAAAATTTTCAGAACGCACGCCGCAGTCAGTCCAGCTTTCTAACGAAATATCGTTGTCCGGCTCAACAGACTCAACTGCAAGACTTCTAATCAATGGTGACGCTTTAGGTGTGCCACGAAAGTATCGTACTCGGAACCACCTATTTTGGGCGCGTCAGACGACAGATTGAGCGGGCATATTCAGCTCGAGCTTGCCTGATATCCGCCAAGAGGACCAATGATGGTCGTCCCATTAGCGAGCGTCGTTTGGTATTCGGTAGTTGGCGGATACAGCCCTTGCAACAGGGAGACCGCCGAACTGAAAATCACCCCGCCTTCTCCGCCTGCATCCGCGCGAACCTGAATCTGAGAGACATTGACCAGATCGGTGGAGATCCCCGGAATGTAGGTCGACGACGACGTGTCCAAGTATAAGGAGCGAAGCAATTCGCCGAGCTGATATTCTTGTTGCTTCACCGGCAGAGTGAGTCGGACAGCGGTAAAGCGGAAAAGGATTCAGGAAGCGCTCACGTTGCCCAATGGTGTGATAACCGCATTGCTTGCAGCGTATGTGGTCGGATCCTGATAGAATCCTGATGCCGCTTTCGCTATACCAGGGAACAGAAATCGCCCCCTTCATACCTTGACGGTCGCCGTGTCTGGCGAGAACGACGGCACCAATTATATTCTGAACTTTCATAACACACGAAAAGGCCGAGACAAAAGCGTACGCCATGAAACAATGGGCACATATAAGTAGGCCCGCTCAGAACGCCGGGTAGACGATGAGCCACTCTTGGCGATCGTTCGCCATAAAACAACGTCAAGGAACTCGATCGAGCGCCCCTAGTAAGGCCCAAAAGCCAGCCGACGATGCAACTGACGTTTCCATACAGGAGCAAGTGCATTTTGAACGACAGCAGTCTGCATGTAGCGCCTCGGCAGGATGACGGTATTATTACGCGTGACTTAATGACCACCTCTCGATCGCTTAGGGGAAACGATGATTGCAAACGCAAGCGATGTAGAAGATGCGGTCAGTAGACTAGTCAACGAGTAAGTACATCGTATCCTTGGTCTGTAATGAGCACCATATGTTCGGCTTGAGCGCTGCGCGCACAATTCTGGAAGTAAAAGGATACAGTCACTCTACACATCCATACCGCAAATCGACAGGCAAGCAGGCGCACCTCAGTGGATATGGTCCAGCCATCAGGAAATATCCAGACACTCTGGTCCGTGCCTTGAATGATACAAGGCTGAAGCAAACAGTAAGCGGTACAAAAGCCAAAGTAAACACTAGCCTAACCTCGATGGTGAAACAATCTCCAGGCTGCATGACGCCTGGCTCATCGTTGCCTAGAGTCACGGACATGGAGTTTAAAACAGGGACGTGATCACAAGAGAAGTGATCACGTACGGTGGTGAATAATCCATGGCGGTTTGTGAAAGGCCGTCCCGATGCCGTGTCCCGTCAAAGCGCTAGATATGCAGACATTCTTTCCCTTCAGACATCCTTGAATTGCGCCACCAATGGCCTTGAACGGCCTTCCTGGTCCGCAAACACGGATACCCGCTTCCAGGGCTTCGTTAGTCAGCTCGACAAGCTCACGTCCTTGTGCGTTCTAACGAAAGCGTCACCAGCTCTGGGATCCATTGTCGCATTTATCAACGTACGACGTTTCCAACAAGATATGTCTGAGACGTATCTCCGTGATACCCATTGAGATATACAGTTATATCGATATTGATGATGTCGCCTTCTTCGAGCGGCCGACTTGGTAATGTCAGGTCGACCACTGCAAGATAAAGTATCTCACCTGTCCGGAATACCGTGTGCGGCAACGTTGTTAATACTGAGGAAAACAATGAGCAAATTGTTCTGTATATAATTTCGCGAATCCGAACCTCGTGCAACATGACTTCGGAAAGCCCTGATATCTCAATGGAGAAGGATAGGCACCACGGGCTACGATGAAATCGTGGACAGCCTCGTCGATATCATGCGTCGTTACTCCAGGCTGGCAATGTAGCCATAAGAACCTATTTATCTCTTTTATCAACGAACAAAGCTATCTTGCCTTCACCATGGACCCGGAAAAGTCTCTGACGGACCGTGCGAGTTGTGCTGCCTCTCGGATACGCGCCTCCTCGCGTCCGCCGAGTTTAATTTGGCTTCCTCGCGGGGATTCACGGCCGCACTCATTACCTTCCTGCGTATATGGCGGATGAGGTATTCCTGGGGGTACCGAGCGAGGTATGATGTGAGAAACACCCCAGACGAATGGTTCAGGTGGCAAGATGACCGAATATGAGCCAAAAGTAGATAATTCAGCTGCAGGATTATTAGGTTTTAGCGGATTGGAGCTGCTCGAGTGCCGGCGGAGTGCAGAAGCGTTGTATTGTGTACATCTTCGTAACCTTCGGGAGGGTGCACTTTGCGACCTTCCTAGCGGCGCTACAAGATGTTTCCTAGAGTGACGTGCGAAAGCAGGAAACATCGATATGAAATGACAAACGAATAAACGTTGACGCCGAAATCGAACTAGCAAACAGCGCCGACTCAACGCCGGTGGCGATCATTTCTATGATCGGCGTTCAATAACGATTGCATTTGAGGGGGAAAATTTTTTGTGTTATCTCCAATATTCAGAGCACGTGAACGTCGAATCTTGCCTTACCAAAACAGTTTACAATCGATGTTGTGTAAACGGGTTTGGCATGACAAGTCCACACGTAATCACCGTTGTGAGTCATGCTTCATCTACATCAGGCAGTACCGCAGCTCTGGGTTGATGGCGACTGAATCTCCAGTTTGCGTCTGACCACATTCCATTAATTGTCGATATAAGCAATGCCTGGTCCTGCAGTGTATATTCTTGCCATTGTTGGTACAATGGCTGTCGGATTTGCGGTGAAGGAGGTGTGTTGGACATTCTTCATTCCATATCAATCCGATTGAAACTCATATCGCAGTTTCTGTACGAGCCTTACATCGCCCCGAAGCTTGAAGAATGGGCGGAAGACTTTTTGAAACGAAGATGTTTGGCAGGCGCTCATCAGTGCAGCTACAGTGACGACACTAGCAGCTCGAGTTCAGGCGCTAGTGCCGAGACGAAGGGTTGCCTTGCAACCAGCAATGACTTCGAACTGAAGGCGATGCTGCCGCCGCGCAAAGGCGTGCATGAATGGCGGGAAGACGTAGACCGCCGTAGGTCCTCCCTCAGACTTCGAAAGTCATTCCGTCAAGGCGGTTCGAATGTAAGTTTAACTGCGTGCACGAGGTCGAGTAATCCTGACTTCCTCGTTCTCGTTATCAGTTGTCGCTATCACCCGAACCTGTGACACATGTCCTAATTGACCCGTCCTCTCCTGCGTCCACCATATCGTCCTCTCGTGTAGCTACGCATCCGTCAACCCCGTTACTGGTCGCGCCGCCCGTCCTGGTTCCTGTGGATCCCGATCCTGCTCCGGCGCTTATCTCCCCTTCCCCTAGGTCTCTTTCGTTATCTCATCCTTCTCCGCTTGATGTTGACCTTGATTTCGCCTCCATCGCATCCTCTGAGCGTACACCGTCCCCTGTTCTTCCTCCCGCAATCGACGTCACACAAGTTACCGCTCCATCTGTTGTTGATTCAGCCGCACCTGAGTCGAGCGGAACTAATTCCCCCGCGCTGTCGTTTACGTCCTTTGCGTTCAGTCAGCACAACAGTACAGACGGCCGGGCCGTATCCGGGCCCGTACTTCCACCGTCTTCGCCAGTGGAGATGCCGCCAATCCGTTCTCCGTCGCCTCTCTCGTCGTGGGTCTCTGATGAAGGCCTTGGAAGCGAGCCCAGCGAGCTCGCATTTTCTGAGTCCAGCTGGGAGGGTGCCAACGGTAATCCGACTTTTCAATCTCTTTAAACTGATTATTGGAAACACCACACTTTTGCCTTTTGTCTTGGTCGCGGCCGTCGACAAACGAAATGATCTCCGTGCATCTAATCCCCGTATTAGGGTTGTATTGAAATGTTATTTTCTTCGTGTAGATTGCATCGTATTTAGCCAGGGACGTTTTGGTGGCCACTCTCGTTCATGCATGTTAATAAAGAAACTTCTGCCTTGAGTATTTCCAAACCCGGCGTGTATGATTCGCGAACCAGTGCTGGTCGAGGGACCGGTAGACACATCGCGACGTTTGAAAGTCTGAAAAGAAAAAGTAAGAAACTAAATAAACGACCGGCTGTGGTCTACGAAATTGTCCGAATTGTCTGGGTTCTCGCCGTACCAATCCTGTCGTTATCGCATTCGTGCGGAGGCGGATACTTTGTGACCGCCTCCCAATTTGATAATTGCTTAAATTGGTACCTTGCGTCAAGTCTTCCCAATTGGGACGTGGTCACAAGCTCGGTTGCTGCAGTCGCTGCAGTCCTGAAAATGTGAGTTTTGCAATTTTAATGTATGCGTAAATTGACTATTTGACACTTGTTCGAACAATGTGAGCCCCCTCAAGAGGTTGTTAAGGACATTATTCAGCACTGCCACCTCCTGAAACTCTTGCTTGGTACAAGTTCGAGATGTGAACTGTGAGTTAAATAATTTCTCTCTTCCTTTGTTCAAACGTTGATCGAAAGTAGTGTGGTGATGTGGACAAGCGGGCAAACGCGGTCACTGGATCTTCGCCATCCTCTGGCTACTCATACCGAATGTTCTGGCACGGCCACGGCCACGTATTGGTGATGGATAGTTATATGTCTTCAAGGTCCCCTCCATTAGATGATCCGTGTAGACGCCGTGGAGGTCGACTTTGACAATGACATGGTCCGCCGCAAGTGTGCTCAGAACGTGACTAGCGGTATTGATCTGTTGATAATCGAAGTCGATGCTGTAGATCTCGTGGCAATCTTGTTCCTCCAGATTAAATCTTCGTCAGAGACCATGTAAAATGGCAGAACCGGTATGTGTATGATAAGGCACAGGACCTGGAGATTCAGGGATCTGCGCCGATCACCTGACCGTTCCATTCACACTTGACCTTGTCGCATCAATCGCAGTAATGTCCGTCAGTCGCGCCATCCAATCCGTTACTTCCACCTTGTTGTGCAAATAATAATGTCTGCTCTACTGCTACGCCTCTCCAAAGTGCAGTTTCCACTTGCAGCTTATCTGGCGAAAATGCTGTTGTCAGGCCCTCAAACCGACATTTTGTGCAGAAGTGTCAGAGAAAAGCTCCGGGCTTCGACGCGTCGATTTGTCCGTCAAGGCCCGGAACATGTCAGTGGTCCACGCTAGTCCCGGTTTCGCAGCAATTGAAAGATAAATTGAAGGTAAGTACACACCGAAACGCGTCTTTCAGCTTGAGCATCTCCAAGTCTTTTCGCACACCTGAGTTGTTTGCTATTTTCATTTCATTCCCAGAAGGCCGCTTAACTACCATTCCAAGTCGCCCCGCGTATGGCATACTTGAATTGAAGCGCGAGGACACGAAGGACGCCTCACCGGAACCGCGTTGCAAGCCTCATTGACGTTGCAAGTCCCTATTGGTATTAGCCCATAAGACGCGCCCAATACCCTTGCTTTCTTTCACCATGTCGTCCGAAGGTGTATCCATCGATCCTCCCTCCACAGTCGCAGACATGGCGCCGTTCCAAGACTTGGACGTGTGCATTGAGTATCCAGCGCGTTTCGAGAGAGGTGTGTTCGCTCACAGCCTTCGACGTGGGACATGCGGACTGAAGCAACACGCCTGCCAGTTAACCTGTGCGCTGTCGAAATCATGCGTGCATTCCGCAAGAGTCGGACTCGCGTGAAACATCAGGACGAGCGTTCATTCACCGTTCTATTGAAACTTCCATTTGACATCGTCTGCGAGGTAAGTTCAACGTGTCTTGTGACGGTTCACTGTTCGCGGGACTCACACGGGTGCCCGCAAACAGATTCTACAGCGCATGCATCCACTCGACCTTTTCCACGTCGCCCAGACGAGTCGCAGCATCCGGCGTTTTCTCATGCCCGGCCAGTGTGAGTCTGCAATCTGGAAATACTCGTTCCGGTCGCATCGCGAGGTTCCTGCGTGCCCACCGGGCATGCGGGCACAGAAGTGGGCTGATCTTCTATTTGCACCTACGATTTGCCAGGTAAGCGTGTTTCCTTCGTGACCGCCTCTACTACACCTTATCTCCGAAATAGAAATGTGGGGCAGGTGCCGCTGCCCCGGACTTCGATCTTCTCAGGCGGTTGTGTTCCAAGTGCCTTCTGGACTTGTGCGTGGCTTGCACCTGTTGGTTCAATTGCCGCTCTTGACACTTCCTTTCAGAGCCACCTCCAAGGATGTTACCGATCCAACGCTGCTCACACTCCTCCCGAAGACGTTCCGAGAAGGTTCACTGTGTTTGATGGATGTCATTCACTCCTTGCTCACTCGTTCACAGATGGCATGCGTTACTTTGAGTTCGATGAGGCGCGGTACTGGCCGGCAGATATCGATGAAGTTTCGGCCAAGGTGCGCGACCTCACGGCGACCGTCAATGCCGGCACTGAGGGTGCTGAGGAAGCCCTGGCCGCGTACAAATCGCAAAGAAAGGAGCTTGTGATGAAGACTGAAGCAGTATGTGCGATTTGTTTGTGGAAACCACTCATTCTTGACATCCCATCAGCACAGTGCTGTATGCCGCCAATGGGTGCACACTGTACGTGCAGATGCCGACAATCATGCTCGCGGCGAAATCAACAAATTCAAGAGACGGTAAGTATCAATGTTACTCGTGGAATAACAAACGCTCCATAGTCGTTGAAGATTGGCCATACGGTTGCTCAAGTTGGGGCATCTGAAGGCAGACGTCGATAAAGCTTTGGAACGTTTGGTCGACCTGCGTAAGATCCATCGACTATCTCGCAGTAGTATGGTGACTCTCGTTCTTATTACATCCCATTTTACTGACGTTCAATGCCAGGATGGGAACGCTGTCGCTCACAAGTCGAATCCTTAGTTGTTACCGCCAAAGAGGAGCGGCTAATACACGAACGCCTCATTTTGGTCGGCGAGCGCCGCCTGGCTGTCAGTCAGGCGTACACAAGATACAAGGCTGAAGTCCTCCCAGCCACATGGCCCTTCCATCCGAGCACAAGTGAGATCCTCAAATACCAGCCTTTTGCGGACCTTGTCGATGCAGAACATAGTCAACCCCTGGACGACGCACAGCTGGCGGATGCGATGCGGCTCGTGCCCACGTTTGTGGAGAACTGGACATTCGATCGCATGCACTACATGGCCTCTCGGCTTCCAGGTGCGCCGGACGTGCACGCGCTCGAGCGCGCGACGTCGGTCTTCAACTGTCCTGTGTCGCGCATGAACCGGAACGCGGAGGAGATCATCGGCAAATGCATGGTCGGCTGGGACGGCGCGGGCCCGCACCTCAGCTGTGCTGGTGTCGAGGCCGACGGGCTCATGTACGACGGACGCGGCGCTGAGGCTGCCCGCTCCATCGCTCGACTGGTCGGACTGGACCCAGAGACGGTGCTTGCTCGCGAGCTCGACATGCTTGACGCGCGTTTCGTCTGCGCAAACTGTCCTGCAAATGCGCTTTTCCAGGTGCTGACGTGGCGTGAATGTCTATTACATGCCTTCAACACGGCGGACAATCCGGCACATGCGGTGCCTGTGTGGCGGATGCTCGGGCAGGAGGCGACACGCGACGCACGCGCGCGCGAGTGTCATCCTGCGCAACGTTTTGAACGGTCGTGGGCCTGCAACCACTGTCCGGAGCACTATGATCACGGCCGCTTCGGCGGCCAGGTTCCACGGCCGGATGTCATCCGACATGTTCGCAAGAAGTGCGTTTGTTTGTCTTTTTCTTCTTTCAACCTCCGTTTTTACTGATGAGACGCAGACACGGCATCGAGCGGCCGGTAGAGAAGCTGGACTTCGTCTACGTGGCGTCGTTCGCCGCCCTTCCTCGCAAGCCTTATCAATGGTCGCCTACGAAACTCCCTGAATACCAGTGCAACATATGCAGCCCCCGCAAGTCGTGCCTGCGGACGTTGCAGTCCGTCAACGACCATCTCCGCGCGAAGTACGTCGTCTTCATTGTCTTCGTGTATGAATTGACCTCAGTGAATCTATCAGGCACGGTGTGTACGCTCCTATTCCCTCTCAACAATGGACGAAGGTCGACTTCTTCGTCCGCACGACACCGACAAGTTAACTCACGGAACGCCTCTTCCACGACTGATCTACGTTGCGATTTCATACGTGCTAACATGAACTTTTGACGGAAACTCTCGACAACCCGCTATTCAGCTCTCACGACTCTTCTTCGTTACCCTTTGCATATTATACGGATTCGTTTTTACATTTTACTCGCTGGCATTGTACGTACATATGTTTTCCTTGTCTCCTGTCTCGGATCGACATCATTTGCTTTTGCTGCCATCTTCCCCATGTTTTTTTTACGGTAAATCATGTCTGTTCGTTCATGCACTAGTCTTCTCGGTACATTACCGCTGGAATTTTCTCCTCTTTGTCGTACAGTAATTGATAATGCGATGACGTTTATATGTATCCTTTGAGTTGTGAGAGGAGAGACTGACTGTCCACGGCTCAAATCTCTGTCAAGAAGATTGGGATTGTGCAGCATTAAAGGCTGGAACTGCACATACGAGTGCGTTTGAGTGGAGTAGAGTGGAGTATAACCTTATGGAGAAAATAAACACGACAACAAGAAATGAGCGGAGAGCGACAACTGAGGCACGTGCGCCATACTATGATACAATGTATAATTTACAAAATTGGGAAAAGTTTGCAACGTCCATAAGGTAAATAAAAAGGGACCGACAGAAGCAAATGGCCCACTAGAATGAGTGGTGTATGTCAAAGAACTTAGTCGACGATAACGAGGCCATCAAAAGACGGTTGCGACAGCACCTTCTTCATGAAATCCACCGGCGTGAGCTCGTACTCACTTTCTCGAGAGGTTACAGCGGAATCGTCGCTTATATCGTCTTTCCCGGGCACTTCCTCTCCCATGAACGCTTTCAACATCGAAGCGGAGAAGCCACTCAGCATAACAACACCCTTCCTGCTCTCCTGCGCCTCGAACGTCGATACATGCCGGCTGAGATTCCAAAATACAATCTGCGGTACCTCGTATCCGTGCTCACGATACGCAGACACAACGGCATCGTAGTTCGCGCACCATGCGTCACGCAGTATCGACGGATCCCGCTTCGCCACCGTCGGCTTATATGCGCCATTAGAAGGCACAGACGACGCGGCGCATTCGTCGAACTGCATATCGGAGAAAACGACGACACGCCTGATCATGTCCTCCGGACGAAGACGGTGGCGGACCGCCAGGGGAAGCAACAGTCGCGTGAAGACGGCGTTCAGGTCTGTGTTCATGCCCCAGTCCGCGTCTACGATCTTCTTTATGGTGTAACCGAGGGGCTGGCTGAGGTCGAGGCGAACAAACCTTGGGTCAGCAGAGAACGTGATGAACCCGCCATCGAACGGGGACTTTGCGAGCGTTGCGGTGAGGATCGACAGCGAGACCGCAGGGGCTATCGGATTGTCATCTGCGTCCCCCTGTTGAATGCAACCCATAGAACCCGAAACATCGCATACCGCGATGGTACTATCCAAAGAACCGGAGACCCGCAAAGATGTGACGAGCGCTTTCCACTGTGCTTCCGCCACTCGTAGCCTAGTCTCTGCAATGCATTTCCTAACCTCGAGCAGAGCGGGATATCTCGCTTTCTTTTGCGAAAGGTGAGTTTCCTGGATGGTATTGTGCTGCTGCGAAACTTCCATCACGAGCTGGTGGGGCAGAAGCGTCGCGCCACTGATGTTACTTTTCCTTTTCTCCACGTCAATGAGGTATTGCTGGAAGCGGTCGGGGTCGTGCTGGAAGAAGTGCTCTGAGTTCGAGTGCATGCACAGCGATGGGACCCGACTGTAAACGATATCGGCCCATTGATTCGCAGACATAAGACGCTCGGGGACGTCGATGAGACGGCGTAAAGGTGTGAGCACCCAGCGGCGATAGAAGGAACGCAGAACAAGAGCGGCTTCACGTGACTCTATAAGCGGACCCTCGACAGCCGTCAGCATGGATGGGAAGCTGTACGACGCAGGCTTCAGATGGTAAAGCAATGCGCTAATAGCGGTGGATATGTTTGTCACTCTGTCGTGCGACAGCGATGGAGTGGGCGCCCATTTACTGGCGAGGGAGAGCTCCTGGATCAGCTTACCCCTATTGGTACCCGCAGGTAAAGCGTCGATAGCCGCCATTTTGCACACATCGCGTGAGAGGCCCGCTACAAATAGACGTGCAATTGCAATGTAGAGCGCACGATAGCGCGTGTCCGCAAGCTGCTGGACGATCCGCTCATGGTTTATCTGCGACGATATGTGATGGTTTATGGGAGGCCGAGACCGAGACCGTCCTTTACGCGTCAAATGCTTCGACTGTTCCCGCAGGCTTGGTTCTAGTGCGTCTATCGTGGCAAGCGATAGGATATTGAGCAGATCCTTCCAATACCCGTGCGAACCACCGCGTCCCAGTCCAGGACGCTTGCACACAGGCTCGACTAACATCCGAAGGTTTGTGATAGCTGTACGCAGATGTTTTTGAAAGAGCCATCCAAAGGCACTGTTGATCTATGAGGGTGCGGGTCGCAATTAATGGATACACGTACCGGTAGAATGCATCCTTGTCTGACGTTCCATCGTGAATGCTTCGTAAGTGCCATATGAGACGCAAGGTAAGATTTGGATCCTCCATCCAGGCGCTGGAGAGAAGTTCTGACAGCTCGCGACCACTGCTATTCCACACATTGCAAAACGCGTTCAACAGAGAAGACGCCGTCTCCGAGTAAGCCGAAGCATCATTCCATGTGGTTGTGCGATTTGAGATAGACTTCAGTGCATCCATCATCGGATTTGCAAGAAATGTGGTATCGCTACTACAACCAGGCTGCTCATACTTTGCTGTTGCGGGAATCAAAATATCGAGGAAGGTGTCGCTGTATAACTCAGGAATGTGTGGGAGCGTGACATCCTGCGACGAAGCGGCAATACCAGAGATATGTCGGCCCATTAGTAAAACGGGTGGTCTTGTCAGAGAGTATTTATTATACCGCAAGACGTGGCTAAGAGTACCCTTCGAAGCGAGACGGGCCCGACATGCACACATATTACACCGGACACTCAGCAACTTAGACGATCCAAATTCATGAGGAAGCCCTCTTTGCTGATTCAAAAAAGTGAAATGAAACACAGCGCCAGAATGACATACCAAAGCTGTAAGAGATTGGAATATGAATGAAGGATTGTCTTGGATCTGTCAAGTACACAAACCGTCTGTATCCGGCAATCAACGCGATGAGTCACGACGACTTCGCGCTGTTTCTCAACTTTTATGGACAACGATAGAGCTGCTCCTCGTATTGCTTCTGTGTTCCATTCATCTACACAGGGGAGTGAATAGTTGTGGCTCCAACAAACTTCTGGATTGTGAGCTGAGCGTAAAGTCGCTGCGGCTCAACAGGTGATTGATACAGAGTTATGCTGTAAGTATCAAAGCCACGTTTCGAAGGCTGCGCGAAAGTGTGGGAGACCAACTTCGACATGATTGCTAATGTGTACGCAGAAGTGGGCTACAACGCGCCGCAGATCGTGTTCTGGGATCTCAGCCAGCGGAAAAACAAGGCATGAGGCGATGGCCGATCGCATATGTGTCGCAATGATGACTCGGAATGGGTGCCAGTGTTCGGGCGTTTATGGGCGAGGACGAAGAGGTCGGTGACTGGGAGGCGGTGGACGATGTGGGCAATATGCACAGGATCCAACCCGATCAGTATTGTCAAAAGTTGGTGTACATCTTCATTTGTTTTCTTGTTTGGACATCTCACGCATAGTCAATCCATTTGATCTACATACTCATACCAAAACAGATTTGTATTTGTACACAAAAGTACTAGCAGACGTGGAAAAATGTACTATTATTGTTAGTTCGCCCTCCATCGAATCAGCTTGGCTTCCAATGCTTTTGCCTGAGCCTCCCAGACCGGCGTTGCCCATGCAAGATACTTTGTTAGATTGTGTTCCTCGAGGAGTTCATCATAGGTGATCGCGAAGTCGAGATCCGTGTGGTGTAAAGGACGATCTCGTTTCTCCAGTAATTGGCAGCGAAGGGAATGAAGGTGAGGGAGAAATTTCTGCCGTACATCATCCTTAATCCCTTGGGCGATAGCGTAGAATGGCGCCCGATGTTGGTAGATAGCGCGAGGCTTATATGTGGTGAAAGACACCGAAAGACTGTCCAGCATATGCAGAAGCTGAGCAGTGACCACATCTTCCGCGTGCGACAGCTTCACGAGGAGTGTGCCACCGCTGCACACGGCGGATAGTGCGATCGCGAGTTGCGATAGTACGAGACGACGCTGGTGGATTGTTTTCTGGTCCCGGCCCCCGTCAGATTGGATCATATTTATGTCCAAGAACTGGACGTCTGCGATGACGAGGTCATAAGCACGGCGATCATATGGCAGTTGGCAATTCCTGTTCGTCAGCTCATCCGGAACGTCGTTTACGTTGGCATAGCAAAGAGAGAAGCGAGGTGAGGTGTACAAAAGGGACGGATTCCCACCGCAATCCGGTGATAGAGAGATGCCCATGCCTGTAGCTGACCGATTCTTCAACTTGATGGATAGCGCAAAACCCCCAGGAAGGCATCTGTATGCGAAGTCAGGACCTACAGTCAATATGAAGGCTGTTTTCTGTGCTCACCCAAGATCAAGGAAACAAAAGGGTCCCGAGGGAGAGATGAGGCCCTTTACGAAAATGCGCCTGGTATGCGCATCTAATTCATCCATGACGACTTTCTTCCTGTGAAACATATCCTTCAAGCGATCGGTTACATGTGTGCTTTCTGTGGCGATTTGTTTTTTCGTAGATTGGAATATTCTATCGAAGGTGGGCGTAATGGAAACCTGTAGTCTCGTCAGCGACTATCGATTTTCGAAGCTTTGTGGAGAAATACGAATACCTTGTCACGAATTACGTTGAGTCTCTCGAGGGAAGAAGCACCTCTGGATATCAAATATCTCTGAAACTTGCTTTCGATATCCGAATCGTGCTCGTTGATTCGCAAAGCCATGTGTGAGGATGCAACTGGCAACTGATGAAGGCGTGGAAAGGGAAGGAACGACAGTCCTCTCTCTAAGTACCTGGTACAAGGCAGGGTTACGTGCATAGATCGTCTTGACAGGCGAATTATAGCGTGCCAGGGTCATGAGTGCAAACGGGTGTTCAAATCTTTATCTGTTGGAGCGAGGTAATGAAAGGAAAGCAACGCGCATTTCATAACTGGGTAGCAGCCGACTGGGCAAGTCAATGATGCATGAGAGTCCTGTGTACGAAAGAGCCAATGATCATCCGTAAGAAGAGCTATTTGCGCGAAATGAGAACTAACTAGTTACTAGTCTGTAGATTCCTTGAAGCTGGATGATATGGTGAGGTACTTAGTCTGCAGACTAGAGCACTTCATCGAGCCGATCCTCAAGACAGATGATTTGGAGGCAACAGGGTCTTTCAAAGTTACCGATTCGACGTTGATCTTATATTCAACTCGCGATTGGATGACTCTCCTGTTGTTGTGCTCGATCTGATCAATGTTGAAACCGCTAGAAGATCTTGAGTTTCACCACAACCAATAAGCTATGGTGCTGTTCACCTTGATGCCGCTACTTACTCAATCTGGCCGGGCAACAAAAAAATCCAATTTTTTGTGCGATCACTTGGAAGTTGAAATGCATTTTTTCCAATAGCAGTGTTGAACACACCCTGGCTGAGTTCTTTGCGATCGGTTTGCGCCACAATTACGGAGAAATTTTCTCTGCCAGTACATAAGTAATAGGATCAATCTTGCTGGATGAGGGGATGAGAACGTACTTGCATCAATGAGGACGAGGTTCCCAATCGCCTCTACCTTGGGCAACGAGTCTTACATAATATAACACTGATACATCGAACAAATTAGGCACAAAACTAGATACGGTAAAATACATGTCAATAACACTGACAACGGACAAGAAACTGAAAGTAAAGTACAACACAAAAACATTGTTCGTACGGATGCACTTGGGCACCTGCGACGACTCATTCTTCCACAACAGCCAAGATGTCCGCTTTATGCCTGTTACGAATGTGACGTCCGAGGCCATCATTATTGAGAAGGGAGCGGCGGCAGCTTCCGCGGCGGTCGCATAAGGAAAGCGGCCCGGATGGGGGATGAATGGTGGAGTGTAGATACTGAGAGGCGTCCGTATAGTTGGGCAGCCATCACCGATGGCCCTGTACAACCCACGAGGTAGGGTGTCATCGTAATTTCGGTAAATGCTTGCCTATCGCAGCACCTCGGCTGCTACAGGCGATTCCAAGCAACAACACAGAGATTTGTTCTTGTGCGATTTGCTGCCGCTCTTGCCATACATGCGGTGGTGTACGAAATTCCCATTGTAGTACATCTGACACCGGGCGGTCGCCGAGCAGGTGCCACTTTGGCATGGGACAGAGATGGCCCATGTGGTGGAGACCGGAGGAAGGGCGGCTTCTTCCTCAGGTACGTCGGTGATGACGATCAGCATTTCTGCTGGCAAGTCCATCGAGCGAAGTGGCCGCCAGCATCGCACTGCAAAAATGACGGTCAATGCACTGAAAGGGATTGGTGAAATGCCGCAGAGCGGGAGGAAAAAGGTAGACTCGAAAGCCACATTACAGCGTGCTCAGTGGATTTTGAGTCAATCCTATTTCTATGCGAACGGAGATCATCAAGTTAGAATCACGCACCACCATGTCGGGTTGCAAATGGCCGTGTCCCACAGGGGCACCCTTACTGCTTCCAATGTGCCTTCCATTAAGCTGCCCAATTGGCAACACAGCGCAGACGGCGTGCAAGGGGGTGAACTGCCCGACCTCACAGATTCAACTCCGGTGTGATGATGTTGCCCTTCCCCCCCCCGGAGTCGTTCCCGCTACCTCAAGCACCTCACTTTTCTGCTCAGCGGCTGATGGTCGTCGCACAAAGCGTGGAGAGTTGACACCTGTACCAATAGCGACAACACACATGAATATGCTGACGCTGATATGCAATTTGATAGGCTTACCGGAGCAGTCTCGCATTCACGAGGACGGCGGTAGCCACGGTGGAGCGGCGTGCAAAAGTTGATTCGCATATACGGGAATGTTGGCTTCGGCGACGCGCGATATCATACCTAGTGCAAGGAAAATATTTGAATGAGCCGAAACACAGGGAGGAGATAATACGACATCAAAAAAGGACGTACACGGACCTGCCAACAGTCTCTCAGTGAATGTGAACGGGTTTTCATAGAACATGGCTTCGACCAAGTTCTCTTCCAAGTGCAAAGACATCATAAAGAGCAAATGTGTCGCAAGAAATCCGAGTTATACAGACTCGGAGAAATCAAATCAAACTAGATGTTCACCAAGTGAGCTCTGGGAAAGTTCATGCGGTAGACCTGCTTATATGCATCGGAAACTGGACAATAGAACGGATATAATGGATATAATCAACGCGGTAAAAGAGTCTCGTGAATGGGGTATAGACAAAGGAGCGCTTACTCAGTGACTCCGTCAATGGAACAGATTGTGTATGGAGCGTCGTGTATACAATAAAAAATGAATGGAACAATGGGAAACAAAGAATAAATGATGACGACGGCTGAAGTACCTACCGAAAATCGCTATCAGGAAAAATGTGGTGCCATCTTCAGGCAGCTGGTCGAGCTTCTCCGAGTCGTACACTCTCGGATCGCACATGAGGGACATAAGTCGAATTTGGCCTTGAGAGAAAGGAGCCGTGAGAGCACAAAAGAGACATTGCTTAGCGGAAGCGCGACACACTATATATTTATTTTTAGCATCAACAAAATCTCATGTACTCCGGCTGCCGTCCACGGTTTGTGGTGTGTACGACCGTTGGTTGGCGACCGGCGCACGACTTGAAGTTGAAGCTTTCGCGGATGGAGTAGACCAAGGTACCGACGACGGTCACGGTGTTGTTCGATGTGGCAGCTACAGTGCTTGAGGTCCTGTGGTCAGGCGAAGAATGGTTAGAGTAAGATGGTCGCAGAAAAAAGAAGGCGGAAGCCGAAATACATACAAACTCGAAGGACATCATGGAAAGCACAGGCGGTAGTACACCTAGATGTATATACATGATGTAGCTGTCGTGAACAGGTTGCCAGACAGAACAATAGGTGGGATGGGAGAGAGGCGAAGGTGCCGTTATGGCTTACTATAGCTAGTACCTGATCGAAGGAATCTCGGCCTCAATCCTTACAGAGATCAACAGATGCCAGTGAGAGAGAGGACGGCGACGCGCTACCACCAAAAAAAACTATATTCCGCACAGGTGAAAACGCACATGCTGGACAAATAAAAACAAGGAAGACTAACAGGATTATCTCCTCAAAGACCTCGTGCTTCTCGATAGCTGTTCTGTGTTGGCGTGAGAAACGGGGACGGTGCTGACACTCGATGTGGCAAGGGACGGCGATCATACACCCGATCACGGCCTTCCCGGGCCGGATCCACACGAAATGCGCGTGTTCGTGCTTTCGCCGGTTGACCACGCTGGTGAAGAGCGCTCAGCCCTCTCTCTCGTTCAGTGCCTGCGTCCTTAGTTTTTGTTGACCCACCCTCCACGCCACTTAATCTAATCAAGAGACCGCACGTTGCGAAAGATATAATTGAACACCACGCCGACTTACAGTCCTCATCAACGTCGTCAACACTTTGTTATTTCCTTTACTTCATATCTCAGTATCGCAGGGTTCTCGTAAATGAAAAGGGGGGGTTGTTGCTCATTCCGTCGATCCTCCCCTCATTCAGAAACGCGAGCCGAAAGTCCGCAAACGAACACCTCTTGAAGGCCAACAGACTGCAGCATCAAGGCAGTTCGCCCGCGGTCTTTCCCCACCTGCTCGTTGCATGCCTTCATTGCTTTCTCTTTGATCCAATGATACTGACCAATGGTGAAGATGCGCGCGGCCTCCAACAACCCCGTTCGCACGCAGTAATGACTCGGACGAGTATGGCAGAAAGCCGGTCTGAGGCCCAGGCAGTACAGACAGATACGGAGTACAATGCATTGTAGCTAGTACACCTAGAATAACAAGAGTCGTTGAGACCTTCGTGGCTGCCTAGCTCAAGGCACGGCGTAGTCTCTTCCGTCTGTTGATCCTTGTAAGGATTGAGGTTCCTTCGATCAGGTAAGCCCGTCCGTTGAATAACAGCCCCTTCGTCCCTCTCTCATCCCACCTATTGTTATGTCTCGCAACCCGTTCACGACAGCTACATGTATACACATCCAGGTGCACCGCTTGTGCTTTCCATGATGTCCTTCGAGTTTATAAGCAATTGTATGTATTTCGGCCTCCACCTTCTTCCTGCGATCATCTTACTCAAACCATTCTTCGTCTGGCCACAGGACGTCCGAAATACCTTCCTCGCAACGTTCTACTCTGTCCGCGAGAGCTTCATGCCCCGGTCGCCAACAACGGTCGTACACACCAGAGCTCGTGAATGGCAGCCCGAGTACAGGGGATTTGTCGAAGTTAAAGGCGAATGTACGGCGTATCGCGCTTCCGCTAAGCAGTATTTTTTTTGTGCTTACACGGCTCCCTTCTTTCAAGGCCAAATTCGACTTGTGTCCCTCATGTGCGATTCGAGAGTGTACCTCTCGGAGAAGATGGCGCCGTGTTTTTTCGTGATAGCGACGTTCCGTAGGGACGTCGACTGTCGTCATCATTTATTCTTTGTCTCCCATTGTTCCGTTCATTCTTTATTGTCTGCACGACGCTCCATACACAATCTGTTCCATTGACGGATCCATTGAGTGAGCACTCCTTTGTCTACAGCCCATTCACGAGACTCTTTTACTGTGTCGATTATATCCACTATATCCGTTCCATTGTCTAGTTTACAAGATATATAAGCAGGACGCGCGTAGCATAGTCTACCGTGTGGATTTTCCCAGAGCCCACCTGGTGAACGTCTAGTTTGATTTGATTTCTCCAAGTCTGCAGAACTCGGGTTTCTTGCGACACATTGCTCTTTATGGTGTCTTTGCACTTGGAAGAGAACTTGGTCGAAGCCATGTTCTGTGACAACCTCTTCACATTCACCGAGAGACTGTTGGCAGGTTTGCATACGTCCATTTTTTCTGTTACCCGTGTTCCGACTCACCCGAATGTTTCCTCTGCACTAGGTATGACGTCGCGCGTCGCCGACGCCAACCTCTCCGCATATAATACGAATCAACTTTTGCATGCCACTCCACCGTGGCTACCACCGTCCTCGTCGACGCGAGACTACTCTGGTAAGCCTATCAAATTGTACAACAGCATCAGCATATTCATGTGTGTTGTCGCTATTGGTACAGGTGTCAGCTCTCGACGTTCTGTGCGATGACCAGGACCAGCCGCAGAAAGGTGACAGTGAGCCTGCTTCGGTGTACATACACGCTTTGTGTTGCTTTTGGCAGTCGCGCTTAGTGACGATCATTCACAGCCCGCTTGGACCACAACAGTACGGACCTCTTAACGATACCACCGCCTTGCCTTCCCCTGCTTATGAGTATGTCCTTTTTCTCTGCTATGCATATGTATTTGTGCAGTTCCCACCACGTAAGCCCTGTGTTCTTCCATTCCACTTGCCCACCCATCACTACCTACTGCACTGTTACCAATTTTGGTTCGCGTCGACCGCACGTCATGACATGGCTGATGCTGAGCTGGCAGGCCATGGAGTCGGAGAGCCACCTGCAGCCGACTCGCACCCGGTCTCTGGCACCGACTTTGAAGCGGAAGGTGGGCTCTTAGCGGTTGTTTTTGCAAGATGGTCATACAACTTTCTGTGACAGATGCCTCCGACAACGGCTTGCCTATCGTAACGCCTCGGCCGCTACAGGCGATCCCAAGCGCGGTCTTGGGGGATTCATTCTCTTCAAGCCCAAGCCCTCGTCTTGTTGATCAGGTCCTCGCAGATCTCCTTCGAGAAGTCGAGGAACAGAATGTGCGAAACACATTCTCGCCGTTCATGCCACCTGCCAGTAACGTCGATATTCCCTGCGACACGCCACCACACCATTATAGCTGCGGGCTATATTCGACACAGTACTACACCACAAACTGTGACTGTTCTACGTTCTATTTAATGACCCATTCACTCCTGATGGTCGATACGATCACGTTTTCCCCAATGACCTGCATTCGATGTTACACTGCACCGATAGTCCACCATGATCATCATGCCACCAGTCTTCGTCCTACCTCCAGTATTCTCACCCATCCTCACTCGCCCTGTTCTGTCTCACGGTCGTCGTCCACATTCTAGAGTCGCTCACACTCTTGTTTTTTTATATCTTCCACAACTCTCGCTTGATTTCTCGTCGCTCAACAGCAACCTGTTTACAGACTGACAGGGATCAGAAGCGACCCACGCAACGGTCATCCTGTCGATGGGCGCGATTATCAGGGCAAATGGAAGGTGCCACCGTGGGAGATGCCGGCTGGTTCCATAAAAGGCCGCAAGCGTCGTGGCGGCAAGGCCACTAAGAAGGGCCAGAGTCGTGCCGCCAGGCAAGTCCAACCAGAGCCACGTTGGGCTTCATCTTCATCATATCCATCATCATCTTCGTCTTCGTCTTCGTCACCGTTACAACCGCCTGTGGCACCTGTCGTTGCAAATCCGTACCTGGTTGATTCGCCCGCACTTGATGCGGGCGCTCCCGGCGCTCCCGGCGCTCCCGTGGCTCCGGCACCTCTGCCCTCGTGGACCTCGGTCCATAATCCATCTGCATTTTATGGAGGCAGTGGAATCCAATATCAACCAGGTACCCCCTCCCTTGTATCCTGAGCTCGAGGCTGCAGACCTTGCATACGATGCAATGCCGGGCTGGGAACAGCTTGCTCCGACATGTGTGGATGTTCCCGACTACAATGGGAACTTCAGCTGTAATTACATCTCCCAAGACGGCACGGACTCTGGCTTTGCGTGGTTTCTTTAATGCGTCGACATCTACATCTTAGTGTTGTCTGTGGATTTCCCTCTCCATAATGTGACTTTGTCACGCAATCATCTTCGTGTTTCTTTCTCATTTATATTCGTAACACCGGTGCTCTTCTCTAGACTCCAGATTCTTCCCCGATAGTTCGCTTTGCGGCACACTTGCGCTGTCCAGTATTATTCCACGCTTGACGGCTCCGACAGATGGTTTTCTTACGCTTCCTCAACAGCAGTGCCTCGCCGGGCCATTTTTCCACAATGGCGGCGACTGCTGTCCTCCGCTTCCTCGCTCTCGCTCTCGCTCTCGCCCTCGTCGTCGTCATCTTCCCACTGTCCCCGTCGCCCGCTGCGTCCGCCGTGTCCCACTTCTTCACTTTCGGTCTATTGTCAACGGTGTCATCATCATCGGGTTTACAGGTTTGCCTGGTGAAGCATTCATCTTTGCATCAGTCTCGGTCTCGGGATGAACGACGGCCATTTCGGCGTCGGCGCTCTCAACACCGGTATCAGCTGCTCGCCCTACAACGATTGACGACGAGTCTCACGACACAGATGCATGCATCAGCAACTCCTGCCGGGTACGGGTGCCATGAGGGATTTTGGTGTGTGGTCGCGTCCAGTGAAGGGGATCGCTGGTCTCCCCTTCTTACTCTTCCAAAGCCATAAATACATCTTAAATATCGACAATATACGTATAACCTCGATATGCAGCGGCGGAGACAGTCCACGGCCATTTGAGAACAACAAAATGAGAACACTGACGGTTGTGATTGCCGGTGCTTACAGAAACGTGGTCTGCCTTGGTGTTGTGTGAGACGAGCTGAAATACCTGCCAGTGGTCGAAACCACGGGCCCAAAATGCGCGAAACCAACGTCCGGAAAGCTTTCCGGGAATATCATAATAATCCAACCTGCAGCCGGAGGAGAAAAGTGTCAGTAGATATCGAGCTTCAAGAACGGTGAAGCATATCATGCTCATGCCACTAATGCGCATATAGCTGACAGCTCCTCGTTCTTCGTCTTTGCTTTGATGGAAGTTCGTTGTACGGCGTCTGGAGTAATGGTGTATCGATGATCTGGACATGACGTCGTGTCAAATACACAATCGGTGCCTCACAGAACGTGAGATACGCACGTTTGTGCTCATGCACAACATGAAGATGAAGATGGTGCATAGATCCACAGTCCACTGGAACATGGCGCACGCGCCCTCTCGTACGGTGAAGAATGGCTTGTGCTTCGTATTCGCACTCAGAAACTCTGTAATAGTTAATATCAGGTTGATATACATTGGGGATTACCATTCAAACGTTCCAAGGAGGAGGAAAGGGTCGCGTCAGGCTAGTTAAATATGAGTCATTCGACGCGTCGCCGTCACGCGTCAAGCGTCGTCTCTTTGTATGCGTCCCTCTTCAATCTATTTTGATTACTTGATTACCTTTTGTCGCTGCTCATGAGCCCCGACAACCCAGGCGGGGTAGCAATTACCCTTCAAGAAGCTGTCGGTCTCCTTGCATGCTTGTCTGCATGGTTGCCTACCCAGGACGCGTCTAACGAGTCAGATGCGTCAATTCGCAAGCTTCAAGAGCTCCGCAGTCGCCTCAAGCGCTTTGTACAGTCGTCAATCAACAACGGCAATTTTGGTTCTTGGGACATCAAACTACCACGCTATGCGCGTCTTGCTCACCGACGCTGCTCCTCTGACCCGACGCAGTGGTATTCGATCGCTTGGCAACGGGATGAATAGGAGCTGCGGGAGCCCTGTACCGACTGTGCCATAGGTGCACCTTCGCTAGTAAGTCCGTTTTTCTTCACCGTGTATTGTTATCTCATGCCTCACTCTCGATTTTAGACTGGGCTCGTGCCACCGGATTCATCGTGCGTCGTGAGCGGTGCTGGGGTCCATCTAGGTCAAGAAGACGCGCGCGACGACAGTCTCGATCCATCTATAGTAGTAACACAGGTGCGTGCTCTGGAATTTGTTGTAAGCTGGAAGCGACGTTTATTTTTCATACTCACAAGAATTCACAACGCAAAAGAGAGCACTCCTTGTCGGACACGGACCCAAATACAGGCGGCGATGTGCGCGTCGCAATGGCTGGTTTAGGCCCTTTAGGCCAGAGCCGCAAGCATGGTGGGGAAAGTTCTACTAAGGAGACAGGCGCATCTGCTGCTACTACGCGAAAAACGAAGCGGCGGCGTCGCCGTCGTGCGTGATGGTGCAATGTGAACAGTGCCACTGAACACCCACAGTCCACGTGCCCAAGTGTGCACGTACTATAGTATGTGGTAGCTAACGCTTTCGGTATACAAGATAGGATACAATGTCCATGCATTTTCATGATTGCAAGCGGACAAGATGAGTCAAGTGCCGCGAGTCTCCACTGTCAAGTTTTTCGTCAAGGCGGTTGAGTCACCATGGATTCTCGGCGCACGAGGTCGCTGACTCTCGTTTCCGTTCTCAGCTGGCGCGACAACGCTTAGTGCCTGTCGACTAAGGCTTATACATATATATATGTACATAGTCGTCAATAAACAAAACGTTCATACGTGCTTTACATATCTCACGCTGTGAGACCTTACGAGAAAAAGCAGCCAACAAATCTTCCATGGGCCAAGAAAACTCCCAATAAGTTTCAGCACACGACTTCATAGCGAACAAAATATATTAACCGATAACCCAAGTAACGAAAAAAAAAACAGTCATCGAGAGTCCCGCCTTGAGAGAAAGCGATATATAGTATCAGCTTGAACGAAGAAAAAAGAAATAATAATCATGACTAAATGGACGCGAATAGTCTATAGATAGAAATGTGGCGATGAAGTGGTCGAATACAAGAACACTGGGAAGCAAGCGCAACACGAACGGGCAAAACAGAGACATAATAAACGTACTTGTAGTAGTAGAAGCAGTAGCACAGACAGCACACACGGACGAGGGTAACACAACATATTAGGACACGGACAGGGTATGGAGCGGGCGGACAGCGGATGTTAATAGCGAATGTACAGTTCACGAAAAAAAAAAAAGGCGGATAAGAAGTATGCACACGCACACTCAGCGGCGGTCGATAAATTCGCTGATGGCGTTGAAAACGAGGTCGCTGTGGGTACTGGTAAGGTCGTGCGAGCCGCCTTCCACGGTGATTAACTCAGCCTCGGCGGTCTTCGGGAGAAGCGACATGATCTTTCCGGCATACTTATATGGAACAGTTGTATCGCGCGTGCCCTACAGCGCGCCCTAGCACATCAACAAGACAGTAAACGAGAACGAGCGGAATACTGACATGTATGACGAGTACCCGTCGGCCAGCAAACGAGGGGGACGCGAAGGAGTGGGCAAGACCACGAATGGGACCGTCTCGCAGCGAAGACGCGACGGCTGTGTTGAAGTATGGCAGGTGCGCTGACTGGATACGGACGATCTGAAGAGGGACGTCAACAAAGAAAACGCGACAAGAAAGTGAAAGAAGTACATCGGCCCAGGGGCTCTTCTGCGCGACGTCCGCAGCTGTGTCACTCCGGTCCGCGAGATGCTGGATGAACGTCCGTACCAGCGAACTAGATGCGATCATCTGCACCAGTGGGGATGACATGACTTTGGATGTGCGCGAGATATCTGCGGGCTGGACAAATCGAGATCATGAGTATCATAGAAACGCCTGCAAACTCCGGAATGAACATGCCTCCATGAGGCCAGCGGACGCAATGAGTACTACGCGATCTGACACGAGATCTGGGAAATGCGAGACGAATGCAGCGGCAATGGCACCACCCTGAGAAAGATTTGAGCTTGCGTGAGACAGAAAGCAAGCGTCACGGACCATTGAGATGCCAGCAACGTGTGCGCGCTCCCACTTGATGTGTTGCATTAACAACGCCAGCTGAGTCGCGTACAGACGCGCGTCGTATGTCGTTTGTGGCGCATCCGAATATCCACGTCCATACAGATCTGCGGCCGCACGCAAGTCAAGATATCATGTTTGATGAATGCCAGACTATCTCACCATATACTAACACGCGGTATCCGCGCTTGCTGAGCTGTGGGGCCACGTCCTTCCAAATGATGGCGGGCACCGACAGGCCATGTATCAGTACAATCTGCATGAGAAACGTCAAGCACAACGGCATGGGACACACAAACGAAAGGAAATACCTTCTTGCCGTTGTCTGGACCAAACAGCCAGTAGCGCATCTACAATGGCCACACGTCAGATCACTATAGACGTAGAAGAAACGCAACTCACACGTCCATAGGGCAAGGTGATATATTCTCCGCCAGGATAGTAGTCTTCAGGGTATATGTCCCATGATCTTGAAGTATTAGGTAGACTTGCGAGCGATGGATGGACCATGAGTGGCGGGGGCGGGTGTGGAAATGCGGCCAGAAAGTAAATGGTCAGAAGCAGAGGCGGGAGAACGAGGAGCGTGTAGGATACGATGTGAGGTGCATGCATTTTCATAGGATCGAGAGACATGAAAGCAACCGTCAAGATGGCCAAGCGCGCTGTCAGCTTGTTTTTGATCGCCGCAGCGGTCTACATAAGGAGCTATCTTGCTCTTCTTTCAGTAGTGTGCGATCATGAGCCAGGTAAAAAACGACCAAACGGCTGCTCAGGCAACGCCACCGCAGACGACGGCGACGCCATACACCGTTACCCACGTTTCCCAGACGCGTGAGTTGCACAAATGAACGATATCGCTTTTTAATGAATATCGCCCAGACTCGATACCAATCGATCCTGCCTTGCAGCAGCAATCTTCGACGACGACATCGACAACGCAGCCATCAGCGTGCGTGCTAGTCTTGAGTGTACGCGTATGCCATTCTAAACTTCGTCCCGCATAGGCCTGCAACCACGACGCAATACCAGCATTATCAAGGATACAGTAACCATTATCCGACATATTATCAATATACTCCAACAGCCCCCCAGGCACAGACACAGGCGTCGCAAGCGCAAACACCGGTTCAGACTACAGCGCAGACAGCAACACAACAGCCAGCTCAAACTTCGGCTGCGACAGCTGCGCCTCGTCCAGTGGTTGCAGCTACAAGCGCCGCCGCTCTGGATACAGCAGATGTTTCAACATTAAATGACGCTCTGGGCAGCGCAGGGGTTGATCTCAAGGTGCGCCACTCCAACCAACGGTAACAATCAGCAACTCAACGAACACTGCAGGCTGAGGAAGAGGGACTACAAAGAGGCTCCGAATATTCCTCATACCGCTCGTATGCCGACAATTCTCGCAAGCAGCCCGCGAAACCTGCATTCAGCGTACACCATCTCTCCGCCGCCATGCGCGACATCTCCGCTGTACATAAGGTAACTTCGATCCCAGAAGACAGCGTAAACTATCTTGCGCTTGCGCTACGCGCCCGGCTTCAAGACCTGGTGACAGAGATGATCTCGGCAGCGAAGCACCGCACGGACGCGCAATTCGACCGGCCAGCCTCTTTCTATACCGCACCAGGAAGTGGCGAGCGTACCCCAATGTGGAGCATCGTCGTGCGACGGGACGTTGCAAAGCAGATCGCGGTAATTGAGCGCGCCTCTCGTGAGGAGGAGCAGCGTATACGTCGCGAGCGGCAGGAACGTGCGGATCTCGCTGCCTCACAGGCCGCCGCCGCAGCTGCAGCAGCAGCAGCCGCTTCCACCGAGCAGACACAGTCCGCCGATCCGGCGACGCAGCAGTCCGAGTGGATGAGCGAGGACGGCGCGAACCCGAAGAAGCGGCGCAAGAAGGACCAGGGCCCCGGCGTGACGGCGAAGAACATGAGCGAGGATGTGCGGAAAAAGATGTCCAATGCAGTAGCGACCCAGGCGGCAGGTCTCGGTGGGCGGTATGCGTGGATGACCGCTGCGAACGCATCGGCTGCGACCCCTCCACGCCCGCGCCAGACTGCAGCTGCTTCCGTTCCGTCTTCGACTGCCAACGCTGCGAGCCCTGCACCGACGACGACAGCAACAGCATCGTCGTGGTCGCGCCCGTATTCGGCAACGTCTGTGAAACGAGCGTCTCCGGCGGCAATCCCGATTGCCACGACACAGACATCGACGCAGCCGTCGGCCACGACGACAAGCAAAGACGATGGGATGTTGACCGTGACGATGAAAGATGCCGTTTTTGCCATTGGAAAGGAACGGGGGCACGGAGGGGGCCGTGGCGCGGCACGCGCGTTTGTTTAGGGCTGCTATCCTGTTTCTTTTTGGTCCTCTGTACGTGTATATATGTTTGTCATATTATCTGCCCCGTACTTATACTATCGTGACTACGATGTTGGAAGCAATTTCAGCAAAAAAATCATTCAGCTCGCGCCCCTCATCCTAAATTCTTCAAAATTGATGTGGAGATGAACATTGGGGTCGACTACCTATAGTACAATTTTTAGAAGAAAATATTATGAATTGACTTTCTCGGGCAATGACCGAGGTCCAAAAATGCGAAGACTACAATGTTGAAAGCGATCGGTCACACATTGTCACAGCGGCGACTGTCAAAATGGCTGTTCGAGTTGTTCCGAACCAGCGAAGATCTTGTTCGATCATCATGCGAACAGACGGCCATCGTACTAACCATCACGTTTGTCACGCTTTGCACTTTCTCTTTCAATTGTAACACATCCGGGAGGCCTGTCCTGTTGAGACTTTACATGCACAAAGCTATCTTTATATAGATGTAGACTACCCACTTTATCTAATTTTATGTCTGCTCTGGAACTTGAGATTTGGGCGTCATTGTCCAACTCAAAGGTAGTTTCAGCATTGGAAATTTTGTACAGGTCGCATTTTCTGTCCGACTTTTTTGATATTCAAGATCCAGCAATGTATGTACCTAAGCTACACACGGCATTTTTTTTTACTAAGGAATTGTATGAATTTATTTTTCGAACGAAATTCCATGGGGTTTTGCACCTATGATGCATGGGGGTATGGTCAGTGGGTTGCATCGCTGTTTGGCACATGACACATGAGTCATGACATGCTGAGATTTGCTCCATGGTCCATACTACTATGATGTATAGCTCATTGGTATTAAATTCAAATTTACCATTTCATAAAGGATTTCTTCTGGTCTTGGTTTGATCTCCATCTGGTCCTGTGACAGGACTCATTGCACAACTAAAAGCCATCCGAGCCAGCTTGGTTGATCGAATGTGATGGGAATGTTTGATCCATCGATCGGCGATCAAATCGACATATCACAAGCGAAGGTTCGAGCCTCAGTCTTCAGACTGAGATGGATTGAGACATGTTTGTAGACGCCACCTGCATCCGTATATAGACACAACCCAAATCGGGCTCGATCGATGAGTCACCATTCCGCTCATTTTCCTCTCGCACGTCTTTGCCCACCTCAGCACTATCTATTCCATTGCTGAGGTGTGAGTACCATGTATATTTACCTATCTATCCCTTACTGACTATCTGTAGTACTCATCTGTACCTACAGGTAGCTGTAGCACTATCTATACCATTGCTGAGGTTACTCATCTGTACCTACAGACCTCGTGACGGGTATACACCCTCTACAATGTTTCAACAAGATTCCGAGTGCAGGTCAGTTGGTTCTATGTTCCAGACCAATTCATTACCATTTGGTCACAACTTCAGACCAGTTCAAGTTGTCTCAGGGCTTGATTTCACGAATATGTGCATTATCTATAGATATGTAATACATACATTAACAAAACATAACTCAGAAAAATAATGCTGGAAAGTGAAATGGGCAAGACAGATGACTGTGGATGGAGAGAGCTAGAAACTCAATTATCCATGCCATTGTGCTATGAAATCGTGCACAGAGCATGAGTCAACATGCCATGGAGGCATGATGCATAGGGCATGGAAAGGCACCTCGCATCATGATGCATGACTCATAGATCGGCCGCAATCGCATGGTCGAAAACTCAAGAAATTTTTGCCGATAAATGCTGTCATAGAATTGATTGAGAATTGACTGAGGGAGGTCGCTGCTTTCAACATTGTAGGTGCTTTCAAGTTCATTAGGTTAGTCATGATAGTATACTTTTACTAGCCTCTTCGATGTGATCTATTGATGAAGTCGCTTACCAAAACATCTAGTGGTTATAGATCCATGAACATCTATGTATACTGTCCCGTTTCGACCACTTGTTCCCGGGTTTTTCGCGTGACAGGGGGGTCTAGGGAGTTCCCGGGTTCCCGAGGCCCCGTGACTGATGACAGGCTTTATTGTGTTCCTAGTCACCGGGACGTGTGACCTGCCATCGGTGGCATGTCTCAGTAGTTTAAGTGATGTAAGTCGGTATGCTTGTCCTTGGCAGGTTTTGAGTTCGATTCGTGCACACAGCACTTGTTTTTTTGAAGTCCTGTACTGTAGCATCATACCCGAAAAGGGGAAGCACCTTACAACATGCTGATCGTTTGATGGATGGCTTCATTTTTCACCGCTACACCATGTCTTCACGCACATCTGAATGGATTGGCAGCATGGCCCATTGGGTTGAACTCCCAGCTGTCATACAAGAAAATCTACAGAAAACCTATTTTAATGTCCCCGTCGACGTGTTGACAAAACTTCTTCCTGGCAACAACCTCTCTGTAATTGACGCCCTGAAGTGCCCCATCCCCCCTCTTGTGCCGCCCGGCATCCGATCTTACAACCTAGAAGCTTTTTTTTGTAAGGAGAGTCCGAGGAATGAATCCTTGTCTCACCTGGTGTCGTATCTCCGTGATTCACCCATTCCACCGCATGACGTCGTTCGAGAATTGCTCAGTGCGGCACAGCAACAACTTCTAAATGGAAACACCTCAATCTGCTATGCCCACCTAGGGACGTTGTTGCAGCGCTGCTATCCGTTGTGGGTCATCTCCTTTTGGCAACTCGTACACGAATTCTCGGACGACATATGGCGACCATGGCAAGATGCCAAGCGCTGGCTCCTGAAGATGCTCACATTGAAAGATCAGCCGCTCACGAGAGATCTTGCAGAAGAGGTGCTCACCTTGCTCAGTGTCATTCCCTATGATCTGCCCATGCGCGGACTCGAAGACAGCTCGATGCTGCAGATACATGCAACATGGCGCTACCTCGGCCCCCATTACACGATGGACACCATGCAGAATGACTGGATAGGGATCCTGCGAGCAAAGGTGCTCGAGGATGCATCGTGGATCCGCCGCTTCCGTCCTGAGAGATCTGATCTCATAACGAAAATCATTGCCGCATACCGGGGACGTGCAACCAATGTGTACACTAACGACAAAAGCTATCGCTGGGTTCGGCAAATTGGTGATGATTTAGTGCAGAGAGGTCATGAGGTACTCACCATCGTGCACCTGCGAGGTCTTATCAACGAGCCAGCTGCCGATCCCGAACTCCATTTTGTTGCCTTGGCCATTGACAGTGGGGCAGCTGCCATCCGTTATGGTGACTCTCTTGGGCGCAAGATCCCGCATGCACTTGTCGATGCGCTCACATGGTGGCTTCTTCAGCATACGGTGCAAACATTCGAGCTAGTCGACCTACCTATCACGCGCCAACATGACGGACATTCATGTGGCACACTCGCCCATAATGCACTCGAGCACCATCTTGACCCGTCAAAGGTGAAGCTTGTGGTGGCAAAGTCTGTCGCGGCTGAGCGTCTGCGACTGTTCATACAAGTTGTTCGACTTGTCATGACATTGGTGAGTAGATATGAAGCATGTCAGGCGCCAGAAACTCACCAATTGCTATCAAATAGAACAGTGGCCACTCCGGGAACAGTGACGAGCTGGCACCTGTGCAATCCATGGCACCAGCAGCGCACGATAACACCTCCAGCGATGACATTGTCATGCCGCCACCCAGTCTCGACATCGCCATAAGCTTAGTTGAAAGCGGACAAACTGCACGGAGCGCACCTGTCAGCACTGAAAGTCCAGCTCCCAAGGATCTTGATGTGCAGATGAGCGGTGTAGAGCCTGTCGAACGTCATGATGCAGTCTGTAGCGTGGGCGTTTCAGAGGATGGTCATGTGAAGGTCGAGGGCACAAAGCAAAACGCCATGAAACAGCCCATGCTGCAGGTGTTAAAAAGCACGATGCTGACTCGATTTTTCAAGAAGAAAACAGATGAGGAGCGGGCGGAGCGACTTGCATGACAGCGTGATAAGAATATCGAGCAGGAGGAATGGATGGATTTTGAGATCCAGACCAAGGCTGCTAGCAGCCTTGAGAAAAAGCGTGCGGCATGGCGCAAGTGACAAGCTCGCCATCGTGCAAAGGTAAATGAGTTGAAGGAAGTGAGCAAGCAAGTAGACAATAAACGCGTGAGTGGTATTGATCAAGGTACAAACAATTGTTTGGACTTATGACTGTTACGTCCATAGAAGCGCACATTGAAGGACTTTGACGATGGGGACGCTGGGGATGATATTGATATCGCTGAAGCGTCGCGGCCACGCCGTCAGTTCAAGGAAGACGCACGGAATGGGAAGACAGTTCAAGGGTGACCGCGGGTTCAGGAGTATCAGGTGGTGACAAACACAAACTGGCAACAGCCAATTCTCTGGAGCGGTATAGTTTCCGCTGCAGCAAAAGCTGGATGGCCTTGGCAGCCGAAAGCCATTGTTGACGAAGCTC
>KN881727.1:0-107314 GCA_000934395.1 Fistulina hepatica ATCC 64428
GGCTTTAAAGGTCGCGCACGGTTACACGGTCGGAAAACACGAAGGAGATCACGGGGACGTCGGTGTAAGGATGCGGAGAGACGTCATCAGCGAAGACGGTAATGTGGTGAATCATTGATGGGGATTAATGCAAAATTGAGTCATACAGTTGTTATTGCGTTCAACTGCTCTCCGCGTAAAATGATGTGGAAGTTCAGACAGGTATGAAGCAGGCCCTCATAGAAGATTGGAATGTGAAAGTAAGGACGAATTCGACTGCGAAACACAACCGGTAAGCAGAAGAGATGATCATCAAACGATCGGTAGGTGGCACTGTTAACCGTATATACGAAGACGTCGCTGTAAGGATGCAGAGAGACGTCATCGCCAAAGACGGTAATGGTAGGTGATTCATTGATGGGGATTGATGCAAAAGTGAGTCATGAAGTTGTTATTGCGTTCCACAGCTCTCCGCGTAAAGAGATGTGGAAGTTTAGACAGGGATGAAGCAGGCCCTCATAGAAGATTGAAATGTGCAAGTAAGGACAAATTCGACTGCGAACCGCAACCGCTAAGGAGAACAGTGTTCATCAAACGATCGATCGGTGGCACTGTTAACCCTCAGCAGAGACCTAGCTTTCAGCTAGGTAACATGCCTACAAACAGTCTCCCGATGGCGGACTGGATGACTCATTCATGATAGGAAAGCCAATCGATTCGTACCTACAAACGCAAGGTCCACGATTTTAATCATAAAAACCACATTCAGAATACAATCGAAAGATCAGACGCGTATCGATTACGGACATGGTGCATGTAGGCATACGACATAAAAAGATACAGGACGATTTTTGACAGATGAGAGCAGGCCCCAAAGCCATGATCATTACATGCATTCCAACCTGAAGACATGCATGGAGATCCAGAAACGCGGCATAAGCCTATGCGTTGTGCGCATGCTTCTGCTTACCGGTCCTGATCTTCCTCAGGTAGAACTAAATGACGTGGATGTTAGGTTGGCGGCAAGAAAAAACCATACTACCATCATGATCGTACCTCCAGTTCCTTACCCTCCAGAACGTAGCCATCAGACCGACCAGACTGGCCAGGGCGGCTGGAAATGGTGGCATAAAGGCGGCCAGCGGCGAATTGCGACTCAAGCAAGGGATCGACTTTGCCCTCTGACGACCAAAATTGAGCGATATTTAGTCGGAGGTAGTCAGGTTAATCACGAACCCTTCTTGCGCTCTTCAAGCTTGCGCTGAACATGGTTGGAGAGTTTTTTCGCCTCCTCATCAGCAGGAGCAGTCTGCTTGCCCCTCTTAGTGACGGGCTGCGCGTACTGCACGAAAAATTTCAGGGTCGATATACAATCAAATACGGCAAAAACACTCACGTGGGCTTCGTACCACTGACGGAAAGGCGCAGCATCGACCTGGATGATGGCACCCTTCACCAGGGTGTTTGTGCGCACAAGCTCGTTGTTCGATGCGTTGTACACCTGGTGAGAATCATGGGCAAAAAGACTTCGATCGCGCAATGGGATAAGCACGCACGACACTAATTAATCGAGTCTTGCGCGTGACATGCTCGGAACCCCAAGCAAAATTCCCACTGTCCAGACGAAGGGCACGATATTTGAGGTTACCACCACGTACACGGACAGTGTGGATGCGCTTGGCACCAAGCTTGGTGTTAGCGGGCTGGCGGCCTAGCTCAAACTTGCGCTTCTTGCGGTAATGAGCTCTTTGAGCACCGGAGGCGGAGCGCTTGTGCCTTGACGATCGCGAGATACCTGGTGGTGACCATCGAGGAACGATCAGAACGACATCCGCGACGAAGATCAATAGTACTTACCCATTATCGAGTCTTGAGGATGGCTTTCGGGGCCGTCGACCACATTCGGTAGACAGTCAAAGACGTGCCGTCGGGTGTTCCCGAAAACTTGCCAGTTCACCTTTTTCGGCATATCGGCACCATCAGCTGACCCATGGGGTGTTGTGAAAAGCATCGGAAAAAGACATTACTTGCAACACTCACCAAAAATTTCATGCATATTTAGAAATGTATACTAGCTATAGAATAATTACTTGTGGTGTGAAATGTGAGAAATGCGCCTCTTGGGCAATGACCGATCCGTTCAACGACAACACAGCATTTTGTGCATGGATTCCGAAGTCCTATTACAGACAACGATAGCACACGATAGCGCACAACAGCTCGAATGTCGTTTATAAACGAATGGCAGGTACGATACGGTACAAATAATGTGTCGTTTCAAGGTAGCCACGGTATATTTAATATCATCGGTTCTACAACTGTCCATCCTAGAAGGAAAATGTCCACGTTGCACAAGGTATAAAAGGCAAGAAGACCTTAAAGCTCCGTCATCGTCAGATTACCTGAAAGTAAACCTGCGAACATTTAGTTGTCATTAGATCAATCATATCTCGCGATATCACTTACGATTTTCCAAGATACAACCGTCAGGAATATCGATACGCTGACCCTCATTGGCGACAACTAGAGTAATCCGTCAGAACCTGGATCACCATGCCGTGCGTTATACGTACTGATAACAGTGCCTCTCAGAGTGACATTACGTCCGAAATAAACATCGCCGGTTACTGTCAGATGGTCAAGCTCAATGATCTTAGGGATCTTCTTGAAGCGCTTCTGGAATTGTTGAATCTGCGGAAATCAGGCTAAGTCACATCGATTAAAGAACATGCGAAGTCGACCACAAACCTTCTTGAAGTGATCGCCGAGCTTAATAACAGGCGTCGTCTCGAACATGCGTTGCTCGTTAATGACAAGTTGTCCGTGCTGGAGCGAGTAGATGTCGCTCTTAATGAGCAACAAATCACTACAGCTTTTAACAGGCAAGAAGCGTGAGCGTGGCACATTAATGCCGTGAGCGTTCTTGAAGTGCTTAATTGCGGCACCGGCCGCGGTTTCAAGCTGGATGACTCCTACTCCATCGTCCGTGACCTTCGGGTTTACGATGATGTCGAGTTCCATGCCCTCATTCTCCATGACACGTTGGACAGCTAAGGACGGATCAATGCGAAGCACAGGAGGCATTCAACAATATACAGCGCACCCTTCAAATTGATCCACAAGTTGTTGGTATTGAAAATCTTGAACTTGCGGACGGACTTGAAGTCCTCCGTGTGTTCAGAGGGGACTTGCGCAATCTCCAAAAGACGCATCGAGCCCTCATAGTCAATGAGAGTACCACCCTTCACATCAGCCTTGGTCTTGTCGGTTACCTCCATGATGAACTCCGCCTGGGAGTCAATCATGTGCTGAAGGATGCGCTGGTCAACACTAAAGCAAAACTATCAGTGCTATTGAGATAGTTATGCCATGCGAAGACATTTACACAGCACCCAAGTTGTCCGAGTTGGAAACGAAAAGATACTCTTTGCCCTCCGCGAGCAATTGCTGAAGGACACCTGAATGGTAGAGCGCATTATAAAGATCACCGTGGCCAGGAGGATACCACTTCAACTTGTCATCAATGACAGTCTTCGGCAGAGGAGATTGAGTCTCTGCAATAATACGTGGGTAGCGAGACTGGTTAAAGGTCGTGATACGGAGTTGTTGGTTCGCGTATTTCTTGATGATACGGAGCGTGTCTTCGTGCGTGTTAAAAGAAGTCATAAGGATGAGTGGCACATCGACGCGGTTCGTTGTGTTGAGGTGTTCGATTTGACGTACGGTCAGGTCAAGGAAGGTCATGTCATCCTTGACCTCGAGCGCACTCTTCGCGCCCTTCATGCCTAACGATATTGAGTTGATATACAAAAGGTTTCCAAGCATTTGACAAACCCATGGATGTGCCGAGGCCACCATTTACTTTCAACACGGCCAGCTTGCCGAGAGACGTAGGGTCAGTAATGGGAGGGAGCTGAGCATAGGGAACAATTTGCTCTGGCGCGGGCGACTTGATCTTGTCCCAGTCTCTAGAAAAGGATGATGAGCACATATACAAATTGTTAACTGATAAGAAAACAGAAATGAAACGGAAACGCCCAACGTGGCAAAAACATTGCATCTTCCCATATAGACTTCCCGGATAGGAAAGCAAGATTTGTCCATAAGTATGTCAATTCCACCAAGGCTTGATACCGGGAAATGACAATCGATTTAGACAAGGGAGATCTCAGAATTGACCATTCAAGTATACCTCTCGGAATCGCTCGCTAGCGCCGGTGGACAAAAATGCATCACCGATCCCCTGGTATATCATCACTTGAACACCAAATACTTCACATGAATCGCAAGGGTATTCTCGCACTCGTGGAATGTGGACGAGATCTGAGAAAACATCGATGACAAGCAAACAAACAGTCGTCCTCAGTTCTCAGTCCACATTCCTGGAGAACGAGAATCGCGGCGCGTTAACCCCGATCTATGGTTGGCCACAATGTGTGGGAAGGAAACGCGTACAATTCTTTACTCTGAGCCTTCTCAGCCAAATATCGGGTGAACAGATAGAAGAAGGACTGCATCTCGACATCGAAGGCCTGTAAAAACACGGTCGGTCGATGTGATTCACGTTCATGATATAAGGGAACATACCTTCTTTCGCGCAGGATCAAGCTCAGTGCTTACAAGCTTGTTAAGCTCATTGCGCATCGCCTTGGTGGTAACACCAGTCGTGGCACTTTTGAAATGCTGACGAATGCGGAAGACGATGCCACGGAGAAGTTTGAAGATTCGCATATCGGGCGAGGTCAGCGACACAACTCTGACACACCCAGGATACAGCCTGAATTCATACCATTGCAGACACGCCCCTCGAGCGAGGCTGGCGACTAGCATTTGCAGAAGCAGGAGAAAGGCTCATCGTGGCTGAGAATGAAGCGAATGGATCGCCGATGTGTGGTCCTAAACCTGTCTATGTCCGTCCACGCCTCGCGAGAAAACCTTGAAATCTCAAGTCAACTGGTCGCGGTCCGCCTAATACGCGAAGCGTTACATACGGCCTTGTCACAGTCACAAAGCGTCACGCCAGCCTTAACTTGGCACAACGCACGTTTGTAGCAATACGTGGGCATGGGCAAAAAATCCGTTCACGCTCCGGGCGAAGTTAGAGTGACGCGGTTTTCTTCAAGAAATTGCATTGGATCGAGTAGAATGAGCAGACAGCGCTAAGTTCACATTGTACACAAGAAAACTGGGTCGCCGACTGCCACAACAAAAAAGCAATTGCAAGAAAGTAATCAACCAGCGCGTCTTGAAATTGGTATATGAGAAACGCGTCGTTTTTCCTCCCCGCTGTCACTGTCGCTATCCGGGTCAGAGCTATCGCTGTCCAAACGCGTACCGTACAACGCGTCTATCGCCGGTGTGTTCGACTTCGACTTCGTCGTCGAAACAGCAACACGGGGGAAATTTTGCTGCGAGGCCCGAATGGAAGACAGAGATCGGTAGGGTGCACTAGAAATCGAAGGTGTCTGCACAGACGCCTGCACTTCCTGTTCGTCCTCCGATTCTGCATCCTCGTCAAGGTACGGGGAGTATTGCCGCTGCGAAAATGGAAACGGCAGCTGCTGGCTTTCGGCAAGGTTGAACAGAGGAGTCGAGGTTTTATAGATTGCAGGACTAGAGCCCTTCGCCGGGTCGGTCATAAGCTCATCAACCTGGAACGATTCCGACACTGCTGGTGAGGACTCCGGTCGATCAAGCGTTGTCCATTGTGTCAAAGAAACGGCCTGCGACGGGGCCAGGTGTGCATCAGGCTCAGAAAATACCGTCGATTTTACAGGCTGAGAAGCTGGGCGTAGGCGGATCGATCGAGAAACAGACGAAACTCGTCCTTTCGTAGGTTGTGTGGACGGGGGAGGCATTGCATTCGCAGAGGCTACAGGACTGTCGCGCGCAAGCTTTGTTTTTAAGGACTGCCCTCCATGAGACACACGTGACGCAGATGACTGCATCGATGCAGAGGACAGTCTCCTGGACGGTGGACCCATCACCTGCCTGAATGCCGGCTTTTCTTGCACAGATGGACTAGCAGGTCTCCATGGCAGAGGCGGTAGACTGGAAGGCGAATAGGCGGTAGGCGCGGCACTTTGGGGACGCAGAGTCGTAGGCTGGCCGGCAGTGAAATCGGTCTCGAAAGCCGCATCGAACGCCCCCGTTCCTGACGGTGTCATCCGCGACGGTGATCCCATAGAAGCCAAAGACTTGAACGGTATTTTGGCTTTGTTAGACTGCACCTGCGGCGCTTGGGATCGGAATAGTTCATCAGATGCACTGCCCTCGTTGCTATCCCCATCCGAGTTGTCTGTACCCTTCCTTGGGGCCCAATTGGCCCGACCCTTTCGAGCTTTTTTGGTACGGCTTTCCTCTTCTTCATCCTCGTCATCCAATGCTTGAAGCTCAGCGTTGTCAGTGTCGCTGTCAGGTATATCAAGAAACGCCGTTTCAGAGTGGCTCACAGATGGGCCACGCATAATGGCTATCAGCTCAGGATCAGGCTGAGGCGAACGAGGTGGCATTCTGGTTTTCTTCATCTTTTGGCCCTTGCTCGACGAAGATGTGGACGTCTGGGAACTTGTCGAGCTAGTGTCATCATCATCACCCTTCCCACCTCCACTGGTCTCCTCGAACTCACGCTCCTCGACTGCTTCCATCGCAGCAGGTTTCACGCCATATTTGGATGAGGTGTCCGCGATCTGAGGTTCATTGGCTGCGTTGGAAGAGACGTCAGAATTCGCCTGCTGCACGTAGGTAAGAGGTGACAAGGGAAGGAATGATGAAGAGAAAGGAATTACTTTACGCGATTTTGCTGGTGCTTCAGAGAGGGCACGTCGCTTGCCTTTGGCCTTCGGCTTTATCAAGGAGCCTGAGGGGTCAGTTGATTGACCAGCCAGTTCTTCCCTCTCTTTGACACGTTGATCTAGCTGGACAAGGATGGAGGCTCGCGCTTGCCTCATCACTTGCGTTGACACTAAGTTATGAAATGAGGTTTTACAAGAAAACTTTGCATGTGAACATGCATACTAGGCGGTAGAATCTCAATTGGGGCTGGTGTGCGTCTAGCGCGTGACTTCTTGGCTGCAGAAGCAGTTGTTAGAGCTAAATAAATTCAATTTTGACATTTAACCGACGGTTTCACTTACTCTCTGCCTTGTCGGCAGCCTGTGAGGCCTCGGCGGTCTTTGCGTTGCGCTTGCGCTCTAGAGACGGATTAGTGACAGGTCGACTGGCAAGGCTCCCCACTCACGGGCAAGCGACGCAATTTCTCCCGAGGCATCGTTGACGGACGTTGTGGCTTCAGCAGGCTTTTCGGACTGATTTTTTCTTCGCCGTTCTAAGACACACATTATAGAATAGAGTATAATATAGTTAGAGACATTCAACTTACTGGTCGATGCAGATAGCTCCTGCACTTCTGCCTCAACACCAAGCCGACCGGGAGCGGCGACATTTTTGGTTTTACGGGAGCGACTTCCTTCCAAGTGAATGAGACGGTGCGTCAATCACACGAAATTGGACACATACTCGTGGAAGGAACCTCTTCAACTGTGCCGTTTGCTTTTGCGGTATTCTTAGCAGACGAGGCATGTTCCTCAGGTATGCCATTTGGCAAATTACTGATAAGAGCAGCTAACTGATTAGTGAAATCCTTGTGCTGAGCATGTGAGGCGTCCTCTTCTACAAGGGCACCATTCGTCTCTGAGGCAATGCCCTCGTTAGAATCAGGAGTAGCAGTAACACCCGATGGAGGGGGTTCCTGGACGCTGTGGCAGACTGCCACCCCTGGCACTTCGTCTTGGCCGCTAACAGACGACAAGAGGGGAGCAAAAATGTCATCTGGCTGTGAGGTAGATGTGGTCTCTCGTTGAGGCGGCTCTTCTGTGGCTAACTTCCGGCGCTTGTTAGCCGGGGGATGCGATTCTGAAGCATGAGATTCCGCCGTGGCTGAATCGCGCGACAAACCTCGTCCATCTTCGACTTTGACTATGACAGTCACAGACTCCGATGATGAGTGGATGGCGGAGTAAAATGCGTCAAAGTCATCGTCTGTAATGCGGCGTTTAATATGTGATAGCCTACCAGAAACACGAAATTATCGCGTACCGTCTTCCAAGTCGATGACCCTTGATGAGCGCAGCTGGCTCATCTTAATCGCTACATCGTTGGGGACGTTTAATTTTCGGCGCACAGCCTGCTCGAGCTCACTTAACGATTCCTCTGTGAAAGACGTGCCAATGAGTGGGGTACCAATGACATCCAACGCAGAGTAGTATTGGCGAACGTGCTCACCTCGAAGTAGTCGCTCAAAATATCGACCCGACGCGTTGAACGTAATGCGAGGCAGTTCTGCATCGCGTTTCCGTTTGATTCGTTTGTCCATCCTCGTTCGTCGCGTCGCGTCGACAACGTCGGAGGTAAAGCGTGGGTTTGGCGCGGTGTTGCGATCGTACCAAATGGGGCAATTTCGGCCGAAATAGGATATAACTGATGCCGATCTCGGAAGTCGGACTCGCGCCTGGTTTCTCAACTTGCGCTCTCCCGTACTCCTCATTGCACTGTCGCTATGGCTGGCCATCACCGTATGCTCGCGCTCTTGCTTGTAATGTTTTGGCTCACCGCATTCTCTGTCTAGCTGCTGGAGTCTTCCATCCTCACTTGCCCGGCCGCGGGCCCAGGCTCGTGGGAAAAGTCATTGGCACGACAATGTGGTTCTTCATATTTTATCGGCTCCGGTACGCTTGCCTTTTCGTCCTACGTGGTATTACACCTGACGCGCCTTTCAATGTTCCAGCGAAGACGGCGGAAAGCTTCTTGTAGGTTTTTTCTCAAGTCTTGCTGTACCAACCCTGACGCCTAATAAAGGGACAACATCCCTGGGACACTCATGGTCACGGTCACGAAGCACACCGTTGATGGTCTCTTGTTCAATAAATACATGTGTTTTCTTTCGTCTCCCCATGATGTTTAAATGTTTCGGAATCACATCGCACGTTGGAGCTTTGACATCGCGACAAACAGATTGCTCTGCGGTGACCGTTATTTCTGAATGACGTTCGCCATTCTATCTGTGTTCTCGATTGTTTCTGACCATGTGTCCTTCCTTGTCTACCCCTGCAATCTGCCCATTTGATTTGACTGCTCCAGGACGACGAACTCATAAGTGCCTATACATGCTTCCTATCCGCAGGAGATAGCAAATGCTCCCAATCCTTGTTATCTTGGCATACTTCCCTCTCTCTCTCTCTCTCTCTCTCTCTACAAATACGTGTCAGCGTTACCGCAATAGCGTGCCGAAACGGTCTTGTGTTTACTCGCAGTCACGTTGCTAAGTCAGTGAGATCACCTGATGTCGTCCTTACTCCTGCCTTATCAAGTTCCTATATCTACACTTGCAGATCTATTTCTGCGACGTGCGCCTGATCGCCAGCACCGCCGCTGGAACGCAAGATTAACAACGTCGTTGTCCACAACCACATCTGTCGCCCACTGTTCAGTATCCTAGTCATCAAAATATCTGACACCATCCTCTCTGAACCTCTTTGCACCTCATTCAAGTTATTACATTCAGGTTTCGCGGCCTAGATCCACCTGGTCACGACGCTCAGGACAGATTGTAGCATGAAAAGAATCGTTGGTACGTCTAAATCCTGTGCGTCACGATAAACGGCGACATCATGATATACACATTTAGGTGCGGTGCTTCGACCGTCTTCCGGTCAAATAGAAACCGCAGATAATGACGACACCGTGTGCCACATCGACTGTCTACCTGAAGAGCTCCTCTCATACGTATTCTGCTTGGCGCGTCCAGAAAAACTTATATTCTCACCGAAAGAAGGAGACACACTTTTATTGGTCCCAGAACATTTATTTAATGTGCCATACGTCTGCCGACGATGGAGAAATGTCGTACTGGCTCTCCCCGTTCTTGCGCCTTCCTTGGATATCTGGCGGTGTTCTAAAAACCATCAAACACGGGAGATAGGCGCGCGGTTTTTGACTTCGTTTGAAAACAAATACGTCGGTGTCGTAATGACCTCGTCAGTCTACGACGAGATTCTTGCTCTTAGGTCTGCCCCGCTCGTCCGCACTCTTCACATTTATCTAGATCCGCCCTCACCTCGGATCTTCGACGACAAAGAATTCATGGAAGCACCAATGCCTCACTTGGAGTCACTTTATATCTTTCACCGTCCCTCCCTCTTCCCACTGCCCAATGGTCAGCCGTGGTGCCTTTCATTTACCTCTTCTCCGCACCCCATCTTCAAGTCAACACCAAATTTGCGGCGTTTGTGTCTCGAGAGATATATTGAGCCCCGAACCTTTGTCATGCCATGGCACCAAGTTCAGGAGCTCGTGCTCTTAGATCCAGCCCTCGAGGTCTGGTCAGAGACATTGCCCCTCATGGACCTGCATGTGCTCACCTTGCTTGGCGAGCCGATGAGCTCAGCATCTCAGGGCCCGAGGATTACTCTGCAGCGCCTCCGTATCCTCAACATCTCACACGAAGGTGTGGCTGCAATGGACACCATTGATATGCTGACTACACCATCCCTTCAATCCCTACGCTGTCCGCTCTCGTGCGAAAGGAAAGTCTCCGAGTTTCTGTCCCGCTCTTCCTGTCCCCTCCTCGTCGTATGTCTTGTGATTGGTGAACTTTATGAAATGTCCTTCAAAGATATATATTCCGGTCGTCTGGACTATGTGCTCTCGGTTCTTCCGCCTTCAGTCGAGGAGCTCCAGCTGGAATTGCAGTTTTTTGCGGCGCAACCGTTTCGTGGGAGTTCCGCTTTAGCGTGCAAGATATCTCGCATGCTGGAACCCTTCAACGGGCTGCTGCCGCAATTGCATTCTCTGAGCTTGACGATGAGCCAAAATGCGTGGAGCGTTCATCACGGAAAGTTCATGCCGCGCGGAGAGTTCATGCCGACAGTGTTCGGGCATACGTCAAAGCAGGAGAAGTATATTCTTGCTATTCTTCGAGCACGCTGGGGTCAGCCGGGTGCTGCGACCCCGAAGCAAGTGTGCGGCAAGAAGAAGAAGAGACATGTACATCTCAAACGCAAGAAGCTGCAAGATGGCATTGGGACGACACCAATTACGGCTCTTACACGTCCATCCCCACTACGCATCTTCAGACTTGGTGTACCTCGTAAAGACCTCTCGCCTCCTGCCAAGTCGGCGCTCACGCGCTTCTCTAACGATGGCTTAGAAGTATTCCTTGACTGTGGTATGTCGCGATTTCACATTAAGTAGCGAGGATCTTCTATTGACGAACTCCAAGAACCTCGTTCGTTCTCGATATTCGAGCGAGTGAGGTGGGATAAGGTTTTTCGAGTAAACGTACGATCCACTTTTATCGTCTGTTATGCAAAGAATGTTGTTTTCATTTGTTGTGTGGCAGGCCCATATGCATACCGACGTGAAAGACGACACGCAGTCTTTCTTCAACGATCTTCCCAACTTTCAAACACTCTTTCCGAAAACATTGGATGAGCTGCCTGATCTAGAGAACGTCAAGTGCCGTCAACAGCGATCCGGAGTGAGGAGTGAGATGGCACGTTTCTACTACTCTTCATAGGTACGTGTGTACAGTTTTGCTATTCCAAAAACAGCTTGTCCGTGAGCTTCCTCATATGGCGAGGTGGTGCTGTTGATTCTGAGATGTCGCTGTGCGCAGGGCGTTGTCATGAGTCGTAACCGTTGCCCCGATTCGCCGACGCATGCATGCGAGTGTCCGCAAACACCGTGTCATGAAAATCTCGTATCTGCTTCTTGATGTTCCGTGTTTCCCCACCTCTCGAACATTTTGCCTTTGCTGATGGTGCATAGTCGTTGGCATTCCCGGGTGACTATGTTCAACAATTTCCCTCTGTCAAAACGTTTCGAAGCGCTGCAGTCAATACCCGTGGGATGTGCAAGGACGTTGCGATTGGGCTCGGGATGCGATTGGGCTCGGGAGTGGCAACAGCACAAGGCGGGCTCTTTCGGCTACGTCAGTCCTTTGTTTGTATGCCTGCCCTGTCAGTTGCTGACAACGATTCTCAGCTATAAGTTGTGATCTGCGTAGTCTACTGATCAACAACCTCCCGGATGTTAGGTCACGATAGGACACGCGTTTCGTGCGGTATGTACTTTTACCCATCAATGGCCGTAGATGTCCGCATCTGATCTGTATATAATAACACAGGTGGTGCGAGACCGTTGAACATACATGGTGAAGGGTGGCACGCCCATTCTTGAAGTGCCCATTCCATCCTACATCTTCTACAAGGCTCCCCTGCTTCCTGCACGTTAGCTCCACACACTCCCCCCTCCGTTGTTCTTGTTCTGCCATGTGTACATTATATATATTGTGTATCGTCGCCGCTACATCTCAGTCACGTTATACTGTCCTTTACGCGTGCTGAGGTGAGCGAGCTCGTTCTTTACTTCCCTGTCTCATAGCTAAAATGTACATACAGTATATTGAGGCTATCTGTACAGGTGAATCTAGTCGCGTTATACTGTCCTTTACGCATGCTGAGTGTAGTATGTTTTCTACAGGTTGTTGAGCCCTCGTTACTGTTGTATGAGTACGAAGGATGAAAAGTACGAACAATGGAAACACGGACCACGAGTCGGACAAGAAGAGAGTTATCTTCAATATCGCCGATCAAATGAAATAATAAGTACACATGTCGTTGTTCTAAATTCGTACTTCTGAGCCCGAAAGGCTGGAGAGACGAAGATATGTAATACCACTATTATGACCCTAGGCAATGAGCTGTTTATTTGGTAAATAATGATAAATGATGGCTGGCGCTGGACAACTGGTAAAGGAATTGAATCTACACTCGCAGATCTACTAGATCTATTTCGGCAACGTGTGCCAGCACCGCCACTTGAACGCAAGATCAACAACCTTGTTTGTTGTCCCGGGCCACAACCGTATTCGTCGCCCACTGTTCTACGTTCAGTGTAGAAGACAGCGAAGGGCGGATATCGAGAACGTTTGAACCTAGTACTAGTAAGCACTATCCCGTACACCAAAATATCTGACACCATATTTCGAAGCCTGAAAGCTTGATCTCTGAATTTCTTCGCACCCAGATCTCGTGGCCTACATCCACCTCGTCACAACGCTCAAGACAGATTGAAGCATGAAAAGAACCACCTGTACGTCTAAATCCTGTGCATCACGATAAACAGCGACATTTACATATTCAGGTGCAATGCTTCGACTATCTTCCGGTCAAATAGAAACCGCAGATAATGACAACACCGTGTGCCACATTGACCGTCTACCTGAAGAGCTCCTCTCATACATATTCTGCCGTGCACGTCCAGAAAAACTTGTATTCTCACCGAGAAAACTTGGAGATACACTTTTATTGGCCCCAGAGTATAAATTCAATGTGCCATACGTCTGCCGCCGATGGAGAAATGTCGTACTGGCGCTCGCCATTCTTGCGCCTTCCTTGGATATCTCGCGGTGTTTTTCTCCTGAAAATCATCAAACGCGTAATCACGATGGCCTTCGGGAGATACGCGCGCGGTTTTTGACTTCGTTTGAAAACAAATACGTCAGTATCCTGATCACCTCGTCACGCTACGATGAGGTTCTTGCTCTTAGGTCTGCTCCGCTCGTCCGAACTCTTCACATGGATCTCGATCCATCCTCACCTCGGATCTTTAATGACAAAGAATTCATGGAAGCATCAATGCCTCACTTAGAATCACTTTCTATGTTTCGCTGTACCTGCTTCCCAATGGGGCCCCCTGGTCTGCAATTTACCTCTTCTCCGCACCCCATCTTCAAGTCGACACCAAATTTGCGTCGTTTGTCCCTCAACAGATATATTGAACCCCAAACCTTTGCCATGCCATGGCACCAAGTTCAGGAGCTCGTACTCTCACATTCAGCCCTCGAGGTCTGGTCGGAGACACTGCCCCTCATGGACTTGCGTGTGCTCACCTTGCTTGGTGAGCCGACGAGCTTTGCATCCCAGGGCCCGAGGATTACTCTGCGGCGCCTCCGTATCCTCAACATCTCATACGAAGGCGTGGTTGCAAGGGACACCATCGATATGCTGACTACGCCATCTCTCCAATCCCTGCGCTGTCCACTCTCGTGCGAAATGAAAGTCTCCGAGTTTCTGTCCCGCTCTTCCTGTCCCCTCCTCGTCGCATGTCTTGTGATCGATGACGTGCTCTATGGAGATAGTACGGTGATGCTGCATTCCAGTCGTTTGCACAATGTGCTCTCAGTTCTTCCACCTTCGGTCGAGGAGCTCCAACTGGAATTGCAACCTCATGCGGCGCAAGTGTTTTGTGAGGGTTCCACTTTAGCGTGCCAGATATCTCGCATGCTGGCACCCGTGAACGGGCTGCTGCCGCAATTGCATTCTCTGAGCTTGACGAGGGACCAAAGTGAGTGGGGCATTCAATACAGAACGTTCATGCCAATATCGTCCGGGCACACGTCAAAGCAAGAGAAGTATATTCTTGCTATTCTTCGAGCACGCTGGGGTCAGCCGGGTGCTGCGACCTCGAAGCAAGTGCACGGCAAGAAGAAGAAGAAGAGAGGTGTACATCTCGAACGCAAGAAGCTGCAAGATGACATTGGAACGACACCGATTACGGCCCCTGCACGCCCATCCCCACTACGCATCTTCAGACTTGGTGTACCTCGTAAAGACCTGTCGTCTCCTGCCAAGTCTGCGTTCACGCGTTTCTCTAATGATGGCTTAGAAGTATTTCTTGACTGTGGTATGTCGTGATTTCACATCAGTGACGATCTTCCATTGACGAACTCCAAGAACCTCGTTCGTTCTCGATATTCGAACGAGTGAGGTGGGATGAGGCTTTTTGAATAGAAGCACAATCCACTCGGATGATATCTCCGGAAAGGGAGTAGATAATGTATATGCCGATGTCGTTGACAACCAAAAATCCGCTTGCGGTGGCATTCATTTGACAAGCATGTTAATCACTTGAAAAAACAAACAGTCTGTGGTGAGGACACCTGTCAGCCACTCACAGCTGTCTCCACTGCCAAACGTGGAGTTAGCGAAAGTTGTGATCAGACCTTGATCGCTGGTAAACACTGGCGTCGCGTTCGAGAACTCAAGACCAGGTATGTGGCAGTATCTTCTGCTTCTTACAAGGCACAGATTGTCGAGCAGCAGAGCTCAGGCTGAGCTGAGAGTAAGTAGCTCGTCCTATGTAGTGACGATGTCGCCTTCCGTCGCCCGATCGGATCTGACCACTTTACCGAGTAGTCGCCGTGATCGCGTGATTGATGGCCGTCAAATTGCCGGGGGCCAGCGTCTTGTGATTGGCGGGATCATATCACGTGGGATTGTCGCGTCGTGCGACTTGCGATCAAAAGATGGATAGCTTCGCGAAGACTTGACCTGCACGCCCACCGTGCCTCCCAACCGCTCCCGTTTTTTCTCCCGTCGTATATTCCTCTGTACTATATGTTTCCCGCTTTCCCTTCGTCATGGCGTGCGCGCATAACCATGGTTAATGCATTGCGACTCTTGTGGGTCGTGGTTGTCTGGTACTTCGAGCGCGGTATTTTCTTCAGTCACGCGGGATCGTGCTCCTGGCCTCAGCCGCCGACCGCACTTGATGTAGGTCCTCTCTGCAGCGGGTCATCTCAGTCGCGACTACGGAACCATTCTAGATTCTCGGCTCTAACGTCACTCACGTCCTGCTCGTTGCTGACCCCCAAATACTTAACCACCGTTCTTATCCCGGTCGGCCCCAACTCCTCACATGGTTAACTCAGAAAGTGGTGGACCTAAATATTCGCAAGAACTGGCAAGCTGCTATGTCGAAAAAACCTGACGCAGTCATCTTCCTAGGAGATATGATGGACGGCGGACGGTTTGCTATGTCGGAAGACGAGTGCGTGGTTTGATGAAAATCTGCGCGCTCCCTTCTGATTTTGAATAGATATCAGGAGTATCATGCCCGTTTTTCACGTATATTCGAGCTGCGTTCGTCCATCCCTTCGTATTTCATACCTGGAAATCATGATACAGGGTACGCGCGTTGCATGTACTCTTCACGAACAAGTCACAATGCGTTAAGTTACACAGCCTAGGGGTTTCAACCGACTTCTCTGTGCACGCACGGGCGCGTTACGTGAAACATTTTGGTCCATTGAACAAAAAAATTTCGATGGCAGGGCATGACCTAATTCTCATCGACGCACCCGCCCTCGTAGAAGAAGACCGTCAACGGACAGCACGCGGAACCTCTTTGGCGCGCTGGGATCCTTTGCCAGATGAAACGTTGGAGTTCATAGATTCTCTTAAACATGGTGTGTGAACGTTTGACCCGGCCAGTCAAATGTGAAGATGAATTCGCGTGCGCAGACAACAATACCGAGCATCGGGTCCTATTCACTCATATTCCGTTGTCGCGTCCCTTCTCGGCGGGGTGTGGGCCACTTCGTGAAAGGGGAACGATACGCGCCGGGACTGGTTTCGGTTACCAGAACACACTTTCCGAACAAATCTCAGCACACATATTGACGATTGTAAACCCGCTCATTATATTCAGGTGAATTGTTTCTGCTCGTGCGCAGAAATTGGTCTCTGATAGTGTATAGCGGCGACGATCACGACTACTGTGAATATAATCACTGGCGTCCTGGAGGGAGCTCCTCTGTGCGTGAAGTCACCGTGAAATCGCTGTCCATGGCTATGGGCATAAAACAACCCGGTTTCCACCTTTTGTCGCTGGACCCTGCTGGTGCCTACCAGGAGCCACCCTCCGTCGGTTCATTAGCAGAGGTGCCATGCTTTTTGCCTGATCAAGTCTGGATATATTTATCCGTCTATGTCCCATTGTTGCTTGTCACACTTGTATTGCTCGCAGTCTCGCATTTCTACGATAGACCGGCGTCGAGTATCCGGAATGGCAAGCCGGAGTTCATTTCTTCCTTGCCCTCTCCCGTGTCCGCGGAACACACTCTTCGACGCAGTCAATCGTATACATTCACCGTCATGGGTCGAAGACGGCGGATCGTGCTGCCTGGCTGGCACACGGTGTGGTCACAGCGGCTTCCCAATAATCAGCGGCGAGGACTGGGCGCAAAGATAATGGTAGACGTAAGAGATACTGCTATGTACCCATTGTCCTTGTTTGTGATTCTTACGTGGTGGACTATCGCTTAATATGTATTTGTACTTTTCCAGATAGAGTATCATAATTTAAAATCGTTTTCTGACATTTTACCCTTATTCGGTTGTTCCGAATAACGAACCTCCATCAATGGCATCAACGATCCCAGTTATTTTTCGATGGACGATCAACTCGGAGTCATCCGTTGTACTTAAAGTTACTTGTCTTCCTCCGCCTTGTGGCCTTGCGGTGTTCAACCCAGCAGTTCCCGAGAGAACAGACTCCGTTGCTTTATGCTCTTTCAAATTGCGCCTTCGTCGACATCAGACGAGTGAGTTTTTTTCGCTGTTGGTGACGCGTTCGGGGGCGACAGGAGCTCACGAACAAAACAGCTACCTCAGTGACCTTGTGTTTTCGCTACTCAGTCTTTGAAGTCAATTAGCCGCCTGTAGCGATGTATTTTTTTCGTCCTATCGTTGTTCATGTACCCCATCTTTCCCGTGGCCTAGCGACACATACCACTTTCCCGCAAGGACTGCCTGCTGTTCTTCACCTGAAGTCCGGACAGTGCTTCCTGGGCAAATCGTTTGGTGCGTCAAAAAGTATATATGGAGAGACGGTCTTTTCCACGTCCATTACCTCCTGTAGGTCTTTTTCTAGCTGCAGTCGTGCAGTGGTCTGAACGGCACTGCAGATACCGAGTCGATGACTGACCCCTCGTACCGTGGTCAAATTTTGGTCTTTACGACTCCTCTCATCGGAAACTACGGCGTGCCGTCTAACGTTGCCCCCATCAACTCTCAGGACGTTGGCGTGGTCTTGGAATCTCAGGGTATCCAGTGCGCGGGCGTAATTGTTGCTAATCTTTCTGAGAAGTTTTCACACCACAAGGCGGTCGAGTCATTGTCGTCGTGGTGTGAGCGTCACGGCGTTCCCGGCATTACGGGCGTTGATACACGCGCTATCACCACCCTCTTGCGTGACCAGGGCACAACTCTTGGCCGTATTGCCGTCGGCCCCGATGCCGCACTCCCTCCGCCCACAGAAGGTGATTATTGGGACCCGTCGCTCGAGAACCTTGTCGACCAGGTTTCAACGAAGACTCCGTATTGCCTCAACCCCTCTGGGTCCGTCCAGATTGCCGTGCTTGATTTCGGCGTCAAAGCGAATATATTGCGATCATTGGTCAGACGGGACGCGGCTGTTACCGTCCTACCTTGGAATTACGACTTTAATGCCATTCGTGATCAGTTCGATGGGTTGTTCTTGACCAATGGCCCTGGTGACCCAGCCCATTGTATGGAGGCCGCCTTAAAGTTGCGTAGGACCCTCCGAGAATGGGACCACCCTATCTTCGGTATATGCATGGGACACCAGGTTATTGGCATGGCTGCTGGGCTTGATGCTTACCGCATGACTTTTGGTAATCGTGGTCACAATCAGCCTGTGCTGGCTTTGGCGTCGTCTGGCTCCATCATCGCTGGCCGTGTTTATGTGACAAGGTATAGTAATCTGCATGGTCGTCTGGTCATCTTCACTAACATTATTACCTAGTCAAAACCATCAGTATGCATTGAAGCTGCAGGACCCGTTCCCGCAAGGCTGGGAGCCATTCTTCATTAACTGCAACGACTCGTCTGTGGAAGGCATCAAGTCGACTGCCGATTCTGGCAAAAAGGTTTGGGGCGTGCAGTTCCACCCCGAGAGCTCAGGAGGTCCCTTGGACACTATTGAGGTTGGTTCTCCTGAGTATCATGGGGTTTGCATATTGACAGTTTCATAACAGATGTTCACCGATTTCGTCTCGGAATGTCGAGCACACGCACTGCAGCATCCTCGTGTTAAATCCGACGTGAATGCGGTAGAATTGGGGAAGGTGTTGCGCGCGCAAGCACAAGCCTGTGCTACGAACATGTGAATATACCTGAAAATGTATTATATCCTACTCTGCATGTCTGTTGTATTGGATGTTTTTTCTCGACATATTTGTTGTCCAATGATTGACTGTTACACATACACTTATATAGTCGTCGATGAGTCATCTGTCGCAACCCTGCGTTGCAATGTGGCGCTTCACACGTTAGTTCTGCACGTCTCCAGTAACTCAGCAAACACTATGAACTTCATTGATGCCTACGATGTTTCTGGGCCCAGCACACCTCTTCCTGGCGGGCACCAGCGCCAACCCAGTCTTAACGAGGAGGTTGGGCAAGTTATAGGATCCTTAGGCCGTTTCTGGGGGGATTTCAGACGGCAGGTCCGTCCTGTTCCAGATTCCTTTGTACTTCGATGATATTCAATACATTGTAGAGTCAAAGCGCTCTCGAGAGTGCGCGAAAAGACTTTGGGCAAGTTGTTTCGCAGGCGCAGCAAGAGTTGAGCAAGCTGGGATTAGAGCCGTCTACATCCTCATCTTCAGTACGATCTATTCCAGAAAGCACTGAAGAGGCTACACGCGAAGTCAACGAAGTCGATGCTGACGGCTCTGACGAGACGCCTCTTGCGTCCCCGTCTCCTGAAATTGCTGCTGCTGCGCCAACCAGTTCACGACGTCTGAGCCTCCAAACATTCATCGGTCGTTTGCAATCTGTGATCCCTCCGAACGTGGTGAATGCAGTGCAGGCCAATATTCCTGAAGGCGTGCGGCACGCGACTGATAACGTGGACCTCGTGCAGCTGCGCAACACGCTCTCGAACGAATTCCACCGCGTGCAGGGCGTCACGAAGGCGCAAGCGGAGGAGTATTTGCACAAGAGCGAGGAGATGTTCCGCGAGGCGTGGAAAGACGCGGAGGTGGTGATCAAGGACGCGGTGAAGATCATCCCGCCAGAGCAGGCGGGCAGTAGCTCCGCCGAGCTGATATGGGATGGGTCGGACATGTGGATGTTGCCGTCGGCGTCGCCGGAGGGTGCGGACAAGGGCCCCACGCGGTCGGACACGCCTAGATCCGTCGCAACGCGCGCTGAGGCGCTGTTGGGGTATCTGCGGACCGACCCAGAAATCATTAAGAGAGATCCCGGAGGAGAGGCTTCGATCTCTGAAATGTATTCGAAGTGGTCCGATGCTGAATGGGAGGAAGCCCATGGCTTCCAGGGCGAAAAATGGAAAGCCCAATCGCAGGATGCGCTGGCAGATGCAACTGGTGGGTCGTCTCTGAAAGCAACGTTCGACTGCCTTGGTAAATCCGCCCAAGTTTCTCATTGTTTTCATACTAAAATGAATTCTCCCAGTCCCGTCCTCGATGCACGAAAACGAATTTTGGAAGCGTTACTTCTTCCGTGTGTACCAGATCCACACGGAAGAAGAGAAGCGCAAGGCTTTACTCCAAGGTACGACGCGTTTGTCTCTATATTTATTGTCTTCCTTCTCAAGCGTGTCTAGCATCGCTCGGTAATGAAGAAGACATTTCCTGGGAAGAGGAGGACGAGGATGACCAGGAAGTGCCAGAGATTACCAAATCTGTTTCGACACTGACACCAGAGCGGGTCTCTTCTGGAGAATCGTCGGCGGACAAGGACGTTTCGCAGGCCTCCGGTAGTACCAGCCGTCGCGTCAGCAGCGACGCCAGTTACGACGTTGTTTCTGGTAATGTCAGCTCAGTCCCTGACGACAAGGAGGTCAAGGAAAGCCCTACAAAGGAGGATTCCGACGCAGACAGCGACTGGGAATAATTGCCAAGCATATAGCGCTTTCCTTCCCGTCGCTATGACGGTATTTTCTTTGAACATACCCCTATGCATATGGTCTGGATTGTCTCACGTTTGCAGGTTTGTGTAAGTAGTCTCTGGTTACCGTTTTGCGGCAGGTTTGACGAGCGCGTAACATATGTACTTCGTATTATGTACTGTGGATACAATAATTTCGGTTACACGAGAAAGATGAAACCCAATTTTTATGTGACATTATCTTGAAATTTGACGCCCAGAGACCTTACAGTATATTGTAGGTTAAAAGGAGGAAAGACCTTAAGATAAAAGTAGCAGACTGTTATGTGAGCTCGAAAGTCAGTACCGTAAAATATAAGGTCGTCATAGATGAGGTATGAGAAAGGCGAGCAAGAAGCAATAGAAAAACGCCATATCTAGGCACCATTAATATCCTTCTGATAAATGTAGTGATGAATGACATCAGAATACTAAGTGAACGTTAGGTGAGCAGTCGTTTAGAGTAAAATTAGCCTGAGCAGACATACCTCCATTTGTTCCTGCAAGGGCACGGCAACGTGAATTTAAGGTGTATAGTAGAGCAAGGAATTACTGACCAGTTCGCTCTCAGTTTTGCATCGACGAACTTTCTCAGCGATATCTTGGTGGTGTTGCGATAGTGCACCGGTGTGATCAGAAAGAATAGCCATGCGGCTGAGAGCGTGGATGGGGATGGTCGCTTTCCGCCCTACAATAGTAATTGAGTCTCATATTCAAGACTCAGAGAAAATATGGATTGACTTACAAAGGTGTTTCGCGCTATACGTGATCTTGATATCGGGCAGAAGATCTGTAGGCGTATCGGGAAGTTGAGGGTCAGGGATGAAGTGTGCCGACGGGTCTGCAAGCCATGGGTGTGTCAATGCCTCCTCAGCCGTAGGTCGCATGGCGGGGTCAAGCGACAGGCATCGCCTGATGAAATCATTCGCGGCAGGCGAGATGTTTGCCCAATGGTGCGTTGGTTGGAAAGACCAGTCACCTTTGACGATAGCCTCTATTTCCGAGGCGTGGTGCCCCGGTTCGGCATCGAACGGCAGGCAACCGGACAGAAGGAAGTAGGTGATCACGCCCATGGCCCACACGTCGACTGGCTTTCCGTGTCCGCCTGTGTATGCCGACATGGAAATGTCAGGTAAGGACTGGTTTGGGATACTGCAGGACCTAATTGCGAATGAGACGTACTTCGTTTGATCATTTCGGGTGCCATGTACTGCATCAAGAGGTGAGAATGCTGGTGGCAATTTACCGCCCACAGTCTGTGTACATACTCCGGGTGTCCCGCACAACTCAGTAAGCAGAGCGTGATCTTGGTCGTCGACGACTTTACTCAAACCGAAGTCTGCAATCATGATGTCCGCATCTTCGTCTGACGTGAGGAATAGCAAGTTTTCTGTTTTGAGATCTTTCAATCACCACACATGAGGTCTCGACTCGATGAACATGTTCGAGCGGGAAATTACCTCGATGGACGATGCCACAATCGTGAATGTACTTGACGGCACCCATGATCGTGCGTATGAGTTGAGCAGCGTCTCTGCATATTCCGCAGTCAGTAGAGTGCTAAATCAGACTTTTCACGACTGACGGTTCGTAATAAAAACCTCGCGACATTATGCGATGGAAAAGCTCTCCACCAGTACACAGGTCGAAGACCAGGTACACATTGTCCATTGTCTAGGGAACGGTAAACTTTTTATCTTCAAGAGTGCGACATGATTTTCACCTCAAAATAGTCGTGCAGAGTGACAATATTGCGATGTCCCGTTGACACTTTCTTGAGTACAGATATTTCAGACCTGATCTAGGATGGGAGTGAGTGCCATAACATGCTTCGTTTGCATCATATAACGCCTTACCATGTGCTCCCTCCCGCTCAAATGTTGCTTATTGATGACCTTACAGGCATAATGCTGAGCCGTGACCAGATGAATGCCCTCCTTCACGACAGAGTACGTCCCACTGCCAAGGATTCTGCCTGTCCTGTACTACGCGTAAAGGTGAGTCACGAGAACACATCGTTTTGGTAGAAGGAAGTGCACCTGGCAGGGTATAATGGGTGGGTCACTCATGGTGGACAAAAGATAAGGTGATAGCTGGTTGAGAAAAGTTATTTATTTAAGCGCCTGCTACCGCTCGTGTTTCGACACGAGACGTGGCCGATGGTTTGATCACGACGACCATGATAGGGGCTGTCATATCGAGTCCTGCTGCATCATCAATGCATCAAGGCTGGCTATACCGAAAACGACAGATATTAATGTTGCTGCAGCTCGGCTGTACCTACAACGCAGTAAACAATACAACGCGCTGAGATTAGTCGGGTCCCGTGGCCGCAGATTGCTGTAAACGGTAACGATAGCTAACTTTAGTAAAACTTTTACTAAAACAGACCAGTTCGGTTCAGACGCGGTCCCGCGCCATTGAAACCAGAAAACAGCGAACAATTGGAGAGTTGAATTCATAATAATTCGAGTGTGGTAAGTAATTTAGAGCCTAGAGGTATATAATAAAGCGGTCATCGGAGGCGGAGAAGGACGCGCGGAGCAAACAGACGCAAAGCGTTCCCACGCTCAGTTCAACACTACGCGCACGCCACTACTCTTGCTCCCGGCCGCCATCATCGCTCACGGCGTCTTTCCACCCTCGACTCTCACCACGACGCCCCGCTTGCTTTATATTTGAAGCTCTGATTATTTCTATCGTTCAGCTAGATTTCTACTACTCTTACCATGCTTGGTGCCACGCCAACGCGTGATTTCGTTGCTATTCGTCCAACGCAGCGCGACCATATCCCGCCTTCTACCACTCCTCCACACCGTGTTCGTCGTTCATATGGTTCGCCAATGCTGACGCCCTCGCCTCTTCGCAATCAGCGGTCTCCAATGCTGGTCGAGAGTGACTCAGAAGATCCATTCCAATCTTTCTCTGCGCGGGCGCAACCCACCAAATCTTCACATCAATCTAAACTACAGTCGATACCCTGTGAACACGATCCAGATTCTCCATTTTGGGATCCTCCAAAGCCGAACAATACGCGGCACAGCCAACCTCCACCGAGTCCTCTCACATTTCCATCGGTTCGGGTTGGTGCTTCGAGCCGACGAGACGCGTCTGCAAAGAACAACGTGTCGCTTCAATCCAACTCGACGTCTCTGCACCCTCATGTCTTGACTCCGTTGAAGCTTCAGCCAAGCACGGGGGTCCATGCGTTCGACCGTCTTGCGCCGCCTAATTTCTCTAGTCATACTCCCAAAACCCAACTCCGGAAACAGTCGAGCTCTTTGGACTTTTTACGCCTCGATGACGCGGTCGGAGAGTCGCGCGGATTCATATCGCGTAAACGTCAGTCTTTCGCTCAATCATTGCTTAACAGCGACAGCGAAGAAAGCACCGAGCTGTCGGATGATGGACACGTCGCCAAACGACGTGCTTGTCCACAACCCACTCCCGAAAAGCTTGTGCGCCGCAGGGTTTGTCCACGTTCTCGATATTCAAAACGGTACTTACAGACTGAACAGAATAACGCCGTGGCGTCGCGCTCGTCTGTGTCCTCTAAATCTGACGTAGGTTCACCGTTTCCTCGACGACATGCGAACAAACGGGCGTCTGTTGCTGCTGCCCCGAGACACAACGTCCTGGGTCGGGCGGACTCTGCTACGTTGTTTTTTGGACCACCAATTGCCCAACCTGATCCGTCCAGCTCTCCAAGGTCAACTGTTAGGGATGATCCCTGGACGAAGATGCGGGGTCAATCAACGTCCCCCAAGTCGTCGCCTCCCGGAACCCAGGGTGATTATACCGATTGGTCGGATGATGATGATTGCAAGTCTGCATTTGTCTTCAGTCTTAACGAAGGCACGCCTCCCCCGGCCCCTTCCAAGCTTCCGACCAAGTACAAGCCCCGGGACTCCGGTATCGGTATGATTAGCGACGGTGGCGACTTCTTCGGGATGAAGGGACACCCAAGCCGTAGCTCGTTGAGTGTTATGCCTCAGGCCTCGACGAGCGCGAGTACCATCAATTCAGACGCGGATGGCCTGGTTACTCCAGGTGTTGGCCCTGGTAGTGAGTCGGGCTGGCCAGACTCGGCTATCTTTATCAACGATGGCAACGATTTTGTTCACGTCTCACACCCTGGCGATCTCTTTGATGCAGATGTCAGCATTATGCGTGCATTGGATGGCAGTCACAGGGCCGTACCTCCCAAACGTGCTCCAGAGACTCCAGCCAAGAAATTCAAAAGCCGTCCATGGCAGAGTGCCGTCGCTAACAAAGTCGGTCTCGGCTTTGATCTGGGACCAAAGAACAAGCCGAGGAAGAGTTTGCCGCTTGTCTTGTCGGCAGCAGCGGACGATTCGGAAGACGAGGAAACGCTGGATAGTCCAAGCTCCGGCAAGAAGAATCGTTTGTACACAGGACTAGGTGTCGGGATTCCCGCGAATATCCCCAAGACCTCGAGAAAGTGGCTCATGCGACGCAGCAGTAGCGGTAATTTCTCCAGTGGAAGTGAGACGGCATCTGTGGGTACGCCGACTACGGCGAGGCACCAGCTTGCACCCCCACGGTCTCCGCTGTCGATGGACATTTTCCGCATTTCGCCGTCGCGTCGTGCTTTGACCAAGCATTCTCCGGCACGCCCTTCGATCAGTTCTATTCGATCTGCTTCCAGCTCCTCGAACGGCAGTATTGGTTCCCCCACCCTTCGACCGGTCCTTCAGTCCCCTGCCGCACGACGATCTCGGTCGATGTGTCGCACGTCATCCCAGTCCTTAGACACTCGCTTTGAGCGCAGCTTCATAGCACTTGAGGAGATTGGCTCTGGTGAATTCGGCAAAGTGATGAAAGTCCGGACGAAGATCGGAGCGGACGGTGTTTTCGCAGTCAAGCAGTCCAAGCGTTTCGAGGGTGAACGTCGTCGCCTTCGACTCTGCGAGGAGGCCGAAATTCTTCGGCACCTTCGTGACATTGCTGCACGAAATGGTGCTGTTTGCCATCCCAACGTTTTGAGCTACGTGGATCATTGGGAAGAGGAGCAGATACTCTTCATACAGACTGAGCTTTGTGATATGGGTAACTTCTCTCATTTTTTGTGGGAATATGGCCGAACTGCCAAGCATTTGGATGAAGGACGTGTCTGGAAGATATTGGCTGACCTCGCAGACGTAAGGATATATACCGTGTTGCGTGCAGAGATGTTAACTCTTCGTCTAGGGTTTGAATTTTGTACATTCTGCCGGCGTCCTCCACCTCGACCTCAAGCCTGCCAACATCCTCATCACATGCAATGGTCGCTTCAAGATAGCTGACTTTGGTATGGCGACGTTGTGGCTGCGTCCGGTGGTTGTCCAGGCCAGTGGTGTTTCGAAGCCCCTGTCGTTGGAGCGTGAAGGCGACAAATTGTATCTGGCGCCCGAGGTTCTCCAAGGACGCTATAGCAAGTCGGTTGACGTGTTCAGCCTGGGAATGACCATTCTGGAGACGACTACTAACATAATTGTTCCGGATCAGTACGTTGCCATCTTGTGCTTTCAATCTCGTGGTCGTGATTGTTTTCATCTACACAGGGGTGGAGCCTGGCATCGTCTTCGAAGCGAGGACTTCTCGCAAATTGTTTGCGATATGTCTACGGAGTTACTTCACCTTATCCAGCAAATGATGCGGACTGAGCCGGCGATGCGCATTGACAGTCAGACCATATGTGCCCATCCCGTGGTATGTCGCGCCCGCGCCTCCATGCAGCACATGGCCGCACAAGCGGAACGAGAAGGTGCGAAACCTTTCGTTGCCAGTCCTTTAGGTACGACACCACCGGGTTTTCTGGACGAAATTCTCGACAAGCATGGCGAACGCGACGCTCGCATGGACACCAACTGAATTGAATTTCTTTGTGAATCTATCTTGGGTTTCGTGTACTGTGTACCGCGCGTCCGGCATGCTTTGGAAGCATGCTTGCTGTTATGGCATATTTTGATTTTTCTTTCGAGCTTTAACCCTACATGTCTTTTTGATATCTTTTCTATCTTTCTGTCTGTTCGCGTTGTTCCGGTACCCATTTCCGCCTCCGTCATGACCATCACGATACATCATCCCGTCAGCTACAGCGCCAACCCGGCTTATTGAGTACAAACCTCTTCTTTTTATTTTTCCAATCAATCATTGCACTATTCACCTCATATGCTCAGCGGATATTGCGTCCAGTATATTTTCCCACCCACTTTCCTTGCGTCCATCACCATCCTAATTCCGCTCATTTTGATACCATCCACACTCACATTCTCTGTCTATTTCTCTATCGTCCCCGTTCTTGCATCATGTTTCTCTTCACGATGGGATATACATAAACACAGTATTGGGTCATTCTCCTCGTTCACATACACAGTTGTTCAGGTATATCTATTCAATTCCGATCATCCACCATCCACGTACTTGTAGTTTCCTAGTATTTAGCTTACTTCTATAGTTACATCCCTCACGCAATTCAAGTTTTTGGTTAGGTCGCAACAGCTCTGAGCAAGTCTCGCATGTCGCGTCGTATGACCCAGTCTGTAGCCCCGAAACAAGAAAATGACGACGTATCGATCGTCTCTTCATAGGAACGGTCAACTGAGCGCGTGCGCATTCAAGCTAGCTTCAACGAGTGGCGATCCGAATCCTGGAATTCTCCTTGGGTTAATGTCAAATGTCAGAGACTTCGTGGCGTGTATGCCGTTCTGCGAAACACGCAGATCTTGTCCACCCAAACGGAAACCTCTGGCACACGCAGCTGACCCTCGACAAAAGGGCAGCCTTCACCCAGCAGGGACCGTGCTGTACTTATAACGTAACGGGAACTGTGCCGAAACGCGCAGTGCTCTGCAGTGCTGTAGCCTAGGGCTGTGGATACTTAGACGGGTTATCTGCTACCTAGGGCCTTCCAGTTAAGTACAATTCTGAAAAGGTACAAGGACGATCCTGGACAATCAGCAACAAGGCACACGTTCGTACGGAAATTAGATAGGTAGGCGGTAAGGTCCCAAGTGCGTACTGGTGGTGCCTGGGAGATGAACGGGTTCCTGGCGCGCACTCGCGTTGTGTCCCTTGTAACAAAGTGGAACAAAGAGACCTTTGAAACTAAACCTTGACAAAACTGACTAGAGGCAAAACGACAGAGGGTCGATCCATAGGTGATGATGGTAGATGCATGCGAGTCGGTCATTGACAGGAGGCTTTATTAAAGCGATCTTGGAATTTAATTTGTTTGTGCGTACAGGCTCTGTTTTGGGAACTACTTCGGGAGATGGAAACGGTGATGAAAGCGTGTAACTTGGTCCTAGTTACGTACCGCAGCTGGTGCGAAAGGAGAACTACGTAGTGCAACGCGTTGATTGATGTCGTGTAACCCAACGAAGGTATGTATGCACTCGAACGAGGGTGCCCAATCTCGCTGAACAATTTTTTTTTTCTGACGAAAAAACGCCACGGGTCAGCCAAAAAAAAAGTCGAACGACGGGGGCCATCACGCACGAAGAGTCCTCGTCCGCCGACTGCTAGCACTACAGAAATTTAAAGCAATCAAGATCCTCGGCAAGGATTAGCGAAAACCATGATGCATCTGCTCTATTGCGAACATATCCAGTCCGACTTGCGGCATGCAAGACGGATTAGTCGGCGGTGATATGTGCGAGTTACTTATCTCTTGCATTGGCCGATACTCACGGCGCCCGGGATTTCGCCTGTGCTTGGAGTCGATAAGTCGGCTCTACTCTGTATGTACAGCGGCTGCGAGCACCGCAGCCACAGACAATGGAGCTGTTGAAAAGTATGGAAACTAGGTCCCCATTGATGCTGGGTTTCCGTTTATGACATGGCTCCGTTTGTTCAAAGTACTAGGCTTCTGACCGTTCGTTATGCGAGTCTCAGGCAGGAAGATATGCAGACGCACCTATGCGCGCCGCGAATGTCGCGGTCAGCGGTCGGGGCATGTGACCTGGCGGCGGGAAGGGCAGAGCGATAAACTCGGAAGCGCAGATTTCCAGAAACTTGGGGGAGACTACTTAGCGGAACCGACAGAGCCTATGTATGTGGGACCGGAGTCGAGGATTGTAACTCCATGTAGATCGTTTTTAGGACATTCAAGACGGAACAGCAGACGTAGAATATTTCCTTCAAGAGCGGGATAAGCCTGAAACATGCGCCCGTGCTGGTGGCCATCTTGACTGGAATATGTACAGTATTGTTTCCTCATGCTAGCATATTGGCGGGACAGTAACCATACTCGATAGTCGAAAACAACAGTCGCAATTCTCCAGAGCGCAGCAGTTCTGCTCATTAAAGCACTTGTAACTCGTAGCCCCAACACAAACGCCTGGATTATGATTGAGAAAGGGGAGTATTGAATGAACGAGAGGAGGCCTCCTGCAGCCAAGAAAAGAAGATACAGCGGCCCCGAGGCAGTAACACAGCGGTGATTTCGTCTTCAAACTCATCTAGAAGACTCGAAAGCAGTATTGTATCGATACGAAGAATAGTCAAAGACTAGCTGAAAGGCGGGGAAAGCTGGCGACATTGATTGCGCGACATCTCAGAGACCAATTCAAGCAGTATAGTGCGAAGATCAGATGCATAAGAATACAGGAAGATGTCTGGAGCTCGGATTGCACCTCGCCCACAACGGGCGCTGCTCGAGCCGCGTTCTGATAAGCACATTGGCAGTGTATAACGAACAACATGGATCTGGCAACGTCGCTTGTTAGGTCAAGAGCCTGTTGCGAAGGAGGACATATGAATCGACAATGATCCACATGCAACAATGATGCCAAAGAGATAGTTAGACGCGCAAGCTCGGCAGGATGAGAGGACTTGGTGAGCTGAGAAGGTATCACCGCGACGTGTTTAGCTGTGAGACCGGACAGAGCTGAAGCGCTGATGGGAAGGCTGGGCAAACAGAGAGGACGGGAGCGATGGATCCGAGATGGATCAGGAACACTGTATCTATGGCGGTGTTTTGGGACTGTGGAGAGCGAGGTCGATTGATGGGGGGACATGCCATCGACCGAGGGTAGCCGCAACTATGCAGGCACCTGCCAACCGGGTGGTTGACAACCTTACAATGGTGTCCGTGGCAGCCCCTTCGGTTTCTCGTAAAGTCCGGTTGGACCGCTGGGTTATCAGAAATATCGAATTGCACGCCTTCAATAGTCTGCGGTACTTTGAAAAAATGCACGCTGCCTCGCATACATCCGTCTACATAATTCGAGGTTGGTACAGTTGGGAGATCACATGATCTCTGAGAGGGAGAGATCAGATGCTTGGTCGCTACCGCTGATAATATGGGACGCGAGAAAAGATGGATTTTACACAGCAACGGGCGACGAAAGCCGCGCAGAGTGGAGGGGATGCAGCGATTTGATAAAATAACAAATTGGCAGTCAGAAAAGATGAGCGCTGAGACCGACGTCGTGATACCGGTTTTAGCCTTCGACTCACCCCGCACGTTTCTGATCTGTCCCTCAAGTATTTATAACATTGCCACCCTCTTTCAACTTGAATATTGCCATCACCATCGCTCTCCTCCGCTTTGCATTTATCTTTCTTTTCTTACAACCTATCCAACAAGGCGCTGCTCATTTCTCGGACATCTGCAACTCTTCGCCCCCGTCAGCCGAGTACCCGTGACAGCACCTGTCGTTCGCTGCTCACTTCCATCTGTTCGACGCCCGCCCACGCCCGTTTTTACCGCAACACCAGTCCACCTGCCTCTTCGTTTCATCCTTACCCAAGCTTCGACTTCACCCCCACTCGCAATCGAGCCAGTCAGCCAGGCTTCGCCTTTCGATCGCCCCCCACACAATCTTTTGTGCGACTACAAGCCATATAATTCTGTCCCGCCACCAAGTCCAAGATATTTTCCAATGTTCCCGACCAGATCCCACTCCCTCAGCCCTCCTGCGCCGCCGGCGCTCTATCCGCGACCATTCCATCATCCTCTCCCAAGAGACCAACGCATCTTCTACCCCCACCCCGCCATCATCTCACCTGCACTCCACCCCTTCGGCATGGACGCCTGCACCTTCTACCCATATGCACCAAATGAGGTCAAACACCGCCGTAGAACCACCAGTGCCCAGCTCAAAATTCTCGAGGGTGTTTTCAAGACAGACACAAAGCCCAACGCCGCACTCAGAAATAAACTAGCCGTCGAGCTCGACATGACCTCCAGAGGCGTTCAGGTATTTACCCTCCCCGCCACTACTTTAGATCGTGGCTCCTTACTCACTTTGCAACGTCAGGTCTGGTTCCAGAACAGGTAGGACTCGATGTATTGCTAACCATCAATACGTCTATAACTCGCTTCGTTTCAGGCGAGCGAAGGAGAAATTGAAAGCAAGCAAGAATAAAAGCCCAAAATCTCAGCCTGACGACGTTGCCAAGCCAACGGACGAGGCTGAGGCCAAGGAATCGTCGTCGCCTTCCGCAGATGTTCCGTTGGCATCGATATCGACATCAGCAAGCACAGAAGAGTCTGCCCAGGCATCCTCGATTGACCCAGAGCAAGCTACTGCTACTGGCACCGAAGGTGAACCTCAAACGGTTTCACCCACCACAGCCACATCGTCTGAAGCGCCGGCCTCGACAGTAGTCTTGGCCAGTTCACAAGGCAACCCAGATGACTCGTCACTATTGCTCAGCCGGCGTGGCTCGCTGCCCACGTATCCACCAGCTTCAGATGACGAAATGTCTACACTTCCGACCGTTGAGAGAACGGGGAACTTGGGCAGGCGTCGTTCTGTGGACACAAGTTTGCACCGCCTAGCATCGAATCCGTATGCGATGGTCGCCAAAGCCAGGAACAGCATTTCAGCAGCTCCGTCACGTGGTCTGCCTTACCGACCTCCTGGTCAAAGAGCGTTGTCCTCCGAGCACTTGGATCAGCGACGATTCTCGGTGGATTCTAGTCTAGTTCGCCGACGCTTTTCGCCGACGGGCCTGCTCGGTTCATCGGCTACATCATCGCCCCTTGTGCCTTACCATTCGACGCGAGCATCGCTGCCTGACCATGGGGTATACGCTTCTTCTATCCGTCAGATGACATCGCCGATACCAGGACCTCTTCCGGCGCCAGGATTCTCGTTTGGTGCTGCAACGTCGCACGTGCATGAAGGCGACGGGAGCTCGCCGGAGTCGGGGGGACTACTCCCTCCGGGTGACGGAGACTCAGAAGAGGACATGTCGTATGGCGCCTATCGCTTCGGGTCGATGGCTTCCGTTGCCACCAGTGAATCCAGCACCACAAGCGCGTATTACTCGGATGTCGGCAGTTTGCCGGACTTGGGTGACTATAATCCTAACGACCGTCGAGGCTCTAGGTGAGAACCTGCTTTTTCTTGTCTGCTGTTTCTATTGTTTCGCAGTGGCAACGGAACACGGTCCGTGCGCTTGCGAGTCCTCTGAACCTTGAACGCTGATTTTCTGCTTTCCCCCAGTGCTTCTTGCATCGGAATGATGTCAGGCCTCGCAGTGAACGGTTCATCTTCCCCCGAGAAGAGCCCGTACCCTCAATCAGTCATGTCCAGTGTGTCGCACGACGGTGTACCGCACGTATCGGCTGGGCCGAATGTGTTTGCGCAACCGCAGCCCCAAAATGCGTCACACACGAGCGAGCTGGCGCATGCGCTGCATCCTGAACAGGGTCTTACGAACTTCACTGGCCAGCCGACCGCTGTGGACGGCGTCGTTGCGAATGATGTCGTTAGTACTGAGCAGCAACCACGGCTGGGTGGTGCTCAGTCCGGCCCCCCTGGTCAGCAGCAAGACATGCATCCCTACAATGACCACACCGCCTACTATGCGCTCCACGGCTTCCCGACGACGCCAACCAATGGCTTTCCGCCAACTCCGTCAAACGGCCAATCGATCGCAATGCCATATAAGATGGAATATGGATACAATGACACTGATCCGGCCGCCCAGGGGTCATATGTGCATAGTTATGCGCAATTCGATGGCGCGTACGACGGGCCACCGGCGAATATGGGCTTCGCGCCGTACGGGGACCACCAATTCGCTTACGGTTCCAACAATGCCCATTCGTATGCCACCCCCGCGTACACCTCATGCTCTTGATGCTCTCCGCGCGAAGTTTTTCATTGATTGTCTTGTGATCCTTCTTGTTATCTTTATTCTTTTCTTTTTTTTTCATGCGAACACCTACATGCGTGATTCGCATGCCATGTACATTTTGTCTGGTGCTGTTTTTATCGCTGCTTTCGCATACATCTTGCTCTTTCTTTCTTTCTGTCTTTTGTCTTTTTGCGGTTGCAGGTCTGTGAATTGTCTTTTTGCTCGGTGGTTATATATACCTTATACATAATGTTTTTAATTTTTCTCAAGCGTGGCGGCGCGGCCCCTCGCCTCCATCAACTGTTTTTTTTTTTCTTTCTTTTTCTATCTATGTATGTATGAACGCTGCTGGCTTCGTGTTACACTCTTTTTTCTTTTTTTTATGTCTGTCGGTTCCCTGACAGATATCTGCACATATATACAATATTGTTCGTATGTACAAACCTTTGTCTATATGTTCTCAAACAAAGAAAGACATTGACATACTCAACATACCTCGATATATGATATGTAAGCTTGAAGCTTGAAGCTTGAAGGTTCGTTGCGCGGAGGGAAGGGGTAGTGAAGCTGAAATTGAAAATGAAAGACATCTTCAATTATTACTCACAGTTCCTACATACGCGCTTGCAACGCGCACTGTTCAACGTGTCCCGTCTTGATTTCTAGACCTTGGTTTTCTAGTCAAACACCACCGTGTCTGATTGGTGACAAGTGGTGCACCTCTCTTTGGTGGAATGTCGCCCTCCAAAGGGTGTCGCCGCGACCTGCAAAAACGATCCCTGCGCAATCGTCTCTTGCGCTCACCCGACACGGTTCTGAATGCCCTTCGCTTCGCATGGATCGTTATCCTGGTCTGGGGCGAGTTCGGCACGTTCTTCTGGAGTCTTTCCTCTTGCCGATGGCCCGATGACGCGCTGGTGCGTTTGACAGCTTGTTCTATGTTATTCGGTGTAACACAGATGAGACTCAACTCCGAGGTTTCACGCTCTCGTTTTGTTCAGAGGAACGCGCGCGGCTCATATTCAGGTGGCAGGCCCACTCATGTTCTCCTGCTCTCGGCAAGTCATGCTATCTTGTTGCCGTTGCCGGACATCTAGCTCATTATCCTCTCTGTTGCTCTCTCTGTGGAAAGGACACTCAAGTGCGTCCGCCGCGCGCCTTCAGCCATGAATCGTGGCTAGGCAGCTTGCGCCGGCTCGTGTTCGAGCTCAATCTTCGCAAGAATTGGTATGTGACCATGCGGCTGCGACCCCACTTTGTGTTCTTCCTCGGCGATATGTTGGCGGGCGGTAAGTACATCACGTCCGAGGCCGAGTGAGTGAGTTGCGGTTCTCCATTGTACACTTGGATTTAACCTTTTGGATCACCGCCATCTCTACTTTCTCCTCGCAGATATGAAGCATACATCGCGAAGTTGGATGACGTATTCCCTATGCCCGGGTCTACGCAGACGTTTTATCTGCCAGGAAACAATGACATCGGGTTTGTCGAAACTCTGATTGTTTTTGATTGGTTTGTCTGACGACATTCTTAACTGTCTTTCTTTGGCAGGATGGGTGAGGCGAAGCCAATGCTGCCGGATATTCGGATACTTCACCAGCGTCGGTTTGGTCCTCTTTCTCAACAGGTTAATGTGCGAAATCATACATTTGTGTGCTTGGATGCGCCCGGGCTTGTGGATGAAGACTACGAGCGCGCTGCATTGCACCGTCCTTTCGAAAGCTGGATTCCCCGTCAAGGCGGCTCTATCGAGTTTATCGAGACGGAAGGCAGCAAGTGTAAGTGGATGGAAGTGTACCTCCCGTGTTGTGTGCTTCATCATGTATCACCTAGTTGAACATCCCGTTATCCTCCTGAGCCACATCCCACTTGCTCGACCTGATACAGCGTCCTGTGGCCCTTTGCGCGAGCGCGGAACTATCCGTAGGAATGTTGGATACGGTTTCCAGAGTACTCTTGGGAAGCAGACGTCTACTTTCCTCCTGAGCGCTATAAATCCCGATGTCATTTTCAGGTAAATCGTCAGTACACCGCAGAAGCATTGGCTTACGTTCGTATACAGTGGCGACGATCGGGATGCGTGCGAATACTTCCACCCATTCCCCGGCGACCCGACTCGGTCTGTCAAAGAAATGACCATCAAGTCGTTCTCGATGGCCAAGGGCATCTCACGCCCCGGCTTTCAGCTGTTGTCGATTAACGATGGTACACCGGGTCAACCCTTGTCTTCCACTCTTGCAGATACCCAATGTCTTCTGCCGGATCAGTACGCCATCTATACGTGGTTCTATCTGCCATTCGCACTGGCGACGTTCTTCGTCGTTCTCTTTTTTAACCTCTCGCGCAGAAGGTGCGGTCGCCAGAGCCTTTTCCCTCCTCCGCTGTCCAGCGGGAGCTCTCGCAATGGTCAAGGAGCTGCTGCGCCTTGGAGTCCTTACCGAGCGCCGGTGAGCCCCGAGAGCAAATTTCCGGCTATGTTGCGCACGCCGAACACGGCGACAGGCCCCACTTTGCGCGCCGTCTCCAATCCTGTGACGCCACAAGGCTCTCCGTTATTTCCGGCTACGTTCCTAGACCCCGATGAGGAAGATGGCCACTTGTACCCCGACCAGTACATCACGTATCGGTCATGGGAGGGTCGTGCGCATGAGATCGAGCAGGTAGATCCAGAGGAATATGTTCCCGAAAGCCGTCGCTGGTCGAAGTCGAACGATGGCAAAAGGGGATGGACCTATTCGTGGACGTTCGTGTTCCGTGGGCGGCGCCGCAGGATGACGCTTCGTCTGCCGTTATTGAGCGTTTCTTCTGTGCGCTCTATCTTGAGAGTACTAGTGAAAGGAGCGGACTCACTGGACTGTAATATTCTGACCAGTACTGCTTTAACCTGCATTAGCATCTTTCTATGGTCTGGTTTGCTATGGGTTTTAATTATATGGTGGACCTTGTAAATATGGACTTCACAATAGTTTATTGGACATTTTCTGTGACATTGATATCTAGACATTATCTGCAACTTCAGATTCCCGATTTAGTACTTATTTGCTGTGGGCTCAGCGTCTTATGGCGTGATAACTAATGGTGCAAGAGACTACGTCTGTTTAGTATGGAAGGGTGGGAGATGCAGGTGTGGAATAATCCTAGAAAGGGCATCATGATAGCCCTCGGAGCAGCTGACCTCCGGCGGTACATACTCCTGCCGTATGTTTCGACACTGTAGTATCCTGGTTGCCATGCTTTTGGCATATGTGAGATGCCAAGCCGTGTACCAAATGTAAAATATCTGGCCTCTGACAGCCCTAGGTTTTTCCCCGCAATCCTAGTCCTCTTGTTCTTCTTTGGGCGCCTTTTTGAAGCACGTGATAATTAGTGCCGCGATGCGCGATCGATCACGGGGAGTTGGAGTGCTCCCCCTCGACTTTCAAGTTTCAAGTTTCATCAAAACATTTAACACCTGCTCTCACCTCGCCTCTTATTTAAGTACTTCTCCCTCAGTCTCTCCAACAGCCGAACCATCGCTTTGACGTCCGAACATGTCGAATGACGACCAGGGCTGAAAGACTCCTCCAGCCACTGCGGCCATGGCCACTGAAGAACATCTCAAAAATGCGACGTTGACGCCCCACACGGGACCCAATCCCGCACACTTCTCTACCGAATGGTCCACAGCATATTCAGACCAACTTCCGGAAACAGGACAGGATCATATACTGGATTTCATCAAATTGAACCTGCGCTTTGTCCCGGACAACGACCACTTGGAGGAGTGCCTTTCGAAGTACACACCGAAGAACTTCGTGCCTCCCACTTCCATCAATTGGCTGGAGAAGAAAATTTACGAGAACCAGTATTACGGTCCTCTCGCCAAATACCTGAACGACATCCTCACCCGAACTCGAGAGGCGTATTACACCAAAGGCAATGAGCCCGTCGAGGCATGCGCATTGGACACGGTTTTCACGGAAAACTTCCGATGGTTCCCATTCAATCGACATGCCGCCAGCCAATTCTCTTCCAAGCTCAAACCAGATCTTGCAGGTGCTATTCTCGACGATCCGGACCATCAGCTGCCGATACTGACGACGTCCGAAAGCAAGAAGTCTTCGACCAACATTGCCACTATCAGCTGGGAGCATGCGGTAACCTTCGGCGAGGTCAATAGATTGTGGCTGAACATGGTCGTCCAGTCCGCCTCCTACGCCAGGCAAATTTTTGCACATCAACCACATAGGACTTCCGTACGATGCGGCCTCTTCAATCAGCAGACGAAAATGGCCGCCATCGCTGAGTTTGACCGGGGAGGAGGCTACGGCACCCACTGGTGTGATCTGGGAAACGAGGACGGTGTCCGCCGGTTCTCCGAGCTGCTGGCTGGGATGTACTGTTCTCCTACCGACGCAAATGGATATAGTCGCCGAATACAGGTGGAAGGCGATGGGAGGGGGTGGACCAGTCTCCGCGTTTGGGCACGAGGCTCTTGGTTCTACGTCAGCAAGATTCTGTGCAACCGCATCGCTCTGTGGGGTCGTTGCACTAGGGTTTTTCTTCTACAGAAAGATCCTATTTCGCTCAACGGACACAACGACACGGACGAAATTTTTGACGTGCAACCAAACATGGACGAGGACGAGTACATACAGTTGGGAGTTTCAGGGAAAAAGCGAGCAGCCGTGAGTCAAGGACATAGCAAGGAAGGGAAGGAGTCGGAGAAGAAGGTGAAGATTTTCAGTCTTGTGCTCTCTTTCTTCGCTAACTGCAAATCCAGCCGCGTCCAACTCGTGCAGTTGTCAGTGTGCGTCCGAAAGTCCCGGTGGAAGCTCATTCTCAAGATCTTCGCGGTGATACGAACAATGACAAGGACAACAAATCGCCATTTGTCCAAATCGAATACTGGAACCATATATTGCATCGAGATGACGACGACCGCGCAGTCCTTTCGGCGCTTTCAGAACTGCGACTTAAACGTGGTCTCTTAGTCCGTGGGCTTGCAAGCTACGGGCAGCGGAAGGAAGGAAGAGTCACCCTCTTTGCTCAAGGTCCAGCAAAAGATTGCAAGGACCCTAACTACTACTTTACGGATGCGTATCAAGGGCTCGTACGTGCGACGTACATCTCTATTGAAAACAGCTCACCGGCGTTTTCTAGAATAAAGACACTAAGCTTCCTATACAGCACGCACAGGACGAAACGTCTCCGATGTCGACGAAGAAATTCACTGACAACCTGAATGCGAGCGAGTCGAGGAGCACGAATGTCAAAACTCGACTTCTAAGTCCATATCCGCGCTACGAGACGACTCAAGAGTGCCTGGAAGTCGGATATTCGTTGTTGGAAGCAAAGAATGGTCTTGATTTGATAGAGGGCATCTTGGGCGCCCTGTACGGTAAGTTTGGGATTATCAATACTCAACAGGTTCTCATCGTTCGTAGGTTATCGCAATCTCTACCACCTTGGATACCTTCACCGCGACATCAGTCCGGGAAACATTATCATTGTCGACCCCGAATTACGCAAAGAAGAAAATGTCGTCGATATTGTGCCAAACGACGGAAGGCGAGTGCTTGATAATGTTGCGCCCGGAGATGAAGCACTAATTCCTCTACTGTGGTACTCTTAATAGTTCGGGAGACGCGACGAGTAATGATAATTCGGGCCCCAACCCGAAGAAGGTGTCCGAACCTACTCGCGGAATGCTCATTGATGTGAGTTTAGCTATCAAAAAAGGTCGAGCAAACCCCGCGTCTGAAGAAAACCCGGGCCTCACGGTAATGAGTTTTCAAATTGGGCGCAAGTCTGTTCTGACCTATATCGAAGGGAACGAGGATTTTCATTGCATGTAACCTGCTCGATAACGTCAGGGCAAAGCCTTCGCCTGTCTACGACATGGAGTCCTTCTTCTGGACCTTCCTATACATGGCCTTGGATCAAAATCACCAGAACTTGGACTCAACCGACAAAAATCGGCTTGAACGACTGGTCCCACAAAATCGAAGCTATCAGGATGATTCAGACGTCAAGTTCCGTCTTCTTTCTGCTCTATGCAACGAAAAGTCTTTTCGTGAGACCAGCGTCCTGTACCGTTACCGATTTCTGGTGTCAATGTTGGCCGGATTTTCACTCAGCCTCGTCCGCAGAGAGTTCGATGAGACCTTCCAGCCCTATGACTCGCTAACGGAGCTTGGAGCGATCGAGCAGTACATCACGGTCTTCGAGCAGTCATTAGAGCGATTCCGTCTGAACGGAAGTTGTTGATGTGCAGTAGTCTGCTTCGCGTGCAGATTCAGAATACACAAAGCAAGATGTCAGCCAAACAGGCATGTTCAAGGTGTCATGTAAATCGCGTATAGTTAACTGGCCTGTTGTACGGAACTTGGACTCGGGCAGCGCGGGTGAGAAGAAGGATTGTTGCTGAGTATAGCCAGTGACTAGAGCAGTTTGAGTGAAACATCTAATAAGTAGTATTACAATAGTCTTCACCATTCATTACAACATTAGCTAGTGTGAATTTTTTCTGTGACCCGTGTCTGATTAGGCACAGGGCTGAGCAGTTCAGGAAGCTGCGTGACCACGTATGCTGCAACGCCGAGCACTGAAAAGATTCGTCAGTTCGTCATAGCACTTATTTCGCAGGAACTAAAGGCGCATACCGTATCCTGTAGCCTTCTCTAGAGGGCTATGGAAATAAACACTGGTCGTATAACTTGCGAACAGCCAGATTGCGATCATGGCGATGGACGCAACGAGACCCAGTACTCTGGACATGGACCAAGCACCGGGTGCCCGCAAAGACGTCTTCAGCTGATCCGACAGCAACAAGACCGACATGGTCAGCAAAAAAATGTGACCCGACACGTCATGTCCAAGCCTCAGTCGAGGACGCCCGCCCGCCCATTCCATGACTGGCGTGGATGCAACAGAGGCGAACAAGTCGGGATGGGTCGCCGGCGACAGAGTAGCATGCGAATGACAGTACTCTTGCGGAACTGTGACGATGTTTCCGGCGGGGAGAGACAGAACACATTGTCCTCCGGACGCAACGATGACACGCTCAAACAACGGCGGACCGAAGAACCAACTCGTGAAGGCATACCACGTCAGTGTGCCGATGACCCATTTGTAGAACGCGCGTGCAGTTCTGGCACTCGCAGGACTGGTGAAGAATGCGAGGAGGAAGACGCCGGACGTCCATGCCCATGCTTTCTTGATGAAATAGACGTTTAGGAAATTGGACTTGTTCGCCCAATACACGGATTTGCTGAGAGGGTGAGCCAGATGTGTGATGAGAGGATCCGATGTATCGAGATAGGTGCCATACACTACAGAGTATATTGTTCCAAATACAATGATTGCAGATAGCGCCGCAAAGGCGAACAACGTTTCTGACATGATGGCAAGGAAGAATCCTCGTAAATGCAGCATGACGTGAAGCGGTCTTATCGAAACGGCGATCACAGTTGCCAGTCACCCACAATGTTCATTTGCGATTTGCAAAGCACAAGCATTGCGACAAACAAATATAACGCATTCAACATAACCATCTACCGACGTACATTTGCCTGTTTTTCTAGATTAGTGCATACATTGTTGTTCATCCGAGTTTGCATAGAACGCGCTCGCTGCCTAACGCTGACCGTCTGTATTCACCCATATTCGTCAGAGAGCTACAAAAACCCGGGTAAGAGATCAACTCACAAGCCTTGGTCTCATATCCTTTGACGCCGACAATAATATTCTGCGGTTCCTGCGGTTGACCGGCGAAATAGTTCTCTAGAATACTGCGAGTGCCCGCGGCGTAGCGTGCCTGGGCATCCAGAGTCGTGCCAGAGTAGTGTGGGACCATACCGTTGCCGCCACCCAATGGATTCTAGATGAAACAAATACCGAATGTACATCACTGTCCTCTGAACTGCCAATCTGATATCTTACCTTCATAGTGCGCCAAGCATGGTCCTGAAACAAGTCAGTAATTTAATAACTATAATCGATGAAATCCGAAACAACAAACCCGGGGCGCAGGTTGGACCTGAGCAGAGTTGTGTCAAGCAGGATAAACCTCGGACATCAAGATGCGCTTACGTTCCAAACATCACCGGCGTAGCCCCGCAAGTGTCCGTTCTTGAGGGCCTCAGCAACAGCATCCTTGTCACAGATGGCGCCGCGAGCGGTGTTGACGAGCCAGGCACCAGGCTTGAAACTTTGAAGTAACTCCTTGTTGACAAGGCCCCGCGTACCCTCGTGCAAGGGACCTGACATTGTTAGGGCAGTTCACCACTACTCGTGATATATCAGAACCATGGAACGTACAATTGACGGTGACAACATCGCATTGGGACACAAAGTCCTTGAGATCCTCGACTCGGCGGGCTCCAACTGCCTTCCCCGCGGCTGTTCCCGGTGGAAAACGGCTTAGTTAAGATCATAGTGAGAAGAACACAGAATGGAGGCACCTTCGGGGAGTGCTGCATAGTCAAAGTAGAGCAGCTCCTTGCAGTCGAAGGGCTTGAGACGCTGGAGAACGCGGTAACCGATGCGACCAGCACCGATGGTGCCCACGACCTTGCCCTCAAGGTCAAACGCGTTTCTGGCGATATCGGAGACCGCCCAGTCGCCGCGTTCAATCATCTCATGCGCCGGCACGAAGTTGCGCACCAGGAGCAGGATGCTCATGACCACATGTTCTAGTGGACAACTGAATAACGACTCAACAGGAACAAAGAAGTGATAGCGCGCACCTGCGACCGAGGTCACGTTCGAGCCCGACACTTCAAGGACTTGGACCTTGTGATCGACCTGGAGTGACGTCACGCGTTAGAATCCTGTCCGGTGACGTGATACAGAGATAGGAAAGGTATATGCGCACGGCGGCGTTCAAGTCAATGTGGTCCGAACCCACGCCTGCAGTAACGCAGAGCTCGAGGTTCTTCGCTCTTTCAAAAAGATCCCGTGTGAGGTAGCCAGGGTGAAAGGGCGTCGTGATGAGAACTTGGGCCTTAACAGTCGGTCAGCATCGAACCAAATACCAGCTAAGAGCTCGTTCCTCACGTCCGTGATGTGCTTTTGGAAGTCACTGTTCGAACCTTCCTTGTCATCGGATACCTAGGATATTGATTAGAAAGGATACCATGATCAGCTGAGACGCTAGACCATGTCTTCGGCGTCCCACTCACCACGAACTCATGACCAAGCGAGTTGAGCCAGGCTTTGAGGCCAAGGGAGTTCTCGGTCGTGCCCAAGAGGCGGGGCTCTTGAACTGCAGCTTGGAAGCCCTTGTAGAGGATGGCGACGACCTGGTTGACAGTCAATATCAGATCGATCATCGTTGCACTGCACGCATCGATAAACAAGCCCAACCTTCATCTTCGAGATAACTATATGCTGCTCTGGGGTGTGAGTGGGATGGATGGGTCAGTCGATATGGATTGAAGATGCAATGGGACGGCGCACGCTAGGCTTTTATAGCGTACGGCAGCGGTAAACTTAAACGCAGTCGGACGATCATATGGGTTCTTACGGACTGAATGCTAAGCACAAATGCATCTCGTGACGCAAAGACGCGAGATATGCATCACGTGTAGTCGGATGCAAGCGGGGAAAGGGAGCCACAGTTACCGATTGAGCATGCCATCCGATTCCACCCGAGCGCCGTCGCGGGGCGGGAATGGGCGGGGCGGAGGACCCGGACTGTGCGCCGCACAACGGTAGACAATTGTCCGTGGATGGCAGTTCCGACCTAGCTTGAGCTTTCCAGAAAATCAATCGGTAGCTTTTCGAGTTCACTCCACATCGTGGTCACGGAACTGAAATATTACGTAGACTATGCGCTAGTTGATACATCTGGACAGAATTGAATGGAACCTTCTCTCAGGCAACCAAAATAAATGAATTTCTACGATAAACTCACAAGGGTACAGTGGCGCGCATGCGACCTACCTGCATGCACACAGAATGTTGCGCCCATCGTCAAGCCCTATGGCAGCTCGTCATCTCGGGCAGCGAAAACCAGCTCATACTCGGGCTCGTCCTCCAAGCCGCTGTCGTCGTCCACAGCCCGCGCGTGTCCCGTCTGCTCCCTCTGAATCACCTCCCATTCAACCCGCAAAAAGACCCACATCCATCGCCGAAATATCTCCGCCACCTCGAGCCAAAACACGACGGCGCTGCCTTCCGACTGAGAATGTAGGTGGCTCGATAGCTTCGCCGACCATGTCAATCTCAAAACTAGATTGAGGAATACAACCATGGGATAGACGGGGAGCGGAAAGAGCAGCACCGGCCGCAGACCAAACGGGTATGGACGGTGCTCTGCATGAACAACAGTCGGAGGCGGACGGTCTAGGGAGGATGAAGGCAAATGAGAAGGCGATCGGCCGGACAGGAGATCATCGGTATGAGAATGGAGCTGAGGTAGCATTAATTGCCGTGGCGGTGCGTGTTTTGTGTCGGTAGACGATGGCTTGAGTAAATCTAACCCCCAATCATTGCTCACGTCCCACCAGAACGAATACAGTGAATTTATGGCTGCAGCCAACAGCCTTCAGAGCATGTCAGCACAGGTTCAATCATACGCTGAAAGAAAATGCACTCGCCATAAACGAAACAGTGGATGTTCACCAAGCCGTACCTCCTCTACTAAGTGGGATCCTTGCGTCTGAACTAAATCCTCTTCGATGCGCCTCTGCGCCGCCGATAAGTATATGACCGGAAACGCGGTCGCGTACTTGATCGCGTTGAAAAAAGGCCGCCGACTCTGGTTAGATGAATGGGCATATTCTATTAAACACTGCCTAAACCGCACAAGATACGGAAGACTAGCATCACATTGAGTGAAGTGGCGAAAGTGGCAACCTGGAGAAACGAACCTCATGACCGTAGGGTGTATCCACTTCAGCCAGCCATCCATTTTCGGGATGGCGAGAAGGCTGTTGTTCGGCAGAAACATGCAAGCCGATATCCAGATGTCCCCAAGCACCTTTGCGAATGAGGTGAGAACATCAGCGAATACGACATCCGCGAAATAGACTCTCTTGAATCGGGAGACAGTCATACATCGTCGTACAGCACTGTGGAATGTTAGCACAAGGCCAATTTGAGGATGGCCTAGCAACGCACTACAAAAACTTGTCGCGCTCACGCTTTTCAATGACGTTGAACGGACATATTAGCACGCCCAGCAGAGACAGGGTCGTAACCATGGGGATGAAGCGATACACATCCACAAGACGAGCATCGTCGTGTGTGAGATAGCGGTAGAGTACATAGGAAAGAAAGGTCCATGCGGTGTAAGCGGCGAAAAGGTGATAGACGGCGCGGTAGAGGTGAATGGGACTCAGTGCCTGTTTGAACCCTCCATTTGTGGGTGCGACTCGCGAACGCGTTTCCCTTCGCATGCGCATCGCGGTGATGACATCCATGCCCAAAATGTCCAGTCCATGCATATTCGCGCCCCAGCCAACAATCTCGAGACCGACAAGCGCGAGCACGCGAAAGGGAAGGGGAAAAGACACACTCCATGGGATGTCAGTGCCGTTTGTAGCAGTTATTGTGTGTTCCATGAAAATGAAAGGAATACTATTTGAGATACAGTGGATTATGGGGAATACGATGAACATATGTTGGAGTCTAAGTAAATGGACAGGTATAGAGAAAAAGCTCGTGAGAGAAACGCAGATAATTGAGGTCAAGATGACAGGTGTCCTGGTCGTGCTCTCGGCGACTGGTTCCCAGACTTGAGTATACCGGAAAATGGCTCCAAGATAACTTGCAGTGCGAATTAGCGGCAAGTGGCCGCTGCCCGGTGGCAACACTACAGAGGATATAGAGGCCGTCCCGCAGTCTTTCTTCTTCGTCGCGTTTTGCGTTCTGGGACTCCCTCCGGAAGCCTTTTCAGTGCTGGAAAAATGGAAAGCCAAAGACGATGCCCTGTCACGATACTAGAAACTTGGAAAACAAACGAGAACTGAGAAACATGAATTGGCCGAATAAGTCTGATATGCTCGAAGAGGAAATGCGATCGATTTGCTTTAGCGTCTGAGTCATTTCCTCGAGTTCATTCTCTGTTCCCCATCCACAACTATTCTCGTTTGTTCATAATGGCCAGTAATTCAACAGACACAGACTTTCGGAAGAAATGGGACAAAGCAGAATATGCCGAGCGCGCCAAAAAAAGAGATCACGAGGAGTACGAGCGTATGCAGGAAAACGAAGAACGCATGAAGCAAGGTGTGCATTTTCGTGCCCTTGGTTTTCCATCCTTACTCTTACGATGTCGTTTAGGCAAGAAGCCTAGGAAGGGGCCTAAGGATGATCTTCCTAAGCCCACCGAGTTCATGAAGCAGCGTGAAGGCCCGCTTGAGCTCGACAAGAACTTAAATAAGACCATGGTTGTACAGAACTTGAGTGGTCGCGGTCCCGGGCAGCCGGGTTTTTATTGCGAGACATGTAATCGCACTTACAAAGACAGTACTGGATACTTGGATCATATCAACAGCCGCGCTCGTACGTTCCTTTGTTCTTCTGTTACACCTGGTTTCTGAACTATTGATGCATACAGATCTAAGAGCGATAGGCCAGTCGACGAGAATCCAGCGATCAACGTTGGAGCAGGTCCGTGCGCGTATCGCTCTACTTCGGGAAAAGACGAAGGAGGCGTCGAACGCGAAGCAGTACGACTTCGACCAGCGCCTTGCTGAGATCAAGGCTAAGGAGATTGCCCTCCGACAGGAAAAGAAGGCCCAGAAAAGGGCAGAGAAAGAGAAAGCCCGCCTGGAAATGGTGCAAGAAGTCGCGGCAGACGACGACGAAATGGCCAAGATGATGGGCTTCGGTGGCTTCGGGTCCACCAAAAAATGAATGACGACGCAATGCATTCTTCACGTATACCCCATGGTTCATGTGTATTGGTTGTGTACCCACGTTCACCTCAACCTCAAGACAATGTTTGTTGTGCTGTTTTTTTTTTTTGACGCCACACGTTGACTCGGTGGAAAATAACAGGGTGACATATGTCGCATCCTTTCCATACACAGTGACACTCTGTTCAGGAATGGTTACATCTTTCATGCCGCAACAGGAACGAACCCCATCTACTCCGAGACCTGTCGCAGGCTAGTTTATCTGGAGCACTCTCCTCCTCCCGAGTCGTGGAATGTACGATTGTCCAGGGTAGGAGACTCTGTGTTTTTATGTCATACAGAATGCTGAATGGCATTCGAAGCGTCTGAACCTTTTGACAATGACGTGAACTTGCTTCTCGACTTGAACTCATGCCCTTCTGTTCTATTTGGCGGCTCAGTGCGATTTTAGAGGACATCTTATCTGCCTTTTTTTTCATTTTCTTTCGCCACACACGCGAGCCGTCTTGGAACACCTCATAGATCGAGTTCTGGCGCGCCCGCCAGCAGTCGCCCCAGTGTATCCAACCCTGTGCAACGCTCAGCGTGGAAACGCAAACACACACAGGCGAGAAACCCACGCATCCTCGATTAAGGCATTGACGCCCTCAGCCTCGTCGAGAGCATCAAGATCAACCTAGCAATTGAAAAGAAATACATTGAGCGGTCTCGCAAGAACTTTTCCCATCCTTATAACCCGCAATTTCCATTGGATCGGAAAGAACGAGGTATACATATATATATATATATGGAAGGTCATTACATTACAACCCAACTTTCTAAGAGCATTACAAGATTTTTGCTCATTCTATGATACTTGAGAGCACCTTCACGCTTTGACAAGGTACAACAAGAATTTCACGTCGGCAACCTCTTGCTCCTCCTCAATAATGAGCTTGCTCGCGTCGGGCTCGCGCGATTTAGCGTTGATAGCGTCTTTGCCCGTCGTCTTGCGAATGATATCCGCGTGGGTTTGGATGGCCTGGGTCAAGTCCTTGCCCGTTTCGCCCTCGAAGCGGTAGAAGGCGTCCACATCGTCCGTCGCCTGCAGACCGGCCTTCTTGCGCAACTTTTGAACGCGGTTGATGAATTCACGCGCGTACCACTCGCCCTGCAACTCGGGGTGCACCTGGATGTCCAGTCTGACAACGACGTCCGAGTCCGTGTGTGTGTCATAATGGCCCTCTACCTGTGGTGGTAGCGCCAGGTAGCGCTGCACCGTGAGGTCACCTGCGACAAGCTGAATGCCGTCGACCATCAGACTGCCGTTCGCGAGGTAGTCTTTGACGGCGTCGCTCGGTACGTCTGGAAGTGCTCCCTTCACCCGCGCGAGGTCCTTGCGCAGTTTACGGCCCAGGACGGCCCAATCGGCAACGGCGCGGTATTTTACGCCAGACAGATCCTCGTCTGAACTGAAAATGACATCGCGCACGTTCAATTCCGACTCGATGTATCGCTGGAGCGGACGGATATCCTGGAGATATTGCTCGTCAGGGTGGAACACAAGGAGCTCTTTTAGAGGAGTCTATTGAAACCGCTGTCAGCCAGCTACTCGTTATGTTATCAAAATTTCAAATAATTGCCTTCAATGAAAGGTTATTTTTCTCGCGCATGTAGCGCGTCAGCTCGATAACCGATTGCATTCGCTTAACCTGACGTTCAATGTCTTCGTCGAAATATTCAACTTTGATCTCCGGGAAAAGCAGAAAATGGACAGAACGCGTGTCGGTCGTAGGATCTTCGGGGATGAATTTCCTTAACGATTGATAGATGTTCTCTGTGAGGAAAGGGGTATAAGACGACTATGGGGCATGATAAGGATGTACGCCCAACGGAGAAAATGTGCATAAGACGGACCATAGTCCTGCAGAGCGTGAACAAAGTCTCAAATAGTGTATTTAGCGCAGCGATTGTGTCTTCTTTGCCGTCTTCGCCCTTGAGACGTCTGCGATTGAAGCGGATGTACCAGTTGGTCAGCTCGTCGACGAGATCAAGCAGACGGGGGATGATGGTGTAGAGGCGGTATGCGGCCATCTCCTCTTTGACCAACTTGATCAGCGACTGGCAACGCGCGAGGATCCAACGATCCATGACGTTGTTGGGTACCGGCGCATGCGCGTTGTACACGAACTCATGGCCCGTGGTCTTCTTCAGCATGGCTACTTGGCCCAAGAAGAATCGGAAGGAGTTAAGCCATGGCAGAAGGACGCGCGAGATGACCTCCCTCACGCCCTGCTCGCGAAAACGGAGATTGTCCCCACGCACGATCGGTGAATTCACAAGGAACATACTGAAGTGGCGTGAAATGAGAAAAAAAGATGACAGGTGAAAAACCATATTCTCACCGAGTTGCGTCTGCGCCGTAAGTGTCAATGACCAGGTTCGGATCAGGGTAATTCTTCTTGCTCTTGCTCATTTTCTTCCCATTCCTGAACGAGGCTGGGCCGTGAGCTGACAACCACAACAAGGCGTAACTTACTCAGCGAGCACAAGGCCGGTAACGATGAGGTTTTGCCATGGCGCCTTGCCGAACAGATGTGTCGACAACACCAGAAGAGTGTAGAACCATCCACGAGTCTGGTCAATGCCTTCCGAGATGAAGTTGGCCGGGAATGTCTTCTCGAAAAGCTCCTTATTCTCAAACGGATAGTGCAGCTGGGCATAGGGCATACTAGGAAAGAAATAAGCGACGATTGTAGTAGGCGTTGTATAAGAATGATGATACCTTCCGGATTCAAACCAACAATCGAAAACGTCCTCAATGCGCTTGAGAACGCCCTTGCCCTTTTTCGACGGAATGGTGATATGGTCAATTTTATCGCGGTGCAGGTCGGTGACACCCGTCACGCCCGACAGCTGTTCGAGCTCTGCCACAGAGCCGAGGCAAACGATCTATAATCGTGGATTGATCACACGCCTTTTCATCAACAGTAAACAGTTTTATTGACCTCTTCGAAGTCATCGCTGACCCAGAGAGGGATGGGCGTTCCCCAATACCGATTCCGCGAAACGTTCCAGTCTCGAGCATTTGAGATCCAATTGCCAAATCGGTGTTCCCCGACAGACTGGGGTACCCTGTACAGCATGTCAGTGGCATAGTATAGAGCAAAATATGGGATGGACGCACCATCTTGTTTCGGCGTTATTCTTTACCAGCTGGTCGACGGAGGGCGCCACTTTAACAAACCATGCCGGAACAGAGCGGTAAAGCAGCGGCGTCCCAGATCTAGAGGATCAAGAAGTTTTTGTGAGTCTTAGAGGTCTTGGAACATACCTCCAGCAGTACGGGTAACTGTGGTTGAGCGTCGATTGCACGATAAGGCGTCCTTTTGCCTTGAGGGCTTTCTGAATGGCGCCATCGGCGGTCTATAGCGAGACTTTTGGTACTGCAGATCGACCGAATAAAATCGCGCTCAACGCACTTTCACGTACTGCCCTTGGAAGTCGGTGACTTCGTGAGTAAAGTGACCTTTATCATCAAGGGGGCACGGTGCCTCCTCATCAGGTCGCAATATGCCATTGGCAAGTGCAACCCGATGATCGTCGACGCCAAAAGCGGGCGCCTGGTGGACGATACCAGTACCGTCTTCGGCGGTAACGTAGGTGTCCGTCACAACACGGAAAGCTTTGTCCTCAAACTGACATACTCGATGTGCTAAGCAATCCGTGGGATGGAAAGTAGATCCTACCTGTTCCGTAAAATACTCGAAGAGAGGGATGTATTTCCATCCTTTCATGTCGACACCTTGGAATTGCCCGACCTTCTTGAACCTCGCCTTTTTGGGGTCTTTGTAAAGCGTCTTTAGAAGCGCTTCGTGGATGATGAAGTGCTGTTTGTGAGCCTCGTCGTAGATTTTGAGGTACGTGTAATCTGGATGGACACAGAGAGCAAGGTTAGAAGGAAGTGTCCAGGGTGTCGTAGTCCAGGCTAGCAATGAAGTGCTGGGATCGTCAACAAGAGGGAATGCAACAGTGACTGAGGGACATAAATGAGTGATTGTTCCAGTAGACAGTAGACAAAAAGCAAATCACGTACTAGCAGGGTCATTAACATCTCTATAGTCTAATTGCGCTTCGAAATTGGACAGAGGGGTGGTGCAGCCAGTGGAGTAGGGCATGACCTTCAAGCCGCGGTACACCAGATCTTTTTTGAAGAGCTCACTGAAGGCCCACCAGACGGACTCCATGTAAGAAAGGTTCAGTGTTTTGTAGTCGTTATCGAAGTCGATCCAGCGACCCATGCGTTCGACTGTTTGCTGCCACTCGGACGCGTATCGCATGACGATACTGCGGCACTCGGCGTTGTACTTATCGATGCCCATGGCCATGACGTCCGCCTTGCCTGTGATCCCAAGTCGTTTGTCAATCTCATGCTCGACAGGGAGGCCATGGGTGTCCCAGCCGAAGCGACGGATGACATGGTGGCCACTGACAGATGCATGTCGAGTGACAATATCCTGTTGTATTTATGGAGAGCCTGTTGAAGATTGACGGGGATCGAGCGCACACACCTTGATGGTACCAGCCAGTAAGTGACCGTAGTGGGGAAGACCTGTCGCGAATGGCGGACCGTCGTAGAAAGAGAACTCTGGCCGTCCCTCGGATAGCTTAAGGCTTGTCTGGAAAGCATCTATGTCGCGCCAGAATGCGATGACTTTCTGTTCCTCTGAGGGAAAGTCGAACGGCGCAGACACTGGCGATCATATTGATGAGCTGGCCTTTCCAAGTCAATCTAACGCATCGATACCGACAATCATGGTCTGGAAACGACATTTCAAGAGTCTCTCTGATTTTGTGAGAAAATAGAGGGCTCAGAGCGAAGTCGTTGAACGCAAACCACGACCACGAAATTTCCTGGTGATAGCAATATACGATGACTCGTCGAATGTATGACTCGCGATTGATGATTGCCTTTTCTAGTATCTTTAAATTTACTCTAATTATTGCTGTCTGCAAATGCATGTTCTCTATATATTCAATGCATTAAGACGCTGTTGTACTCATATGTATCCAACATATGACTGCAATTCACAGTGATCGATCTCCGTATAAGCGCGCCGCAAGTGCCGCAAGTGCTCTATTTGTTGAAGGAACGCTGTTTATCGCTGCACGGACGCAACTGAGAACTGACAATGCAGGACATCGGTTCTCATATTCACACGTTCCCACATATCTCTGAGCAGGAGAAGACGGACGTCAAACGCACTAAAGGCCAGGTATTATATCCGTTACCCGGCCGCCGAGACTGGCACGCTGAGTCTGCTTTGCTCCACAGATCTCCTGCGCAGAGTGTCGTCGCCTCAAGCTCAAGTGCGACAGGAAGATCCCCTGCTCGACATGCTCCCGTCGAAACTGTGCATCGATATGTCCCACAGGTGAGCCATACATCGTGTGCACTTATCTGCACGCTCGTTCAATTACTGTACCGTCTAGGTGTCCTGGTCGCCTCTTCTGCGTCCTTGAAAAAGTGTGCTTGCTCTGTGCTGCAGATCGTTGCTGCTCATTAGGCGGTATAACAGGCCGGGCAAAGCAGAAGACATTCGACTTCTCCGCAAAATCGACGCTATGTCAGCTAGAATACGCCAGCTCGAGGACGCAATCGCCATATACCACAACGGCAACTCACACGAATGTCACCCCTTGCTCGCGCCACAACTTCTAAATATTAAGTCTGTGTCGGGACCGGGTGTCAATCTGGATTCCCCGTCGCAAGGCCGTGAACCCGCCACCGCCTTCGGCACACTGACAATAGGCGAGCGTGGCGAATCCATGTACCATGGTCCATCCGCTGGTGCCGAGGTTTGTCCTGTCTTTGGTGTTGTGCCTTGGCTAATTAAAATTTTGCAGACGTTATTGTTGGTACGCACGAACACTCGCTCTCTGTCAAATTATTAAGCACTGACATGAGCAGGCTGGTGCTGAGATGGATCGCTCACTAAACGAGAGCGACTCGCAACATTCGCACAACTATTTCCAGGTTTCTCGGAGCATTGCTACGTTGTCGAATTCTTTCCCGTTCTATTCCGGCACCCAGTGGGTCACAGAGGCTTCTCTGGACCTCGTATACCAGCATCTTCCAGACGGTTCTCGCGCCTCTACTCTCGTGGAAACGTTTTCGCAACAAGCATTCAACGGCTTCGTTCCGCTCTCACGCGAAGAACTAGTCGCAGCGATTATCAAACCAGTTTATCAAGCGTATCAGGAACGATGCAAGCCAGAACCAGGCTAGTGCATGCACAGTTTTCAATTATTTCGCATGATTTCCCACGCTTTGTGCAGCAGACAGAGACAGTGAAGCTTTAGATGTCGTGACGCCACATAAGCTGGCTTCCATGTTTTTCTCCTTTTCGCTGGGTGCCCTGGTAGACTTGACAATCCCCCCCGACAGCGACGAGGCCGACATGTACTATCACTTAGGACGGGCCTGCATGTCATTGAGTTCTGTATTCGACTCGTCAGAGTATGACACTGTGCAAGCTTTAGTGCTGATGGCTTTGTGCCACGCCCACGGCGGACGACGGTTCGGTATCCAAGGCACATGGACCATTCTCTCCCTAGCTTGCAAGATAGCCCAAGGCGTGAGTCTGCCCACATAACTCCTCCAACCGCTGCTCACTGTTTTCCTTTTATCAGCTGGGACTGCGTAAGGACCTCCAGGAAGCTACATCGTGGGGGAACTCACTTTTGTGTCCAGATCGAGAAAGTCCGCGCTGGCACCTTGACGCGAGGATATTACAGCGCAGGCGAACCTTATTTTGGAGCCTGTTTAGCTTGGACTTGTACTTTGTGTGCATCTATCTCGTGAAAGCGTATCCAAACTTATTTTTCTGTCAGAGCTCATCATTGGGCCGCCCGCCCTCAATACAGCTGAAGTATGTTGACTGTCTGCTTCCCAAACCAGGTGACAACGGATTCATGCATCCTTGGTGTTGGGAGTTCTTCCGCACGGTGCGAATCTAATACGCAGAGATATTTTTTCAAGCCCAACGCGGGTCCACAGATCTATTCCCAAGTCATGGATTTGACCATGTCGTCGGAGGAAGTTGAGTATCAGACAGTCCTGGAACTTGATCGACGAATACGAGAATCGATGCCCCCGGCGGAGTTCAGCCAACACTACACAGGGGATTCGTCTGAGCGCACGGACAAAATGCCCTCGCAATACTCCCAGGCTCGCTTCGCCAACCAATTACGCGCGATTAGTATGTAGACTCGGACTGAAATTTTAACAACGCTCATCTATTATCAGCCCTCTTGCATCTTCACAAGCTGTACTTCACGCAGGCTCTGTTGCGTGACTCGCACGACCCTCTGTCCAGTCCATATTCGCCCTCTTTCCTCGCCTCGTACAGGTGTGCGTCGGCATTGATTAGGTTGAGCATGCAACATGCAACCCAGTTTCCTGAGCTGTACTTCCGATTTTGGATGGTATGGAGCAATGGTGCGCTGATGTTATCATTTCATTCTGGTATCTTATTTGTCATTACTTGTCTAGTGTTCCTGTCGGCGGTAAGTTTTTTTTTCCTGTTGTCTGCTGGTAGAAATTTGTCGAAATTTGTTCAGATTGTTGTTGGCTCTGTGGTCCTTTGGGCCCCCAAATCGATGATGGCACCAATGGCTTACGCAGATTTTGAAGTGGCGTTGAGTCTCTTCCAGCAAGGCGCACGAGATTCTCGACGTGCACGAGCGGCGATGGTCAGTTTCGCGTGTTGTCTTGTGCTTCCTTTTATGATATTTCGACCAAATAGGCTATCGTGTCTCGAATGAAAGTCAAGATCGACGAGGTGTACTTATCTGCGGAGGGTAATCAAACACTCGATCCGAAGGTTGATGCCCACGAGCTGGAAGTCCTAGCCGGCCATACCAAGGTTGTTGTCAGCAAGACGCTGTCGCGCAAACATCGACGACCGAAGCAGCGGAGCTCGTCTTTTAGCTCGCGATCTTCCGACCAATCTATCCCTTGCTCCCCGTCGTATCCTGCTGACGACAGACGGGAGAGCTGCGAACGTCCCCCCGTGACCCCTGAGCGACCGTTGCTGCGTCCTACAACGCAGCGACGATCAACTCCCGGCGACGTTTCCTACTTTATGCAGACGGAGTCGGACGTACTGCAGGCGGCTTTGCGCACTCCATTGGACCCTCAGTACTTGGATTTGTTACCTCAGGAACTTTCCTCGCCGAGTCTTCACGACTGGACAGCGCCCTCGCCATTCGCTCCCGACATGTTTTCTCACGAACAACCGCATACTGGCGTGTCACCCGTACCTTCATTGGCTGCAAGCGCAAATCCTCAGGACAGGTCTCCTTCCTTCAACGATACGATCATGGAGGGCATGTCTCATCTGCCAGGGATGCATACCGAGACGGACGGCTTCCCCATCCAGGCTCCCTCGAATGGCGATACGCTGGGCTCAACAGCCGACTCTGTACCTGCCGCCGATCTGTTGGCCAACGAGTGGTATTCTGTTGTTCGAAACAACGAACTCTGGAATGCGTTTTTCAATGCGGAAGGCGATCCTTTAGTATCCCCACCACCACCACCACCTGGGTTCTTCCATTAGATGTTGTATGCCACTAGTGTGCTGGCATCGTCATGCGCTGTAGATTACAGTTTCTGATTTGGCATCGTACTTTTTTATGTCCTATATCATAAGCTTCATTCGTGTCGGGTTCGTGATATATCTAGTGTGCAATGCCCATTTTTACTCACCACAGCATTACGTGCGGATGCCCTTGTTAGTAGCAAAGAAACCAAGTGAAATATAAATAATTCTGCACTTGAATTTTTTTCGATTGTTCAAAATTTCGCAGTCAAAAAAAAGTGGTCTCTTTGTCGATTTATCCCTCAAGCTCAAGGCCTAGGCCTCATGGTAAAGACCTAGGCTTTTTATTAGCTATGTATTTTACAAAAGTGCCTAGCGCTTAGCCGTTCGCAAGCTCACGTCACTCTGCCAACAATCTGCGCAACATTGATATTCTTGCTCTCAGTTACGTGCTTTGTTCACCTTCGAGCGAGACGCCCGTGATCATGGGATCCACATACAAGCTGATTCTGAAGGGTATATATACTCCCGATGAGCATTTGACAACCGTTATCGACTTCCAGTCGCTCTTTTCCAATCGGGATGTCAGCCAACTTTTCTAGTGTACCGATTCTGAACTACGAGCTCGCACAAGATCCTGGTCGGCGACAGGAGTTTATCGAACAGCTCCGTCATGCTTTGATCAATGTCGGCTTTCTGTATCTCTCAAATCCCCCTGTCGATCAAGAATTGCTCGATACGTTGGTCGACAAATACATACCACAACTATTCGCGCTTCCAGATGACAAGAAACTGGCTATCCGCATGTCGAACTCGCCGCACTTTCTCGGGTACTCGAAGCTAGGCGCTGAGTTCACAAAGGGCGCGGTGGACTATCGCGAACAGTTCGATTTCGCGACGCCACATATCAGTCGGTGGAAGCCTGGCGATCCCGACTACTACAACTTGTGGGGTCCGTCACAAGTAAGATTCGCCTTTGTGTGTGATCTACGTTTCGTTCTGCTGAAACTGGAACGTGTTGCTGTTACTGTAGTGGCCGGACGAAAAACTGGTGCCAGGTTTCCGTGCAATCATGGAGAAATATATGCTGCAGGTCCAAGAACTTAGTTACGTCTTCGCTGAGCTTGCTTCCGAGGCGCTTGGTCTTCCACCAGGAAAGGCAGGCCTCGCTAGATTTTGTGACACTCCAGACTTGATGCAGCATCGTTCGAAAATCGTCAAGTACCCTCCAGTTTCCTCGGACGCTCAGGTTGATCAGGGTGTTGGTCCTCATTACGATGCAGGCTTTCTGACATTTGTGCACTCATCATCTGCGTACTTCGGTGCTCTCAAAATCTGACGTTAGTTCGTGCATATAGCTTCTTCAAGCGTCGGACCATCCAGGGCTTCAGGTACAGAATTTATCTGGAGAATGGATAGATACGCCGCCAATCCCGAAAACATTCGTCGTGAACATCGGCAAAGGTTTGGCTCTCTCTAGCTCGCACACGATGTGTTCCCTCTAAAAAAATCGAGCAGCACTGGAGTTCGTTACGCGAGGTCTCGCTCGAGCGACTTCGCATCGCGTGCTCTCCCCACGTGGAAGTACTCCACGGTATTCCGTACCTTTCTTCCAGAACATCGGGCTACATATACGCTTGGCAGACAGCGTCTTGGACTTCCCTGAAGACATCTTGCGCCTCCGCAATGCGCGGGGCTCTGTGAGCGCTACAGACTGTGAGTATCTGCAGCGCACCATCCACACTGCACTATCAGCGCTAACACGAGCTTAAAAAGCTGTTAATTTCACGGAGTTTGACCGCGAACCCTCAGGGCAAGTGAATCTGATTGGCCGAGTGAAGTAAGGGTATCTTATTTGTTTGTTTACTCTTTTTGCTTACGTGGTTATTTTTTGAAGAAGCCACCCCGATGTCGGACAGATCCATTATCCTGAGCTTTTCAAGCAAATATTTCCTCATGGTCTTCCGGCCACAGCCAACGCTTATTGAGCGCCGAGGGTATATCATTGGCAAGTCGCCGTGCGTGCAACCGCCTGTAAATGGCATTGGTTGGCGAAGACATTATCAATTTGCATACATATGTACACATATAATTGCAGCTGATATAAAATGAAAGAATTACTTACATGCACATAAAAACTGGTAGAAGACGGAATACAGAAAAAGAAGGAAATGTTGTAGACAAGATAGGAAACTTGGGTAGAATACGATCACGTGCCAAGCAGACGCGCTGCAGACTAGGGCGAGTGCCACGAGAATTTTAAGAACTTTCTGTGTAAAGAAATAAAGGATGTGTAAAGAAATGGAGGATGTTGGTAGGATGGGGACGTGGAGAAAATTTTTGATGTAGAGAAATACCTCAAGATGCTATTGTGCATCTTCTCTGCAGAGCTGAGACTGCACCGAAAGTCCTTGAATTGTCTATCGAACTCTACTTTCTCTTTCTGCAAGCGTGCGCAGGCACTTATAGCTTCATTCGAATCCTGACCAGCTTGATTAAAGTTGATGCATTGTTGTCAGCAGGACTTGCCTTAAACTTGAACTTCTGGAGAATAAATTGGAGCACAACAAGGAACGTTTTGATGAATGGTCCTACGCAAGGGAAGTTCTCGCTCACGCCAACAGCAAGTTCCAGCAGCTCCATGATGCTGTCAAACGTGAAGAAAGACCACTTGATATCTCGCTCTTCGAAGAGAAACCCACGTAAGTCAAAAGCTGGGGACGGCATACTGCCTGTGACACCACTAGCCATACGACTCATGCACGCAACCGTCAGCATGGTGGTGTTGAATTCACGGAGAGAAGAGCGTTGTCAGTCAAGGTGGATAATACGGGGAGTGTTGAACGTGGAATGATTGGGCGCAACGGCGACTGGAGGGAACAGGTGCTTGGAGACTCCGTGGATCTGTTCGTCACGGCCATGACCGCGGTGAAATTTGTCAAGACCTCTTTGGAGGAAGCGATGCGTATTCCTCTTAGGATCGTCGTCAATAGGCAAGATGTCAAGAAAGTGCGTGACACGCCTTCTCCCGGCATGACTGCATATCAACAGGAGGACGTTTTATTTGGTGTTGTACAGAGAAGGAAAACAATAGGCATAGGCGCTATGAAGAAAAGCTGGAGAAAGGGGAGGTATTGAAACATCACTTGAAATACACGGCGACACTTACAATGTCCGGCAACGAGTACACACTCACAAGAGCTGAGCACAGCGACGAATGAATTGGAATTGGCTGCAGCAAATAAAAGAGCAATCTGAAGATCGCATTTACGACGTTCTGACCGCGTCAATCACAACGTGCTGCTGGACGAACCGTTTCGATGTCTCCGACTTCCCAACAACAACATCAAGCGAGAGTCAGTAGTGCTCGGATTTCGAAAGCCTCGCCTAAGCATCGTGCACCAACAATTCAGTCATGAAGTCGATTGAAAGCGCAACAATCAACACCAGGCCGTTCGCGCTGCCAGCGTAGAGATCGGACAATGGTTCGTGGAGACACACGGATAAAATGTCAACACCTGTTAAACGGCCTTTTTTAGACGAGATCATGACTGAGCTGGAGCTAAACCTGCCTCCTCGACCAGAATACTCCGGATCTGTGTCTTGGTTTCGACATCGATAACCTTCACGTAGCCATCCTGACATGCCGCGTATACGGTCTCATTCGTCGCAGCAATCGCGTAGATCGCCCCTTTGGTGCCGGGGAAGGAATGTCCCAAGGATGGTTGCCCGGATACAGAGCATTTCCAAATCTGAGAAATTTTGGTATCGAAATAATAAGATGGCTGGGGGGTCTAGCTTCACAGTTTCGTTGCCGCTCCCTGTGGCCAGTAACACCCCGCCGGCGTCTTTTCTGTCAACAACGTCCATACAGTAAATATATCCCCGGTGCGCAGAATGGATGACGTTGCTCGGGGGGATATCGAAATACGCTCGAGGTTCGTCTCCGTCGCCTTACAGTATATGGCGGTTATGTATTCAATCTTTATGAGAACTTGTAAGTTCAGGATGTTTCTGCTTGATAGATTGACAGCTTTAGTCAACGCACTTCAATTTTAACGATTTTAATGATTTCTGGTGGGATTATCCACAGAAGGAGAGTCATTTCACGGCCTCTGAGCTGTGATCAAGTTGTTTCCTACACCGCATGTATTCTTGGTCTAGAATTTTATCTTCATCGTTTACACACAGCAAGTCATAAGTCATAAGTCACATACACGGCGCGGTCCCACACTCGGAACGGCCGGGTATAGGTACAAGTTTGCAATGTAAGTGGCGTAGAAGGATAAAAAGTGGGGTATGGCAGCAATACATCAAAGCGAGAAGAGCTGTCCAGCAGTCTACTTCACTCGGCGCGAGGAGGGTTATTCCACGCCCCGTCTAGGCGATCTAAGAGAGATTGTACCTCCCTAGGTTTCTCTATTAGACAGAGTCGTAAGTGGTCTACTATGAGTCGATTACTCACTTGACAGCACCCCTTCGATGCTCGCGCGCCTGTTCCCAATCGCGGTCAAACGTAATGGCATCCAATCGCAGAAGCGCCTGCAGAAGCAACTCTCCCAAGCGAGAGCGTTCTTTGTCTAGATGTGCTGTCGCGTCGACATGACCACTAAGTGAAGCAAGAAACATGTCGACACCGGGAGCCAGCTCTGCACGGACTTTCTCAAGTTCTGATGTAATCTGGGAGATAGTCGATTGCTCCGACCTCTGAGCTGCGGCGGACTGTTGCTGGGCAACAGAGGGAAGGGGAGGCAAGGGGTCAGCAGTTCCAATCAACGCAATGACAGAGTTGTCCGTAATGTGGTACGCGGAGACTGCGTGGACACATGAGACAAACTGAGCCAGAAGCACGAGAAGATCAAGCACTTGGCGCATTGTCGTCCTTCATGATGGCCCCTCCATGCACCAGCTTGAAAGAACTTGGATCCAGATGCGTGGTTTCAGCGAGGTTGCCTCGAATAATGCCCAGCTTCGTGTCTGTGGGAGGAAGAGGGAAGTAGTATCTAGATTGTTGACAGCAATGTCAGAGAAGAACAAGGTCTTCGAAGGAATGCACAAGCACTTTTCTTTTCCCCATTTTACGACGACCATGACGGTGGCAGAAGCAAGATATCGAGCGTTGGCTCTGAATGACAGACTGAGCCATATTTAGGATGAAGTTTCCTAATGCAGTAATGAGTACAAAAATCTGAGGATTGTCGAAAATTCAAGGGCCCGAATTTCGACAATAAATGTACTTTTTTGGATGAGAAGACCTCACGGAAGCAGACTGGGATCAATACGTCTACTCACCGCGCTTAAGGTTACGTTCAAAGGCAACCGTTGTCGTTCGAGACGTCGACGCCGGTGCAACAGAACACCTTATTTATCCTTCGTTCTCCACAAAAAAAAAAAAGAGTTGCAACGGACAAGCTATTCGCCGTGCTCGTGATCAAGTTCTCAGTCATCCAATTTCGTAATTCCGGATTTGGGTTGCTTATCTGGTGCTGGGAGCTGTGCTGACTTGGAGAATCACCCGCATCGAGCTTTCTGTCTTCCACGATGTCTACGTCCCCAGCTCCCGAAAGCGTTATGCAACGCCGGAACACCACACAGAGTCGGCTGCGAATAACCAGGGGCGGCGCAGCCCCACGCATGCCCCCGAGTTTGCAGCAAAAGTTGGCAGCGGTACGCACCGCACAGTCACTCATTCTCCAATCGACAGTCCATCTCAAAAATTTCGACTTCAATTTAGAATGCAAACCGTCAACCTCTGCTAGATACGCTGGACGCGACGACCACTGCATTAGGCGGCGTTAATCTCGGCTCACCATCCCATCCGTCCTTCCGATCCAACTCGGACACAGGTGCTCATCCCGGGCCCTCATCTCAGCCTACGCGCGGTATGAGAGGCGGGCTTTCCAGTCGCAGACAAGGCCCACAGTTTAACTTGCGTGATCTGCAAGCCGATGTCCTTGGAGGCGGTGCTCTAGGTGCCGGCCTTGGCGCCGGCCGTCCGTCCATGGCTATGCAAGCACCTGTGCGGCAACCCGACACTTTCGCGACTCCATTTTCCAATTTTTCAAAGATTGTGTACGTTGCGGAACGTGTTTTACCCACATGTGTATTAAACCTTTTCGCGTTTAGTGATCCGTCCGGCTCCCTAAACTTCAAAGGCAAGGCTGTCTTACACGCGAAAGGCGTAAATTTCTCGAGTGGTGCCTCGTTTTCAATCAACAGGAATCAGCTCCAACTAGACGAGGAGCTCGGTCGTGGGAACTATGGCACCGTGAAAAAGGTGATGCACACGCCGACGAATGTCGCTATGGCTATGAAGGTACGTACGCCCAGAGTCGTCGTGTGAAACTCCTTCACGCGTCACAGGAAATTCGATTAGAACTTGACGACGCGAAACTTAACGCGATTATTATGGAATTGGAGGTCCTTCATAGGGCTGTCGCACCACAAATTGTAGAGTTTTATGGAGCATTTTTCATAGAGTCGTGCGTGTATTATTGCATGGAGTACATGGACGCGGGCTCGCTGGATAAACTACAAGGCATCGATGTTCCGGAAGACGTGCTAGGGCGGATAGCATCGAGTATGGTGTTGGGCCTGAAATTTCTGAAGGATGAGCTGCAAATCATTCACAGAGGTCTGCATCTCTTGCATGTTTTGCGTCACCATTGATTCTCTCCCCAGACGTCAAACCAACGAATGTTCTGCTCAACAGGAAGGGTGAAGTGAAGTTGTGCGACTTCGGTGTATCAGGACAGCTGGAAAAGTCGCTAGCGAAGACAAATATAGGTTGTCAAAATTATATGGCTGTGAGTATGGATATAATGTCACTAATCGTATCTCCTCACGCCTCTTTTCCAGCCAGAACGCATAGTACCCGATCAACCTATGGACAGTCTAGGAACCTATACGGTCTCGTCTGATGTGTGGTCGCTTGGTTTATCTGTCATTGAAATCGCCGTGGGCCACTACCCTTATCCTTCTGAATCGTATCAGGCGGTTCTCGCACAGTTGCAAGCTATAGTACATGGCGATCCGCCAAAATTACCCGATACGTATTCCGCTGACGCTCGGGAATGGGTTTCGTGTTGCCTGCAGAAGACGGCAAGCGAGCGCGCGACGTACCAAGAACTTCTGGTCTGTGTATCCAGATTCCACTTCTCTGGTTTATTTTCCTCATACGCCATCCAGGATCATCCATATCTCGCTGCGGATTCGAAACGGGATGTAGATATGGCCGGCTGGGTTGCAAGGGCCCTTGCGCACCGAGAGGCCGTCCGCAATGGAACAAATCGAACTAATGAGAATACCGGTGCCGCCAACAATGCCGAGGAGCCAACAGCAGAAGCTGCGCCAGTGAACGGCGTGCCACCTGAGATTGAAGGCTTACCACGTACGAGCACTGTAGAGCCCCACTCGGTCTAATCATGAGCGTATGGTAGGTACTTTTAGAGTGACTTCGAGCAGGTCTGACGTTACTGCGCAGTCGACTATAACCCGCTGTTGCAGCCGCTGATTGCTTTCTATCTGTATTTTGAACATTCTTGCAAATACGTTGTATCCCTATTATCTTCTCTCGCATCGCATCGATGGTTTGCACCTTAGTGCCATGTTGCCATCCTAATACCCTTGCAGCGTTCATTCTGTCCGTCCACATCAATCTTTCTCCATGCATTCCGACATACACGATAGATCCATTTACTTCTATATATCACAGTAGTTGTTCTATGATACACGTCTGGAACGTGCAACTTTCTCCATGAACGTTTTCTCTCGCAGATTTTTATTGTTTCAGTCGTTTTCTCTCTCCTTGACCACGTCCACCCTCTGCTTTTCTGACTGATGTTGTTACAGGGAACGCGTGCTGGCGCGTCCGGTGTTTGTGACAGCGTTGTTCCCGAGGTTATGTCTCACGATACATGGTACATTTTTTCAGATATAATTATCTTTTTCACGAAAGATTGATTTCCTATGGACATGGACTGTCTCTATGAACACTTCGTGTTTTACGTATTTGTAATTGTCTTAAGGTGTCGTGGGCCGGATATCTTGTTGGATGCAATTTATGTAAAAGAACATGTTTTGTACGGTTTTACACCGGTTCTTGTTCAATCTCTTCTGTTATTTTATTTGGAGGTACGGTGTGTGTCCGTTGTGGAGGGGCACGTGTGCGGAACGCCGGAACGTTCGTGATCGGCCTGATCGGCAACCCGTGATAAACTCAGTCTCTAACGCACCCCAAGGAACTCCGCGAACTGCCGCATGTTCTTGCCAACTGGCATAAATAACTGCCACCACCACTCGCCTACCACGCGCACAATTGGAAGCTGCTTTACAAGACCCCATCATCACAGCAGGAAGGTTAGATGGTTATGTTACTCTATAATTACGTTGGTACCCCAAATCTGAATCTGGTATGTCCTGTCGCGCTAGTCTCTTCAATGATACTGAATCTACACAGACGTGCTGTATATGCCGGTACTGCTTCCATGTTTCTATCTATAGCTCTGAATTCTATCTAATGTGTTGTCAAGATCGCCTTTCGTTGACCCGGTCACAACCACAACTTGTTTCCACACGTTCTGTCGAGAATGCATCGAACGTGCTCTCCACCATTCCTCTGCTTGTCCTATAGATCGCACTCCCCTGCAGGAAAGCAATATACAGGCAGCCAGTCCCATTGTCAGGGCGGTACGTACTCTACCTGTAAGTCCGGATGATATTCTTATACCTTTTCTCGCTTAAAGCTCGTCGATGAACTCGATGTTGTTTGTGTACACAAGGACGAAGGTTGCGCACATGTTTGTCAACGTCAGCGCCTTGCTGCTCATTTGGAGGAGTGTCAATTCCGTGCCACTACATTAGGGGTAGCTTCATCGACATCAAGGACCGACTTGAGCGGCTTCGACATATCGACTGACGACGTCGCAGAGTCTATGTCATCGTTGTCTCATGAACAAGACCCCGAGGACAGTCCCTCTTCTTCCGTTTCATGCACGCAGTCTGTCAATGGATGCAAATGGCAGGGACCATCCACTTCATTGTCGAGACACCTGGTGTCATGTCCGTACGAAGCTATCAGGGGCTTCTTTTCCCTCAACGAGGCGCGAATTGCAGGTCTCGTCGAGACTAATATTCTGTTGCATCGTAAAGTCGAGAGCTTGGAACAGACTCTACAGACTATGAAACACGAAATCACTGCTCTACGGACAGCACTCGGACCTTGGTATCGGCCTATCGCTTCTTCGACGGAGAGGCCCAGCTCACGTCGTCAACCGTCCTCGCCATCAATACCTTTCGGCGAGTTATCACGTTTCTACGACACCGGTGGTATCCCGAACGATACGGATCCTCTCATACCGTTCTTTCCACCTGAGGACGACGTCATGTCCCATCCAGATTCGCAGACTGGACGCCATACAAGTATTGCCCCGATTAATTTGAGTACCTCGTTGGAATGCTCGCTGTCTGGTTTGCGTGAGTCCATGGTCACTTTGTCGGCTTCCGTCGAGTCTCTCGGTCGCCGCAATGAGATCGCGCTCACAAACGAAACACGACGCTTGGATGGAGAGGCCAGGCGGCTGAACGAAGAGATCATGTCTCTGCGTGCCGCTTTGCATGGCATGCGAATGCAGGTGCGTCACTCTTATTGTCTGTTCACTCGTGTCTCTCAACTCACCTCTTTCTCAGATGCATCTGATGATGGTCGATAGAAACAGCCAAATTACCGAACGCGGTGGCGATGCAATGCCCATGGAACCAGGATGGCTGCCTCCACCTCGTTTGTATCACCCACAGATGCACCCTCCCCCGACTCCCAACGGCCCTATGATGCCTCCAAATCCGCATGGCACCAAGCTATAATGTGATTCCGTCTTTGGTTTATGTTCAATTATTGCGTACGATACAGTCATTCGTAGTAGATAGACGGGCCGAGCGGCCAGCATATTTGTACCATGAGATCAGCTTCGACATCCATTCATATAAAGGACGTAGTTGCAAACAATGTGAGATGCCAGGCTTCAAACTTCAAGAGGAAGCAGTGTCCCCGCAGAACTATCTATCATGTCGAGCAAGCAGGCAAAGAGGATCTGCCAGATAATCAAAGTGTGTGACCTTGGACACTGGGCTGTGGTATTGGGAGCTCATAGATTCATTCTGGAAGCAGCTCAAGCCCGAGGCTGAGGCAGAATACAAGGCGATTCACGCCAAAGTCTGGCCAGGCGTGCTAGCTGCTTTGGAAAGGGCGCACATCTGCGATTATTCAATCCACTACTATCCGCCTCTGCACCTGCTCATCGCGACGATGAAGTACACAGGGGACGATTACGAGGCCGACATGCAAAGGATCGCAGATGATCCCGAGACGCAGCGGTGGTGGGAAGTGACGGACGGGATGCAAAGTAGCTTCCATGAGGGCGCAACGGGGAGTTTGGGCGTGGTGCCTTGGTGGACGACGTTGGAGGAGGTGTTTAGATTGGACTAAGAAGAATCTCGATGTAATACGTTGGAACTGAACATGACTGGGAGTCGGTACTTGAGAGCGTGAGGACAAGACCATCGATATCGGATAGATACCGTCAAATAGCCGTTGTCATGAGCCTGCAGATTCCGACGTGCGCGTGAAGACTCGGAGACGAGTGTCAAGCGCTCCGCTTATCACTTCCCATTTCTTCAACTTCGTTGTCACAGTCAAAAAAAAAAAGGTCCTCAAGTCCACAAAAAATGACCGATATTTCGTAGGTCGTCTCGGAAATGGCGAGCAGTACACTTGACTCACTGATTATACTCAGGTCGATCCTCCAGGGTGGCTACCAGCACCCGGTGTCACGGGCATGGCAGAGCAAGAGGCAGCTCACCAAATCGATGCTTATGTATCCTATATTTATTAGCGATGACCCCGATGCTGAGGAGGTCATGACGACGCTTCCTGGTCAACGCCGCTGGGGCGTGAATAAACTGGAAAACTTCATTGGCCCGCTCGTCAAGAAGGGTCTGGCGAGCGTTATCTTGTTCGGTGTGCCTATGAAGGTCCAAAAGGTGATTCGTCTTTCTCATTCTTCATTGCTGACCATTACTGAGCTTAATATTGCATGTGTAGGACCCCAGAGGTACGCTCGCAGACGACCCGGAGGGCCCAGTCATTCTTGCCGTCAAAAAGCTACGCGAGCTCTTTCCGTCTCTGTTCATCGCCTGCGACGTGTGTCTCTGCGAGTACACGAGCCACGGGCACTGCGGTATCCTGCACGACGACGGGACGATCAATACGCCACCGTCGGTGGCGCGTATCGCTGAAGTAGCTGTGAACTATGCGAAGGCGGGCGCTCACTGTGTTGCCCCCAGCGACATGATGGATGGCCGCATAAAGGCCATCAAGCAGGGGCTCATAGACGCCGGCCTCGGCAACAAATGTACATTGATGAGTTATTCTGCTAAATTCGCCAGTTCGCTGTACGGGCCCTTCCGGTATGTCCCAACATGTGGTCGAATGTCGAAGTACGTCGGTACTGATGCTTTTTTCCCAGTGATGCTGTCCTCAGTGCCCCCTCGTTTGGAGACCGCAAGTGCTATCAGCTTCCTCCTACTGCGAAGGGCCTTGCCCGTCGTGCTATTGTACGTATTATGGTCACTTTTTTTTCTGCACTTGATTGATTTTTTCCCGTCAGCAACGAGACACAGCAGAAGGCGCCGACATCATCATGGTCAAGCCTGCCCTACCGTACCTGGACATCATCTCCGATGCTGCCCAAGTGGCGGCCGATCACCCCATTGCTTGCTACCAGGTAAGTGGGGAGTTTGCGATGGTGCATGCTGGCGCCCGTGCGGGCGTCTACGATTTGCGAACCATGGCGTTTGAAACAGTGGAGTCTATGATTCGTGCAGGTATATACCTTTGTTTTTTGGTCCGCGCGTACGAAAGCTGATCTGTTTGTGACAAGGTGCGACTATCATTCTGACTTATTTCACGCCGGACTTCCTCGACTGGTTGGACCAATAATGGATTGAGTGTTTATATATGTCATCGGCTTGACAAGGATGTATGTAAGGGAATAGAAAATAATTCATAGTTGTATTATTCTTGCGAATGCGATAAGCTTGTTCTGGAGAAGAAAGCTTGAGTGAAGGTGTCCTGTTAGGACGAAGTCTTCGTATTCAACTGTCAAAATAATGGCTCCCGATATTTCATCCTTTCAAGTCAATATGTGGGACTCGAACCAAGGCAACCGCACTGGGAAGAGTGACGCTCGACTTGTGAAAGCCACGAGTTTATCATAAACCTGAACTTGCAGTTCAGGGTACGACAGGAAGATGAGAAGCGGCAATACAAGATATAAATGACATAAAGCAAAGTCAGAGCGAGGGTTGCAAGGGTTTAGACGAGTTCGGACGAGAACACGAATCACACAATTTTTTCTGCACTCCGTCAGTGTTCCATCGCGGATCCATCCTTCTTGTCTTTCTTCGTCAACTCATTCCTGCAAGCAAAAAAATCACAGCTTCTCAATATACAGATCACTTCGATAAGCAGGTGAAAAGGGTACCTTAACTGCAAGGTAAACTCATCGTCAAGGTCATCATCATCCCAGTTGTCTTCCCACAGCTTATCTCCGCCAGATTTTGCGGCACCAGGCGCTGCACCGTGTAAGTGTGCAAGGTTCGTTTGTGAATCATCCCAGTCTGCCATATTTTACCATCGGTCAGTTTACATGGAACACTCATTGCGGAGGGGTTTCCGAGATGGGACGAACCTGCTACAGGGAACTCCTCGAATTCATCGTCGTCTTCTAAGACGCCCAGAGCAGGCGTGGTATCCTCCTGCTTATCCGTTGTAGTATCCTTTGTAGTATCCTCTGGAGGAGTGGCTTTTGAAGTTGATGCTGAGGAGGACATCGCGGGAGGTTACAAGAATTACTGCAATTGAGAGTTGCTGTTGCAGGACGGTATGACGCGTTCGGAGTTTGATTCCGCGGGACGCGATCGGGATCAAGGCTCGTGTCATTGACTTTACACTGACAGTGTTACACCCGTCGACCGACGAGACACTGAACCTGAAGCACTTTTCACCTGATAAAAGCACGATCTCTGCCTGCCATTTTAGAAATGAAGTCGACATATGTGGGAGCACTTGTAATCTGGGCTTTGACCACGTTTGTCGCTGCCAACACAGAAATAATCAACTTTGTGGCGACGAGCGCAGCGGCCACTTCAATTTCAGCGTTGGACGATGAACAATGGTATGTGATACCTTGAACCGCGACGATGGCTATGTTCAGTGATTTCCTAGCGTGCATGCACTGAATCCGGAATCCAATCAGATCTTATTGTCGCAAATCCCCGTACAAGCAGGGGCCAATTTCGACGAGCTATTTTGTTCGTGGAACGGCACTTCGTCCCATTGCATGAGCTGTCCACATGAGACATGGACAAAACTTAGCCTCGACCACCCGGTTTGGCTGTCGCTTCGCAAGTTCACATTGCGAGCATCATGGCCAGCATCGGTGCGTAGCATGTTCAGTCAAGCATCTTACTCGCACTTGAAAACGAGCGCAGTATCCAGTCGATGTTTTTCTGGATATTTTTGATCCGGAGGCCGCGTCTACCCATCTCCAAGAACAACAGTATGAGGCATCTCAAACCAGCGATATGAAGCAGACGCGCAATAAATATGCGCGTACAAGGCTTGTCAATATAGGCGTGCCGGTTCCAGGACGCCATGTTGAGGACGCACCAGTGCCTTTTATGCTCATATTGGAACCATTGCACTTGGGAATACTCCCTGAGTCTGTCATCCCCACGCTGATTTTCGGAATTTGCGTCCTGAGCCTCACTAGTTATTTCGTTGTACCATGGGTGCAGCGCTACTTGGAATCGGTTGTCCGTGACTATCGAAGAGAACTACGTAACACTGTATCGGATAGAAAGTACGCGTGAATCGGCTTCTATATCTTTAACGTTGCCATTCAGGAGGACTTTTATGGTGCAAGGGTCGGATTGTTGGCCCAACCGCTAATGAAGCCGGCGTCTCCCTGATCTAATTCATCCAACGCGTGCATGTCTTCTTCATCCAGTTGAAAATCGTACAGGTGAGTGTTGGATATGATGCGTTCGGGATTAGCACTCTTGACGAGCGGCACAAATCTGGATTATTGTCTTCGGCGCTGAAGCGTTCAGAAAGTGAAGTTGGCGGTCTTACCCTTTCTGCAATGACCACCGGAGAAGAATCTGGGCCGGATCTCTTGCGCCGTACTACACACGAGTCAACTGACTTGTGTCAGGTGCACAAAGAGTATTACCTTCGCCGAGACTTGGTGAATGACAGGGTCGTCCATCTTTCCCCTTATAATTGGGCAATAGGCTTGAATGACGATGTCATTTTGGCGACAATATTCTACAATGGGGCGTTGCTGGCATTTGGGATGAAGCTGCCAATGGCTGCATTCAGGATGGAGGCAAATGCACAATCAAGCGCGCACCTCAATCTGGTTAACAGCAGGACGGGCAAGACCAGCGTCTTCAATCTCCTTGAGATGATGCACACCGCTGATGAAGCATAGGACTATCCTTGATGAAAAAGAATCATGCGAACGATGGAGACGCACTAGTTAGATACCCCAACGCTTCTGATCTTTTTTGCCTTTTGTGCATCTAGTAGTGCGCGGTATGTTTCGAGCCGTTTTTGTTTACCAGCGAATGGATCATGGATCAAGAAGAGATCAATATAGTCTATGGCCGTGATATGGCCTTTTGAAATGGAATGGGTACACAACTGCGCTGACTAACCGAATCCCAACTGTTTCAGAGACTCGTCCACTCGTGCGGCAGTCTTTTCGTATCCGTGGTATTTGGATATTATCTTAGTTGCTTGGAGATATAAATTGGTGGCCAGAAATAGGTCAACAGGCTACGTACTGACGAAGATATCAGAGCGATCCACAGGGCTCAATCGCACGGCTTCGCCGACGTGGGCCTCGTTTCGATAAGCCTGGGCTGTATCAATGTGTCTATTTATTTTCTCAGAGTGGAAAAAAATCGGGATTGCAAAAGTTGACCTGTATCCGGCGTCTAACGCTTGGAGCACGGATTGGGTTGTCGTGTAGTTTTGATAGGCGCCAAAACCCAGAAGAGGCATCAAATAGCCTAGTTTCGCAAGACTAGACTATAACAATTAGAAGAATGGACCAGAAATTAGGCACACCTGAGGAAAGTCTGGTAGTAGACGTAAGAGAAAGCTTGGATGGCATCACGATGGCCAGCTTGAGGCTGGTAGTAGGTGAGGAACAGATGGTTCAGCAATGATGCATGATGTACGAGGGCGATTCCGAAAAAGCTTGTGGATTAGCATATTTGACAAATGCAGGAGAACAACAGACCTGTGATTTATTTAAATAATAGTATGAGGTAGCTACATAGTACGAGGTGCGGCTGTGATGATACGTCATTTTGATGCGTTGTTTGACTCGGGCGACGGAGATTTGATCTGTGATACGTGATTCGATCAATTGCCGTCGGCGTTCAGGATTTCGGATGGTCCCATTTGCCACCAACTTGTCTCCCACCAACTTGTCTTCGACGACCACTGGCATTCATCAGTCTAACTGCGCAATTTCCAACGATTATCTATAAACATAAATATAGTTATATGATCGGCCATTATGGATACCACCCGTCCCAACACTCACCAACTACCTCCGTCATCCTCTGATCTCCAAGCCCTTACCAGCCTCGCCTCTTCTTCCTCCGAGCTTTTCCACGAACTACAGCAACCTGAAGCCGCAGAACAACAAAGAACTACCATAACAGAAGCCATAACTATCATATTCGGTTTCTCAAGCAACGGTTCTATTTCATCTTTGACGGGCGAGAAGGATGTATCTCAGTCATGCGTCGCTGATCAACTCAACGGCCGTGACAACCGTCGGATTTCTTCTGCCTCAACCATCCAAAGCACGCATACGTTTGGCAAAGGATACAAACTCTATCAAAGGAATTCTTCTAGGAACAGTAATGTAGACGCCGATACTGGTACGGTTACTTCCTCTTCCGACCTGCTCATGCTCCCCGCGTCACCGCACAGTCCCCGCGTCAGTTATCACGAGCACTCTCTTTCAAACACCCCCAAAAAGAAAAATCACCCTTTGTCAGCATTTCTCTCATCTCCAAAGTTTTCGCGTTTCTATCGTCCGTGGTCCAACAAGTACACCACGCCAACTCGTAGTATCCAGAGTGGCCTCGCTGAATCATTGCGCTCGATACCAGGAATATCTAGCTCTGAATCCCTTTCTCTGTCAATCAGAAGTACTGGCTCAACATGCAGCATCAATGTGCAGCGTTCTGCGGCCTGTGGAAGCTCGGAGTCGTTGGCCTTTGACGCGCGCAGCGCCCACTCTGCTCAGACATCACTACGCTTCTGTCCTAGTTCTGACTCCTTGGCGCCGTCGACACGCAGCAACAATTCTGCTTACAGTGCGGAGCAAGTCCTGGCCAATGCTCGCCTTCGCTGCCCGTATGTTAGTAGGGATCTGCATTCAGACAATCAAAGCGCCCACTCCATTTCTCCGTCTTCGACGTTTCTCCGATCTCCCATGGTGTCTCCTTCTCCGTCATTCTCGAGCAAGCATTCCAGTCCGTCGTCTACACCTCTTATTCCGCGCAAGGGTATTCCTAGGACTTCTCGCCTGCCTGGGTCGCTCAACGGCTCGCCGCTGTCGTCTCCCACACAGTATTCCCCCACAACATTTGAGAAAGTCTGCTCTCCATTGGCTATGACGGAACCTTGTTCGCATGTTCTCTTGCCTGAAGATCTGCTCTGGTTGAAGAACGCGAACATACAGCTGCTGATTGACCAGGAAGGCTTTCGATGGGTCGCCCCGTCCTTCAGACTCGCCGGATTTTCTGCGTCGACACGAGTATTGGATCCAGAGGGCACTTTGGCTGGGGGTTGTGCGCAGTTCATGCCCATGAAACGTGAGACGTATCATTTCCATTACGCCCCTTTCGACGGAACGGACCCGCCAATGCTACGCCGTGTTCAGGTGAATGGTGCGGAAAACCGGGACTACATCTCGCGGCAAGCGGTGCTGAGTCTCAAATCCAATGGAGTATACACTGTTCGCGGTGTTGAGATGTGTCATGTGCATGCCGATGGATCGAATACGGTGGCGCCGCGCGACGCAGTGAGGCTGAGGTGGAAGTTGGACTATCTCGTTGATGATAGGCGAGACCACCGGCGCGGAGACATTGTTCCAGGGGAGAAGACGTTCACGCCGCTGACGTTTGCATGCTCGCCGCTGCTCCTCCACCCTATGCAGGGCAAGCGCGTGCGGCTGATGCATGTCGTCAAGAAATCCGTCTCGCCGCGGCTGGTTGCCGAAAAGCTCGAACCGCCAGCGATTCCAAAATGCAGCCCCGCTGCTACGTCGTGCAGTTCCCCACCGTTGAGTCCCAGCATCCCACCGTCTCCATTCAACAAGACTCACAAGAAGGCTGCATCCGGGAACATTATCAAGACTGGCGCTCAGTGGTTGCACCGGCGGACGGAGTCGCAAGGCGCACGCAAGCCGTTGGTCATTGATGATGATCTAAGAAAGAAGATTTGCGACGAGAACTGGCCGCCCCGACCTGATTTAGCGTTGAAGGATGTTACTGGACCTCTGTTCCCCGCTCGACATATCATGCCGCATGCGAAACTGATTGCACTTATGGACGATGTTAACGCCGCAAACTACACTTCAACCGTCGTTGGTTCTGCTTCGGAGAACAGGCCTATCCTGGGCGAGCTTTTCCAGCCGCTCAGTCCGGGTCCTCGACGAATGGTTTGATGCGTTGTCTAATGACGTCTTTGAAGGAGCGCTGTTCTTTGTACACATATTGCACACACTATTTTTTTTTTCAATAAGTCAGATTGGACAATGTAACACAACTGGATAGTGGATGGTTGGGATACATGTACGAAGGAATAGAATGATAGAAAACAGTCGAATAGAGACGATGTCTACAAGGAACACAAACGTGATATCTCTGGTATATACGCAATTTATAAATATAGAAAGAAATCCGAAATCACAAGATATAATAGCATTTGCATAATGATGCTGAGGGTATGCAAAGTGTAGATTGAGGGTAGTGCATGCGAAGATATAATGGTATTGGGGCTGCCAAAGTAAAATACATGAGTTAACTGCGTCGTGGTGTCGCATACGCGAGGGACTTACGCTATCCCATTATCATCAGAATACGACGGACAGGTATCATTGCCCTGTACTCATTCCATATCAGCAAGCAAAGCGATGGGTAAGAGAAAGGGAAATTCACCGTAGGATCTATAGGACAACAAGCACTTGCATTGGTAAGGTATGACACGCTTCCTAACGCTGACCGGTGGCTCGCCCCCTCCCAGCTGGTATTACAAGAGACTGACTGGTAGCTGATATTCCAAGCTCCGAAATCCTGAGATGGAAAGCATCAGTAGTCGGCACATATTGACGATAACCAGACGGCGCGTACAGAATATCCGTATAGAGAAACGTTGGAAGGAAACCAACCTTCCGGTATTGAATCAGACGGGTATGCAAGGTCGAAATTGAGTTGATGTCCTCCGCTAAAATAATATCACGGTTAATTCGCTGGAACTTGAAGGAGAAAACGCAGGATGAGGCGCGCACGGGTCATTTTTTGTCTTGGTGCCCGAACACCAACCATCCTCAGTGAGCGGACAGAGGTCGGTTATTTTGACGACGATGGACTTTGTCACTTTTGGGAAGAACGGGGGAGAACCCGTGTAGGTATTCAGCAGAGTCAGATTGAAGCATCTACCGCAAGCAGGTCCTGCAACACGACATGTGTAAGGCATCAGACAATAAGGGCTGTTAGAGGAGAAACACAATACAGACCATATGCTTTGCTGCTACCATAGGCCATTTGGTTTAGTGCGGCAGTAGGGTATTCTGAGCTGTCTGCCACGCAGCCACAAGCTGCGATAAAGTCATCCGGGAGGGTATAATGTGTCATTGTAGCCAGTCCGTCTGCCGGGTAGTCTATCCAGTCCGACGCATAGATGACGAGGGAAATTCTTTCCCCGATGGCCGTCGACGCTCGGCAACTGCGCCGGACGAGCATGACAATTGCATGATGCAGACGGCTGCAAACCAGTTCCCTCGTGCTGTCAACCGAGAACAAAAGTTTTGACAAGAACAGCTTTTGATCGCCGTGATCGAGAGATGCATTCACGGTGTCCACAACTTCAGACGCCGTTGTCACTCAACTTACTCGCGCTTGCGATCGTGCGTCTTCTGATCCTCTGTTTTATTTTTTTGTTTCTCTGGGCCATGAGACTAGCATACCCTGCATCGAATCAAGCCAGCCATCTCAATGATTTCCTCCTCGCCATCAAGATAGCAAGGCACTCCCCCTGCTCGCGGTCAGCTTTCCCCCAGACGCCGTGTTGACTGTCTTTACTGATTATCATCCAGATGCGAAGCTTGCCAGGGCTTGCACCCAGAATTCGGAGTCGATGTCGTTCTAGATCATGAACTCAGTGGAACTGCATTGCCCACAGACGAGCACAACTTCGGATACCTTGAAATGTGTGCCTGTGGTCATTCCATGAAGGCCCATGGTGCCGACGATACGTTCATGAGCAAAGAAGAGTTTTCCCGAAGAGCTGCACTAGCAATAAGATTAGACGAATATTTTCAGGTCTGTCATTGTCATCAAATTCGTTGATCTACACTCATTGGCTGCATACAGGTAATTAATCATAGTACTTGCATGAGATATCTCGGCTTGATGTGATTCATTAAACACAACGTACAGAGAGCCGGAAAGCTTCTCATGTTCGATTTCAAGAACGACGATATTGAAAGCCTCCGACGTGAACTCGCCGGCACTCAAGGGATGCCCATCTTCACCTCCATAACTTCTCCAAGTAGTACCGACGTTCTCCTTGTAGACGTGAACCGCAGCTAATATTAATCTTGCATTGCAGGGACACGCTCTCACAGTTATTCGGTGTCCTCTTCTTCAACGTCAGACTTGAGCGACACGGAGCCGCCGCCGAAGAAACGTAGACTCTCTACTTCATCGCTGAGCGAGGAGGATGACGAAGACAATGACGACCAGCGCAAACAAAATCAAGAACTGGAGGAAGAAGAGAAAGGGATGCGGCCGATGGGCGGGCGTGTTCCTGCCCGCGCACATCCTTACAGAAGTGCAGGCGCTTCTCACAAAGGTGTTCGTGGTGGCAAGCGTGGCCCGGCGAAGAAGACGAAGGCGTCGACAGCGCCGGTGTCGCTCATTCCTCCAGTTGGGCGAGAGCTAGAAGAAATGAACAATCCGACACATAAAGCTCCCGCTGTCAAAGTCAAAGTAGAAGACAAATTAGACGAGGCGCAGCTTGACCGCTTAGCCACGGGAATCGCTGTAGACGCTGCAGTGCGAGATGGCTCGCCAGCTGTACGCGTTGTCGTCCGAATCTGATGCGTTGTGAGACTGATGATGTTCCTCTCAGGGTCCCAGGGAGAAACTGGCTCTCGTTGAACTGAAGAGGGGAATCATTCAGATCGTCCCTGTCGAGAACGACCGCACACCGCGGATGTTGGTTCTCCTGACCGGGCTGAAGACGTTGTTTCAGAAACAGCTTCCCGAAATGCCACGCGAATACATTGCTCGTTTGGTATACGACTCTAATTCGAAAGCTCTGGCTATTGTCAAGCGTGGTCTCCGAGTGGTGGGCGGCATCTGCTATCGACCTTTTCCGCATAGAGGATTCATGGAAATTGTCTTCCTCGCAACTGCATCAGTTGATCAAGTCAAGGTGATTCTATTTTAATTGCTACAGTGGCGCTCGAGCACGATCTGATTATGTGACAAGGGCTACGGATCGACACTTATGGACCATTTCAAAGCGCATGTCCGGAAAACATATCCGCACGTAGACTACTTCCTAACGTACGCGGACAACTACGCCGTCGGCTACTTCGAGAAGCAGGGCTTTTCAAAGGAGATCTCGCTCGATCGGTCGATCTGGGCTGGATACATCAAGGACTATGAGGGCGGGACCATCATGCAGTGCAAGATGGTGCCCAAGGTGGACTACCCGAAGAAGGCGGAAATGTTGGTGACCCAACAAGAGGCGATCATGAACAAGATTCGGCGGTTGTCGAAATCGCACATTGTATACCCTGGACTTCCACAATTTCGTGATGGGGCGCTACGCGATCTTGTCCTCGATCCGGCGGATGTGCCTGGACTACGTGAGCTCCCTTTTTTTCCTTGTTGTGTTTTCTCTGTTTTTTTCATGCGTTTGACTGAGATTGCTGGACAGGAGAGAGCGGCTGGACAAAGGATATGACAGTAACGTACGTTGTTCGACGTCCCCTGGCAAACACAAACCTGACAATCCCTAGCGTTCGCCGTCACATCAAGCAACCCAAGGATATTTTCATGGAACGGTTGTTGGAGCAGCTCAAGAACCATGGTTCCAGCTGGCCCTTTATGGTCCCTGTCGATCGTGAGCATGTTCCAACGTATTACGAAACTATCAAGAATCCCATGGGTGAGTTTTGTCACCTCATCGCTTATGCATGAATTAATCAGTCATCTTGTGCAGATTACTCGACAATGGAGAACAAGCTGAACAACAAGGGATACGATACAGTGGACGCGTTTCTGGCCGATTGCCAACTCATATTCGACAACGCACGCATATTCAACGCCCCGGATTCGATATTTTACAAGCAAGCGCAAAAGCTCGACAAATTCGTAAAGAATTTTGTTGCTACCGAACGTCCTAAATTGGGTTGTTAGAGAGTGTGCCTGTTGTATCCCGCTTTGTACTCGTCAGTCTTCGCCACCTATCCATTTTTTATACTATTCATCAAGTTCGTTTCGGAAGTGCTCCAAAGTCATCTATCTCTATTTTTTTTGTTTCTCTCGTTACATTCTATGTTTGTTTTTTCGTACGTCTCGCTATGCTCTCTTGTGACCTTCCAGCTATGTATTCTTGTATTCTTGTCGGTTACTCCCTTCCGTTAGAGGTGATCTTGTGAGCGCCAGCTTCGAAGAATTGCGAACAGTATGATCATATGGTTCGCAGGTGGTTTCTTGGAGTAGACCTGATAGGCGCTTACTGCAACCACCTCGGCAAAACGCTGTCCGGCTGACTCGGATAAAACAAGCCCAATCTTTCAATATTTCAATGTGTCGTTGCGGTCTTGAGTAACTATTATTTCATGTATTTTCTATTATACGTGGCGATAAAAGTATGCATGTAATGTGGAGAGTTATTTGAAAGAAAAGATACACAACAGTACACATCGACTCTACTGATCAATTAACCGTCAGCTACTCTCTTGCTGATCCTACTTTGCTTTCTGTGTCTCTCTCGGTGGTCTGCCATAGCATGATTAGCCGCGTTTAAAACTGGGGCCATAGCCTGAGGGCGGCAACAGTCAGTATATACCATCAGCAGGAGACCCGGAAAATATAGACCGACCTGTTGCACTCTATTAGTATCGACGCCGTACGATGAGGCCATGTCGACGATAGCCTTGATTTTTTCAGGTGTTTTATAAATATAGCTCATCATTTTTTCGGCTTTTGCACAGCGCTGCGCTGGGGAAGCTGTAGATAATTGTTTGTCGTGCAGAGGCGGGTATACAGATGTCCAGTATTGCCGCAGAAACTCGTTCGCGGCAGTCTGGCATGTCTTCATTTGACGAAGCAGCGGATCAGGAATATCATCTGTAAAGGAACCTTTAGTGCCATTGTGTCGTCATGAACTTACAGATGAACGGACTCGTCTTCGTGTATGTTCTGAGGCGGGCTTCTACGTTGTGGGTCATGGATAGCAATGCTGCGTCGCACGATTGCCGTTCGACCTTCAGCTGTAGAAAGAGGAGCAAAATGAATCTGATTTGCACTAGAAACGACTGTGTCCACTCACGTTTGTTAATGCGGCCTTCCACTGCGTAGCATTGCTCTTGGCCTCCTCAAGCACCTGTTTCGAATCAAGAGTCTGGAAAGACATCAGAATCGTGTGACATTTGGCCAAATAAGCTTAATTCAAACCTCTGAAACAGACTGCTCTTTTTCTTCCCGGATGGAGCTCTGGAAGTGACGCTGAATGTCCTTCATCTGCAAGACGATGTCTGACGCAGCGTCAGCATCGTGTAAGTCTTCTAGATCGATGCGCGCGTCATCGTCCTATGTACGTGAATGGGAGCCACGCCCGGAAACTACGCCCGTGAGCAACGTACCTCTGGATTCAAACGTCGGCGCTTCGCCTGGGGTAGGTCACCGCTAAAATGGCATGAGGCGTTAGCGTATCCAAATGGAGTAAATATACATACAGGGCGGAATTGAGCAATCGCTCCGAATGTTCATTGAATTTACGGATGAGTGGCAGGTTCTTTCGATCTCGACCAGCTTGCATCGTATAGTCCTGCGCGTTTCCAGTCTTGACAGCAAATCATCAGCAAATGGGGGCATCCCGAACATCGAAGCATCCTACTTCTTTGTGATCCTCTGACGTAGCAACAAGATCAACGAAAAGCTCCACGACCTCATCACGAGGATTGCGCGGCTCAAGACCTGGACAATCTCAGTACTGCAAGAATGAAGGCACAGCAGGCATACCATCGTCTTCCCTCTCTAAGTACTTGTCAAATATGGGGTCCTCGTTAGCCACGTGTTGAGTGGCTGCGGACCGGACTGACGCGCGATGTGCATGAAACAACTTCGAACCAAAATATCGCGTCCAAAACTCGGCTTCAGACAACTTGAATTACATGAACATGGGCATGTACAAAGACCAGAAGATAGTGGTCGTACTGTCTTAGGTACTATATCGTTATAGGCCTTTTGCACCACAGGGTATTCGTCAAAGATGTCATGGACCAGTTGCGGGGTCACTCGAATCCTGACTTCACCATTGATCGTCTCTGGTCGAGGATCCACGAGTTGGCCGCGTTTGCCTTTGCGTTGGCTTTGTTCAGCAGCAGATGCTAGGAGTAGATGCTTCGGCAGAGTTGAATAAGGGTGCCACGTAATGAAAACTAGCGCGCATACCTCGCGACCCTCCCAAAATTCCGCTTCAGTAATTTGACCAGACATAACAAGTTCGCGGTGTAGTTGTGCCAAGTCACGATTGGTGAGCAGAACTTGTTTGCGAAGTCGAAAGTCGGTCGCTGCATCTGTTCCTACGATTGTGGGCGTCGAAGAGCTGTGACCATTAGTACCGTTGGTAACGGAGACAGCCCTTGATGACGAAGAACTGCCAGGAGCATTCAGCGTAGGTGGTAGAGGCAAAGCACTCTCCACGTTTGCTCGATTCAGAGCAATGGCATTTGTTATTTCTTTTTTGAACTTTTCGCGTTCTGCTAACGCGACAGGTTGTAGAGCGGAGAATGTGAAGTTGAAGCCATTGGGATCGTTGACAACGGCAATTTTGAGGCGAACAGCAGGAGCATCTCGTTTGCTGCAAAATATAGCTACATGCGGTTTAAATCGTCTAGGAAATTAGCTAAACTTGCGACCTCTACCCACTAGGAATATCGGAGAGCGCGACACGGACACTGGGTGCGCGCATACCGTCAGCAGTCCATTGCAGGTGCGTGTCCGACAGCTCTAGAAGTCCCTTCGCTTTCTTATAGCTGGCCTTTGCCGAGCACACGTTGCTCATCTATGTTATTCAGGCCGGGATGGTGAGAGTAAAAGACAAGGTCTTCGCGTTCAAGCAACGGACCTTCGGCATTTCCTAATCTGGATAATACGTCACGTTGTCAAGATTTTTGATCCGCGGCCTGTTCAGACGGAATGACGAACCTACATTGTGCGCCGGCAGCACGGCTGCATCGGCAGAGTGGTATTCCAGTATCCTTTTAACGTATACAAAAAGTAATATGTAGCGTGATATGTGAGCGTATCTACCTATTTAACCAATGTACTTCTCCATTATGTATTTAAGATGCCAACTAATCATATAACAAGTCAGTCCGTAAAAACGGGTACACCAAATAAGACAGAAATTCATGGCAAGCGTGTGTAAAAAACAAAGACAACACAGCGCCCGTCGCAGATGGAACAAAGAGACATTTAAGGATACATGATATCCGACGGGTAAATGACACCGTCATATCGCACGAGAAAAATTGGGCGACGCTTGTTAATTGGCGCCTCCGGGGGAAGACAACCCATAACTTCGTTGCAGCGGAATTCGGTGAAAGGCGAAGGCTCCGTGCCGAAGTAGACGTTGACGGGCTCCGTACGCGAGAAATTCTCTCCGTAAATGGTGAGCAGTTTCGATACGTGCGGATTTATCTTCATCATGTGATGCTTTGGCACCTCAGCAGCCCTGTCGGGCGGGAGGTATTTGACCACGCCCGGAAAGGGTGTCACAGGCTTGGACGGGATGGGATAGGATCCTGGCGTCGCCGAGTGTTGTTGATCGAACAAGACGGGCGGGATGTAGAAGTTGTAGCGGATCTGGTCGGTGCCGACAACCGTCCAGACGCTCGTTTCCCCGATGTCGACCTGCCAAGAGGCACCAGATGGGGTGTTCGGGTGTTCAGGCTCAATGCCCCGCAAGGATCCCGCAGAGTTACGACGGCGCGCCTTCACGGCAGACGATGGTATGGGTGAACAGCTAGCGTTAGAGCCAGTACGCTTTTTGCGGACACGGCCCCCATCGTTCGAGGTGTCCGTAGATGCTGTTGGTGATGCCGGAGCACTGTCCACGCTAAGGTGAGAATCCACACTTCCATTCGATGATAGAGTCCCTGTCGCCTGTGTAGGCGAATCGGGCAAGGGAGGCGACACCGATTCCGTCTTCATCGTTGTGACCCACTGACGGGGTTCAGTGGGACGGAACGTGTTCACCTTTTCGCCCATGCATGACAAAAATGCACCGCTCGGTCCCGGGGCCCCAGGCTCGTGAGGCGCCTTATTGGGGTCGTAAACCTCCAAGGCAATCTTGTGTAATTGGGAGACCGGATCCCCACACACCTCCCCGAGCGCGCAAAAGCTATCGATCACGCTTTTGGAAGTGTCCTGCTGCCCGCCGCCGACGGCCGTCGTCTGATGATCGACCTTGCGGATGATAAGGACGGGGCTGACTACGCCCGAGTTCAAGCATTGCAAAACAATCGTCTGATTGTAATAGATGGGAATTTGCGATCCGTTTGTCGGGAAAGGTATCGCGTTTGGTGGCGGAGATGGGTAGTCAGGCTGAACGGGTGATGGTGGCGCTTCTGTCCCAGAAACAGGCTTCGTAACATCCACAATGTAGATCAAAAATGGATCTGCGAAAACCTCATGATCAATGACAGTCGACAGCCCAAAGGAAGTTCTTACCCCAACTAGACGTGCGTGCAATGAAGGAGGGAGCGCCAGAGCGGGTCTTGGGATCAAGCCCCATGAGTGGTGCACCATCTGACCCCTGGAGGAGTAAGAGTGAGCTTGACGGCAGTGATACGTACAAACTGAAGACCCACTTTGAAGGCCGACGTGGAACCAGAAACGCATAAGTATTTTGTCGACACAGTCTGTGACCGAAGACGATGGAAAAGCGAGACAGTGCATCCATGATTGATACCTACTAAATACAATATCAGTCGATGTGGTTCAAATGAAAAACAAAAATCAGGCCAAAGAAAGGAGAAACGTACACTCTAAATTCTTGGCAGTCTGTCGCTTCTTACTAGGCTTGCTGATGACTTTGATGGGCCGGCTGCTAAATACACCTATGACACGCTCTTGTGCTCCTTCAAAGCCAGGCGCAGAGACTTTGACAAGGGCTTCGACCTTCTTCTTCTTTTCATCGAAATCAGAGATATAAAGCTGTTTCCCAACACAGCGACCAATGTAAGTTGTTCCGGTAGGCGGTTGATCCACGTCAAAAGGCTTGCCGGAAGCCCTGCACCAGTCAACAGTGCCTTCCGGGGGCTCGGGCTCTCCAGAAATAGAAACCACAACCTTGGGAGGAAGATATTTAGTGACCTTGCCCTGACGAACATCGGACCACCACGAGTTCCCTATTAGAATCGCAGTGGGGGGTGGGCACAAGAACCTTAGAGATACAATCAGACGTGATGACGGCAAGGGCTACAAGTCCACTTGCCGTTTTTCGGTCCCGTATGACTTCTGCGCCACTCTACTGGACAGAACAATGACAGTCCGTTCGCCGTATGCCAAACGGTTGGGTGATCGCACATATTGGTCAACAAACGGCCTGGGTAAACAATGAATGTGGAAATCAACGGAAGAGGATGAATGATATAGTACTTAATGAAAGCATGGAGATCGGTAGCGGTGCTGGTATTCTCTGGCTGACTTTGCGAATTCATGTGTGCCATGGGCTCATCGACCAGAGGTAGATGACCGGACATGTCTGAAGGGGTCGACGACGCGATACTGTAAGACCCATCATACGACATAGTGGAATCGTAGGAGGAAACGCCAATGTCGTTGACGTTGGCATAAGCACCATTAGACGGGATCATGTCTCTATCCGATGAAATATGAGACGACTGTGCTGACGGTTCAAGATACGGCCCGGGGGTAGAGTTGAATCTGCTCGAAATGCGCTCAGAGTACTCCGGGAGCGCATCACTCTGGTATGACTGGGAGGCGCAGGAAGGATCCACTTCAGTTGCAAAAGCGGACTGGTATGAATTCATGTGGGGGAATGAGGCGTCATGAATTTCAGTCGAGAACGATGTAGGCTGGTAGCTCTTGCCAAACGACTGGGGGCGTACTGCACCCATGTCGTACGTATCTGAGTTGGTGAACGAGGGCAATGCATCGCCAAATGGCTGGGAATACACTGGATCGGAGTAGGACTGCGTCGATGGCAGGCCCCTGTAATCCTGGCCGTAATCATGGGATGGAAAGACATCGAAGGACTGGCCGGCACTGAGCTGCGGCTCATATTGCATATTCGACTGTATCGGCTGCATCTGGTGGGGCGCATGGCCATGGAAGTCGCTGCAGATGTCGGGATGGGTCTGTCGAACGTTATGGCGCAAGCCTAGTGAACCAGCGCCGTTGGATACCAGATTGCTGGACGAATCGAAGACATAGTCGTCGATGTCTGGTTGCGAGTACATAGAATTGAGGGCGGAAACAGAAAAAAGCTTGGGACGGGGAATCTGAGGCGAAGGAAACGGGGCCGTCGTCGGTGGCCGATGGTGGGCGTCAAGTTGAGTCGCTGATCGCTGCTCGGCGGTGGCCTGGGCCAGGGACATTTCCGAAACGGGCACAAGTCCTATCCTGAGTCGGCGCGCTGGACTTGGTTCCTACGTCGATGTATCCAAGATGTTCTTGTTGGTCGAGGACTGTTGCGTCTGTTTTGTGGATACGTATCTGCCCGTCGGACGTGCTCGTCGATTCAAAAACGAAGTACAACGTGAGTCGTGATGTTTTTGTTTTCCACCTGGATATCCACTCCAGAGACGATTGATTCTGCCCCACCTTAGTCCCTTGCGTTGGTTTCCTCGCCCTATGAAGTTTGAACCCCGTCGCGCGCGGATTTCTATTGCAAACGACGCGGTTCTACACACATAGGTACACGTATTACTCTCCATCTAGGCGATCAACATATGCATGATCACCAGCGCTCTTAGTGGTTCCTCATCAATCTGTTTTACTTTCTGAGGCCTGATCATGACAGTGTCCGCAAAGATTTTCCATCCAATCGATGGGTAGTACCCTCATGCCGTTGCGGGCCCGCCCTAATGGAATGCGCGACTGTCACGGAGGCGGCTGCTTTTGCGAGCGAGTTGCTGATGGCCGCATGCATCTTTCGACCCTCTCGTAAGACTTATCTTCTCAACAATAATTGCATTGGCTTTACGTGCACGCGCTCTGATCTGACCGCCCTTTTCTTTGGCTTAATCGATTCGCTCTCGTACTTATTCTCGGGTTCTGCGAGAGCTTTCTGTCAGCCTTGTCAGATGCTCGCTTGACTCCAAAGTCGAAATCATAGCGACGATCAGTCTCTGGCGCCTTTGCACGGATTATTATTACTCCCACGCTAATCCTCGATGCTCCGTTCTTTGCTGTCTTTTTTTCCGCAGCAATCTGCTTTACACCGACTACGGCAAAAAAAACAGAGGTTGAGCCATCTTCCAAGTCGATGGCATGTTTCACTTCACCCCGAATCGTATCTAGCCACATCGTTTGGATCGGCATATCAAGTGGATATCTATGCTGTACTACAATTCATTCTCGTCATCACTCCTTAGATTTAGACCGGCTTCGCCTTGATTACACACATGTTCACGAAGTACGTCCAGCAATAACAACTGGACCGATATAGTGTAACTCTACTTCGTAGCCCAGGGCGATTTTTAGAAAAGGCCGAGCGCGAAGCGCGCTCTCGTATCTAAATGTATACTTGTTGTACTTCCCTACTCGTCCTGCTTTAAAACTCAGAAGCGGGGGCAGACCGTCAGTATGCATGTAGCCAGCTTGACATTGCAGATGGCGACCACGGGTCCGCCGGGAGTACAGGCTGTAGACCTGGGCCCGAGGGTCGAGACGACCCAGTAACAGGCTGTTTTTTAGGCTGGACGCCGCGGCTTTCATCTGGTAAAACAGGCTGTGCACCTACTTCCTAAACCTGGATAAAAGTCCCCAGAATCCTGCTGTACATAGACCGTTAGTTTGTTACCCTGTGGTACGTGTAGTTGTGACTATTGCGACTAGTAGCCCGCTGCACTCCTTTTAGTGAATGCGCGCCATCAGGTGACCATCAGGTACAGTCACAACCTAGCCGTACGGGGTCAGCGTAGGGGGAGTTCTACATATGCCCGATGCCGTCTGTTGGTCGACATAGGTTTAGATATGGCGACCTCTGTCGTCAAGGCTAATATGTCGTACGAATTTTCGGAAAAGTTTTCTATTCGTCTGCTGAAAGGTCTTTCTCCTGTCTACCGATGATAGCGCCGAGTGTCTGTTTTGATACATCAGCATTTTGGGTGTGTGGCATTAGTTCTAGTTGTCAGCAAATAAACTAACACTAAATTGACCGTAGTTTTTTCCATCGTTACGTCCTTAAGTGCCGGAGCGAAGACATGTACGGTAGTCTATGAGTTCCGGTGTAGGTTCATTGGGCACATTTTAGGTCGGAGACGCAATGTCTGCTTAATTTTGTCAGTGCTTAGGGAGGGTAGTACGGGACCCATAAGTACCACAAAGCTGGTGGATTTAGTGTTTTGCTTGGACCTCCTGACTCATAGGGCGCCCTTTATCTTATCTTTGACAAGAGAGTAGCTTATGGGCTTCTCCATCGATAGCTTGCGGCTGCCTCTCCTAACGCTCCAATCACTGCTGACGTGACTTCATAGCTGTACATCAGAAGAATGGAACTTTTGCAATGTGGTTACAACGGAAGGGCAGCATTCACTGAGACGAAGCACTGTGACCTCATTCCCGTTTGCCACTACGTGACTACGGGACGGATTTTTAGTCAAGACAAACGAAGAATAGCATTAGTCTTTAGCTACCGCAGGGTCGGAGCTCTGGCCCTTGTAGTCTTCCCCTCAACGATAGTCCTAGAATGACAAAAAAAAAAACAACTGGTCAGTCCGGCCCCTAGTAGTGAACTTTCGTTCAACAGTTCGACCTGCAGTCCCTGTCGATATCGAATAGTTTCAATTGGACCCCATTGCGGACGTGTATCGCTATGCGCGCGGAAGTTAGCAGCCTCTGTACATGTTGTTCGGATCCGGTAAAGCGTTCGTTCGGCCCGTCGAGCACGTATACATCCAGTGGCCTCGTTACTATCTATAGTTGTGATCGTACGTTTGGGCATGGACAAGCTACCTCTTTCCGCAGTCGTAGTGGGTCGCATCTGCTCACTTACTCCGTTTCCGTACCTGCGTTTTTATCCAGGCCGCCCGTGTGCTCCTATAGACAGCGAGTCAGATGCTTCGTCCCACTTAAGTTGACATTCCCTACTACGTCTACTAGTCTGAGCGGCTAAAGTACTAGTTTGCGCTTCCTACCTGCTTGTATAGATAAAAAAAAAAAAAAAAAAAAAAAAAGGCCAACAGTCGACAGTGGGAAGGCAATTGTCATTGAACCATGTTATTAAGGTGGTAGCGGTCGGTAGCTTCAGCGTTTGTCATCCGTTAGACACTAAAACTGGTCTGGTAGACAGCTAGATCACTTAGATATAAAGAAACGCGAGAGAATAAGTATTCAATAGCGCAGAGAACTGAAGTTAAGCTGTGAGCTGTACTGATGCCTTCTAGTCGGTTTAAGTGGACTTCGTTGCCTGTGCCCACAGTCGGTCAAGCTACGCTTACGTCTCGTGCGTCACCTGGGTGGACGTCTACTCCTAGGAGCGTGTTGCTGTAACGCACCGTACAAGGGTCTAAAACTGTAGCGACATTACAGGCTCCATGAAGTATCGTTAATAGCACGTAGAAAGACTAAGAAGGATAGGTCTTGTAGGCACGAGCTTAGACAGAGTACCCTGTGCCTGGCACGCTAGCTACAGGAAGAGAGATACTCGCTAGGACTAATACAGAGCTGGGTACCTGGTGGTGTTGGCCAAACAGGTACTGTGCTGTATGTTATATATGTACGTCGAATGCTGCATGAGAGCTATCGTCTGAGTCCGACTCGACCTACTTGTCAAGCGGTCCGCAGAACAAGAGCTTCTCTACGTCGTCTACCTACGATTACGTCGGCATGCGATACTCGTTGTCGTTCTGTCGGTTGCAGTCCGGGGTGGTGGAGTCCTTTCGCCTCCTAGGGTCCCGGAACCGTGCTGGTGGTTGGAAGTCCTAGTCAAAATGTTCTAGAGACTAGTCCCTTTCTTCTGAAAACCACGGAAATAATGGTTTCAGTTCCGTCGGTACGCCCTCAAACTTGTACGGCCGGGATCGGTTTGGTGCGGCGGCGGACGGGTCCGTCGCGGCCAAGTTGGGTAGGCAGGACTGCAACTGTGGTGTATAGGATGCATGTGCGCAGTAAGTTGGAGTGCACTTTGAGTCCGTAGAGGTGCCGGAAGTTGCGTCGGTGGGTGCCCGATACTACAAAGCGGATGGTGCTGCGGTCAGGGGCTTTGTGTCCGAAGTCACGGTGGAAGGGTCGGCTCAGGGTGTGTCGGGTAACTGCCACCACGCATGATGAGAGGAACAGTCCATAATAAAAAAACTGTTGGACGTCCCTTTGACCCGTAAGAAGGGTTTGCCGGACATAGAGATGAAACCCTAGTCCTCGGCGGAGCAGTGCTACTGCTGCTGCTGGAGCTTATGCACCTGTTAGGGAAGCTCGTTGGGCTACCACCGTAATTCGGTAGTTGTTATGGGTTCTTACTGCGCTGTATCAAAGTTGAAAGATGCACGGGAAACTCTACCTGTGATGAAACTTCTTTTGGTTATTAAGTGACCGTCGCGTTTTGACGGTACAAATCCCAAGCCTTCCTTTGCAAGTACAACATATGTTATAACAAAAAAGACACGACTAAGAGTACTAAATAGCCTCATTATATGCACACCTAAGTCCGCTGGAAAGTTGCATTCCTCAGGTTCGTATTCACAGGCGCCAGTACGTTTATTTCGCTTAGACCTTTGAGGACAACGACGTATGTTTCTTCCTATGTTTCGACGTGTCCGTTGCTCGTCGGGTGACTTGTGTCTTGTCTCAGTTCTGTTCGGACTCCGATTAGTGGACTGAACTGCGCTAGTACACTACACTTTGCGTAGCGCAGCGCGAGAGGATAATGGTTCATCTGTGTGTCGAGTTTCGAAGACGTAAATATAGAGGTACTCCTTTTTAGAATATAGTTCTACCGACACGCGACCCGCCGACCTGTTAAGCCGGCGCTCTTGTTTGTAACATCTTGACATCCTGTGCGGGTGGCTGGTATGGTACGAACTGGAATTGAACCCGAGCTGTCCGACTTCCGGGAGTACGACATATAGTTTGTGTGACTCCTACGTCCGCTGCCTACAGGTCTAAAATCGATGGTCGCCTGCCGGGCCTGTGTATGCGGCAGGTATCGACTTCGATGGCCTATTACCTCGGTCATGCATACAGTACAGAACCAATCCGCAAAAACCCTACTTTGCGAGGCCCTACTTAGACACTCCGAGCACCTTCGCCTGTCCTAGTACTTCTTATCAGGTGCACAATGGATCATACTGCTCGCATGGTTGACCCTATACTGACAACCGACGACAAGGCCGTGAACGGTGACCAGACAGGATCAGACCCAGCAATTCACTGCCACAATCCAATTTGGTCTGCCTGTAAGGACATACGATAAGATAGCTGGCTCTTTGTGACAGGAAGGAGAGGACAAGAGGAAAGGAGAAGGGGGAAACCAAACAGTTGTCTAAATACACTGTTAGTTTGCCTAAGACGGAGTCCGAGGCGGGGCCACATGACCAGACAGACACCTATTGGAAGTGGTCACGTGACTTGGGTCCAGAAGGATCCGAAAGAAGGTCACGTGATCAGAGACCGAAAGGGGTCCAACAGAAGATAGGGGTCTGAGGCATGCAGTACCGCGAAGGACTCTGTCCTGGTCAGTGGGGGGACAGACCTGTTGAGTGACGGCCAGGTCTCACCAATCAGAGTGTGAGCTCCAAGGCCGGAAGTCGCTCGAGAGGTCGGGACTCCCACTCAGAGTGAACACTCTGAACACATGCGAATTGGGCATATGATATTTCAGCGACGGCGTCGTACAATTAGTATATTCATCTGGTAGTGTAGTAATCATGACAATAAGTGAGCGAGGATAAATATACTATGAGGCAGTGTGGGTATCTAAGGAATCATGCAAGTTATGAGCAGAGCGGAAGGCCTCGAAAATGTGAGAAAGCTGCGAGATGCTGGTGGTGGAGTAGGCTCGGGAGGTCGACATTGGCAGTATGTCCTCCATACGTCGCCAGTATAAGAGAAAGGCAAGGGAGGTCCAGCCTCCAGTGGCTGCAACCACCTCCGGCGGGACTCCTGCAAGTAATAACTCTACAGCTCCTCCGATGCGGAAGCTATGACCGAGGACGTGATCCAAGGAGTGTCGGGACCAGATGGCGGTGCATCGTGCCATGAAAGCTGATTTTGTGAGGATGTGATAGCCACTTGGTGTACTGGGGGATGAGAAAGAGAAAAAGGGGGCGGATGCCGGGAGGTCAGCGTTAACTGTGAGATGGACGCGAATTGCCAGGAGCGGGCATGTAGAGGGGTCTTGTGGTCGGGCTGTGACAATCAAGTCAAAGCCTGACTCACGTGTGGTCTTCGTCCATGGGAGATGGAGGACAAAGGATGTGAAGGCCCCTTCGAGGGTCGCATTCTCGCGGAAGCTACGATGGGTTAATGGTGATTCAAGGCATAGGGCAATTACACACGTGGATCCTCGGGACACCACCGTATCGGGGGAGTAGCGGCCTGGGGACGTGGGGAGCAGCTCCCCAAGGCGCCGGCAGCCGAAGAAGGCCGTCAGTGCGACGGCCCAGATGCAGGCATCGAGGGGGGTAGTAGTGTCAAGTGACTAGCGGTCTGGTGAGCAGTGGACGGCTGGGGGAGAAGAAACTCACCTGGCGGAGAACACGGAGGTGTAACAGTGAGACGGGAGCGCGTCGAGGACGACGTAGATGGCGGCCTGATAGGGCGGCTGACTTCCGGCTCAGGTGAAGCCATTCATGGTCAGCTGGCCATGGCGCGTCAGACAAGGTGTGCCATGCCCTGATTCCGGAAAGCCAGTTGTTGATGGCACGGCCACTGACGGAGCCTGCGAACTCAGCTACGAAGGCCGTAAGTAGGGTAGGCGAGGCTGGCATACGGTCGCGTTCTGGAATTTGCCATTGGTCGCAGAACTGGGTGAACCGCAGTGGGCCCGCAGCGTAAGTCGAGCGTGTGGCTGGTGCGAAAGATTCGAAAATGAGCATGCGCGCGTTGTCAAACAGCGGTCGGGGTAGGGATGATGTGTTGGAGCGGTCATGCGAGAAAGGTGTGGACCAGAGTCGAATGCGGTCGGAAGCCAGGACTCTGGGGCGGAAGGGGCTGTCGCGGATGGTAGAGCCCGAGCGTGGGCGTCTGGATGGGGCTATGGACACGATGGTGTTGGATTTGGTCACCGGGGTCTGGTCGACGTAGGTCAGGGCTGGCGGGCATGGCTTATCGATGGGAGGCAGAGGGGCATGCCGAGGAGAGGTGTTGTGCAGGGATTGATGCAAGCGAGACATGAAGAGGCTAGAGAAACGAGCAGGAACTGCAGGAGGAGCGGCAGGCGTTGAGCGCTCCTCCTGCTGGGGCGCTGAGTAGCGGCCCAGAGCAATTGCAAGGCGTGTCCTAAACATTGGATTCGGCCAGCCGAAGCGGCGTAAAGCAGTGAGACAGTTCTTCAGGGAAAGAAATTGGGTGGTGCAATGAGATGCGCTTGTCTGCGGGTCCCGTGAGGCCTCTCGAGAACTTGTCCGCTGGATTTCCAGCGGACTCCACATAGATAAGCTTGAGGGTGATCGCACGCGCTGCGAGGACCTCCTGCGCACGTCGGACGACTAGGTTAAGATGGTAATTACCACTGCGGCCTTTGGTATAAGCACCAATCGCACCTGTGTTATCGGAATGGACAACTACGCGGGCGAAGGTTATGGGCACTGCGTCCAGAATTCGTAGCATTAGTTCTATGACTACAGCCTCGAGCCAGCAGATATCTCGACCAGGGATCTTCCAGTCAGCCAGAGCGTAGGCATCCCAGAGTTCGCCTAGAACAAGACCTAAGCCACCGGCCTCTGTGGAGCTACCAGTAGAGGCATCAACGTAGATTCCCAGGTCGACAGGTGGGCCCAGTGGGTGCAGCGAGCGGACACGACTCGGGTGCGTGAGGCGGGTGATCCATGTGAAAATGGCGTCCCGGACGGCAGCAGGAGCACGGCGAAGCTAGTATATATTAGAGTGGCATATGGCGTTGTAGACAGTGTAACAGACCTGATAAGGGGAATGGCAGTAGCTTGCCATGAAATTGGAGAATGGCGGCAGGTGCGTACGAAGATCGTCATGGACAAAGGCTATGTGGCACAGTGAGCCGTGGATCTTCTCGACTGCATTGAGGTCGAGAGGTCCTGCCAAGGCCAGACGCCAGAAGTCTTCACAGCGCCGAAGGAATTTCCTTCGTTTGTCATCTGGCAGGGTGACGGTATGGGCGTCGAAGTCCCAGAGGAAACCAATAAAGACTACGATGTGGGAGAAAACGGTTGCACACTTAGAGTTCCAGCGGAATCCCAGTGGGGCAATGAGGCGCAGCACCTCGTCACGGTCGTAGTCATAGCGGTAGCCTGTCGAGGGGTCCAGAAAATGGCCCGCAGGGGTAGGGAAGCGGACAGGACATATGTCGTCCTCGTACTTCTTAATCGGTAGGACACCAAGGTGGCGCCAAAAGGCAATGAGGGCATTCGCGATCATCCCAGCGTGACTGCTAGCTGAGGCACAGCCGAAAGGCATGCAGTGGTCCAGTTGAAATACGCCCGGCTTGGACTGAAATACGAGATACGGCTTGTGAGCCGGGATGATTGGCACTGAACGGTGGAATTTCTCAATATCGAGAGTGAGGGCTTGGGCGCCTCGTGGTGCATTTGCGACCTGTGGGGGCAGTCAGCACAGGTTTGCTAAGGAATGGGGCATGCAGCCGAGATGTAGACATGCTGGCCAGCGGCACGAACATGATATGGATGCTGGCCAGCGGCACAAGCATAGTAGGCATGCTGGCCAGCGGCACGAGCATGATAGGGACCGGCACTTGCTGTGACGCGGTACTGGTGCCGGCACGTAGTGTGACGCGGCCGCCTTGGAGGCGAGTGCAAGCCAGTGCATGGTGCAACGTGGCAAATATCAAAGGGAGGGGACACACCATTTCAGCAAACTCAACTGCAGTATCGAGGTGCGTCGGGCATAGTTCGTTATCGATGTAGTCGTTGACTGACGGCTGCTCCCGCGAGGATTTCGACAGATGTCGGCAGACACGGAGCTTGTCTGGCACGCCGGGTGCCATTGTTTGTACAGAGACGATCAGGGGCGAAGAGATGAAAGGGCCCCGCAGAATATCTTCCATTTGTTCCTTGGTGAAAGGCCCAGAGACGCGGCCAGCAGTGATTTCGCTCGCGACATATTGGTCGACAAAATCTTGGTACTCTGCGACCGAGGGGTGGTTCGCATGGACGATAGTGCGCGTGATAGGGGGCATCTTTCCGACAGGGAAGCCAATAATGAGATTCCGAACCAACAGCGAGAAACAGGGGACCAGATCATAGCGAGACAAGTAGCGAGCGAATTCGGTATGGTCATAAGGTGTAAATATGCGAAAATATAATTCATTATAAGCCGGTACCAGAGATGGGGTCGAGTGGTGTACAACAGAGGGCAGGAAGTCAAAGTAGTCAAGCAGAGGTGGGGGAGCCAGTGCGAGTGCAGTATCAGGTCCGGGTCTTGGCCTTGTGCTCACAGTTGCCAGAGAAAGCCCAATGGGAGGTGCTGCCGCAGGCGGTGCAGGCATGACCTTTGGTGCACTTGCGAGTGCCTGTGACGCAGTTAGAGCGCTCACCGAAGCGGTTCCAGTTAACACAGAGGACTGTTCCCGAGGGGTCGGTGGGCCCCGCAGCGCTGTACGAGCAGCGGACCTTGGTGGTTGAACTCCAGAAGGTTGATGGGGCACCAGGCGAACCGTGGGTGGACCAGTGGTGGCCCCTGTCGAGACAGATGACGCAGGGCTGGTCGGGGTCGCCAGTACTGCCACCTTGAAAGGGCCGTCGGGAGGGATCACCAGCTGAGCCTAAGTTGCCTGGGCGGCTAAACGGCGCCCGCGGGAAACGGCCACGGGAGCCTTGTGCACGGGAATCCAGGGACTTCGACTGCATCGTGGCGAGTTCCTTCCGCAGGTCCTCGCGGTTGCGCCAGGCGGCGATCGCGACCTGGCAGTCATTGTGCGCATGTTCTGGGGAGAAGTTGGTCTCTGCCGCGACGAGCTTTTCCCACCAGTCTTGATAGACAGGGAACCATGCCTGAAAGCTTTCTTCAGCGTTGCGCAAATTACAAAAGAAATCATGCAGGAGGGCGATCTGCACTGCGTAGGGGCCACTAGGCCCTTGCTGGTCCCGCAGGGACTCAAACGTTGCACGGTGGACGACGGCGTCCATCCATTGCGAGTAGGTGAGTGTGTCGTCCCGACCGAAGCGCTTCTCCAAGGCCTCAAGATCGTAGATCAGTGTCGATTTCGATTCCGAGTTTGGAGCTTTCTTGACCGCAGCGGGACCTCCGCGGTTGGTGATGAGTTGCTCCAAATTGTCTGTACGCATGACCTGCAACGACAGGTGCCAACCCGCGCCTCTAGTATCGAACATAATGGGCGGGAAAGTCGGGGACGGCCGGAAACCAATGACATTATCGCGGAAGTTGCTGGCGTCGACCTTCGCGCGCTTGGGCGGGCTCTGTGCCTCGGAGGAGTCGCTGGAACGCTTGTTGAGCGTCAACGAGTTGGCCTTGCGCTGCTTTCGAGCGGCTAACTCCCGGGTAACATATTCGGGGAGACTGTCGACACCTAAGGAAGCGCGGAGTGCGTCATTCTCGATCGTCGGCCAGTCGAGGTCCTCGTCGAGCGTGATGAAAGAAGCAGTCTCCGAGGGGGGTTCTTGCTGTCCTTCGACCGGGTGCATAACGAATTCCAGACGAGCAGTGGCGTTCGCGTGGTTACGCAGCTCGATTTCACGGTTTTTCTTGAGACGGTCAGCCAGAGAGAGGGACTTAAAAATTTTCGTTATGGTGTCCGTGAGGTGAGTACGCCGAGAACGCTCGGGCAGGTTCGTTGGCTGAGTTTCGGTAGCAGGATCAGTAGTAGGAATATCAGAAGGCATTATCAATAAAATTTAAAGCTACAGAGGGAAACGAGCGTTTTTTTCTTTGAAATCGAGCGAGCAGCGGACACGGGCGAGTGAGAGAAGGACGCAAGAACGTTTGCGTCCTTCGTCGCGTCCACTGTGATGTGAGGCATTGCCAGCATGGCAATCACATCCCCAGTGTGACGCGACCGAGGTTTGAGTCACCTGCTCGCATTGCTATCTTATCCTATGATAACACGGCTCGCACGCTCGTCTCGTTATCGTCAACCTTGCAATTGTGATTTCATGGCGGTCTGCACACAAGTTGAAGTCTTCTGAACTCACTCAACGTAGCACTAAGTAGGCGTAGCTCGAGTGGCGGCAAAAGCAACTACATATATACATGGAATACACGAGTGAAACGCTGTCACCTGCGCACGAGTTTTGCTAACGCTTCCCCACCTGCAATCTGGAACTCCGATTCTCCGCTGCGCATGAGGACGCCGCCTTGCTTAGCAAGTCGCCCCTGCGCTCGAACGGCTTCTTGCATGCGACGTTCTGTATCCATATTCCGTCCAATGTCCCGCTCGATGTTGCTCCTTGCGTTGTCACTATTAAACTTTCGACTACCAAAAGTAGCAGTATCCGATTTCCCCGATTTCCATTTGTGTCCTGACGCCGTAATGGATCTGGGCGCTTCTCGGAGCGCAAATGCTTTGGCCAAATGTCCGATGTGAAGATGACGAATATGGAAGATGTGCTTCTCTGACGAAGGATGTGTGGCATAGGCGCGCATGTGGGAAAGGAAGGCTTTCCGCGCGAGCTCCGTATGCTGTTAAAGACTAAGTTTGACTGTCGTCGAAGGAAAAAAAAACTTACTGCTTTGTCGGAGAGTACCCAGCGTTCAAACGAAAGCTGCACATCGGTCGCACGCTCCTCGTACTCCCTCCCTTTTCCGCCAAACCCGTTCCGCAAAACATCTTCAATGGGGACACGGACAAGACTGATTTTCTTGGCATCCCGAGTATCGCCCTGCATCTTCTCCGTGACCCACTGAGGCCACTCATTTTCGCTGGGCGCGACTATACTCCAAGCCTCACCGCCCTTACCAACGCGCGCAGTACGGCCAACACGATGTACGTATTCCGTTGCACCACCCTCCGTGGGGAGATCACACTGCACAACGGCACGCACGAGGGGCAAGTCGAGACCACGCGACGCAACGGAAGTACACAACAGGACCGACGATGTTTCAATCGAGTCTTTTGAAGCTCGCGCAAACCCACTGATCGACGCAAGGCGTATGTCCGTGGGGAGAGAGCCATGTAACCGGAAGACGGTCGTGTTCGGAAGAAGTGGTGAAGTAACGAAGATAGGCACGTCTTCAGCTGCCTTTTTAGGGACCCCATCCCCGTCGTCCTCGTCGATATCTAGCGTAGTCTCCATAGACGATGAACCAAACAACCTCCAGTGAAAGTCAACAGAATCTGTGCAGCTGAGGAAGACTATGATTTTCGCGCCTTCAGAAGTTTGCGATTGGGCAATCAATGATCGCAAAAGGGCAACGAGCGCCACCAAGCGTAGCTTGACGGGAACAACAGTATACTTTTGCGAGAGTTGGGATGGCGGTGTAAACTGAACAGACGATGGAGGATCGTCACGGGAAGCTTCTTTGTCATTGTCCACTTGTGCAGCGTTAATAAGGAGAGGGTTTGTAAGGGCTGTACCCGCCAGCTTTTGGACATCATCTCGGATTGTTGCAGAGCAAAGGATCGTGCGCCTGCGATGCGTCCAATCCCAACCTCCGACTTCCCTCCCAATCTCCTCTTGCATGGCTTGTTGCGCGAGACGACGTCGGCCATCGAGACCCTGTATAATGCCCTTGATTGTATCTTCGAAACCCAATTCCATCAGACGGTCAGCCTCGTCTAAGACTAACCATCGACATTTGCCAACGTTGAATGAAGTAGTGTTCTGGAGGTGATCCAGAAGTCGCCCAGGAGTAGCGACAAGAATGGGAAGACCTTTTCGCAAACGCGCTTTCTCGTGTGTCCTAGTAGCACCACCCGTAAGGAGGCCGGAAACTAACCAGCGAGTAAGCCGAGTGGAGGCAGCCTGGTCGGGCGTTTCATTTTCAGGACGCAAGCGCAACTGCAAAAGTCCCTCCAGGACATCTGATATTTGTTTGGCCAGCTCGCGGGTAGGTGCGATGATAATGGCCAGCGTGCCGATAGAGCGATCCATGTAAGATAGTCTACCCAGAGGTAGCAAGTCCTGGACAATCGGTAATAGAAAAGATAACGTCTTTCCAGAACCAGTTTGAGACTGTAAGAAGATGTCCCGCCTCTCTGCATCGTCACTTGGATCGTGTAAAAGCGGCGGCAGGGCGGCACGCTGAATTGCGGTTGGCCGCTGGATGCTCATTCTACTGTCCAAATGCGCTATGAGCAGAGGGTCCAAACCCAGCCCTGAGAGTGTAGAGACATCCAACGGCGCATTGCTTGGATGAGATGTTGACGTCGACGGTGCAGGGCCTGCAGAAGTGGCGTCGACCTTTGGATTTGAGGAGAAAAGGGATGATATGATGTGCGCTGGGCACCGAATAGTGCCTTCTGCAGGCTTAGCGCGAGAGGGAGCAACACTTTCACCTTGTATCGACGACTGCTTCGAGGGATCTAATCGCACTCGTTTCGTCGGCCTGGAATGTGGCTCAGCGGCGGTCGGAACGTCCTCATTTTTACGCTTGGATACGCGTTTCGATCGAGCGCTGCAAAAATCTTCAGTACTGTTGGTCGAAAAAGCAAGTGGAAAATCCCACCGTTCCGTCCAGCGCCCGCCTTTCTTGCTACTGCCACCTAATTTGCTTCTGACGGGACTGTCGTTTGTGTCAAGATTCAACACGATATCGTCGTCCATCGCAGCCACTCAACAGCGGATTGAAGCTTAGCAAGTCAATGTAATCGGTTCTTCAGCTTCAGCTGCTGGGCAGCTGGAGCTTTGCAGAAACGCACCGAGGCGCATCAGATGGCGCATCATTTTCAATCGGCGGCTTTACTTGAGGGTGCCACGTCCTGGTTACAGTATCCGTAGCTTCCTGTTTACACCCACCATGTTCGGCCGACTTTCACTCGCATTCGTCCTCGTTACACTCGCTGCCATCTTCTGTACTTCCCCGGTCGAGGCCGCAAAAGGTCCTCAAATCACCAACAAAGTGTACTTCGACATTGAGCATGGGGGAAAACCCATCGGTCGAAGTGAGTGCTGCTAAATGTTTGTTGCGCAGCCGGGCGGTGCTGAGTCTTTATAAGTTGTCATCGGTCTCTACGGCAAGGTCTAACGCCCCGTGTTTATGCTGTGAATGATTTTCTTACACATACGACATGGATAGACCGTGCCCAAGACAGTAGAGAACTTCCTTGCCTTGACAACCGGGAAGACCAAGGATGGTCAGACCCTGGAGCAGCTTGGTCCGGAGTACGGTACTGGTTACAAGGGTTCTATCTTCCACCGTGTCATCAAAAACTTTATGTAAGCAGTCTTTATATGTACATAAGACTGACATTCTAAATCGTCTACAGGATTCAGGGTGGTGACTTCAGTACGTGTTGTACAGCCTAGACGCTCTTGTCCGTGACCAACACTGAACAATGCAACAGCCAAGGGCGATGGCACTGGTGGAATCGTGAGTCGAACTTGTATTCAACTTTGTAATTACGGTCGCTAATCGACATTTGTTACTACAGTCCATCTACGGAAACAAATTTGAAGATGAGAACTTGTCAGTAATAATGACATCTCCTGCACTGTAAATTGACACCATTTGGCAGCAAACTCCGGCACGTTGGCCCCGGCACTCTTTCCATGGCTAACGCTGGCAAAAATACGAATGGTGGGAACTATTTTCGCGTGTCTGTCTTCGTGATCTAATGATTTTGTGAATAGGATCGCAATTCGTATGTTGTTGAAGTTAGTTATCATTTGTTTTTGGCAACAGTAAATTTTCCTAGTTCATCTGCACGGTCAAGACTTCTTGGCTCGACGGCAAGCACGTGAGTTCAGTAGCATAGTCTGACGACAAATTGCTCATTGTTCCATCAGGTTGTATTTGGCACTGTCCTTGAAGGAATGGATGTTGTAGACTACATTAGCTCTGATGAGGTTGAGAAGGTCCGTGATCGTCCCGTGGAGGACGTAAAAATTGTTGATTCGGGCGAGGTAATGTATTGCAACCTTCTAGTGTTCTTTACCTCATTGACGTTAATGCGAACCAGATCCCGATTGAACTTGAGGTTGATGAGAATGGCGACGAGGTACCGTTCCATGTCGAACTTTAGGTCAACGTTATATTGTGCCAATAAACAACTGTTTTGTCATCCCAGCTTACCACTACTGCCACTGCTGCAGTGTCTACGGCGACAGCTGACTCTGAGATTCCTACCCTGGACGAGAAGCTGGACGACAACGTCGCACGGCCGTCATTCGTTGTATTCTTTGTTGCTTTCTGTGTACTTCTGGCTGGTGCCGCCTTCGTGCGCTGCAAGGGTTGGCAATGGGTAGTTGCGCATCTGCCCGCAGGTGGCTACTTGTATAAGCGCGTCGCAGATGACGACGTGGAGAAGTGAGGTTCACCTCTTGTAGTTCTTCAACTAGTCCATTCTTAGATTTTTTAGAAGGTTGGCATAGATTATTGATAAGTGACAAGAAAATGTATCAGTATTGCAAGGACTTAGTGCATTTTGATGAGGCAAGAACTCCTTTGCATGCATGACATTCCAGGACATTCCCTGATTACAGCCGTTCCTGGGTGTATGTCCATTATTGTGGCGGCGCTGTGAGCGAGTTGGGACACGGGCCGTGGTTTATGATGTGGAGATGGGAAAAGCCGATCAATCTTCTCGTTTGCCGTTCGAACGAGTTTTCCCGGGTCAACTGCGAGCTTGCCTGAGTCTGAGATACTTATTCGAGTCTCCGACACGACATGTGCATGAGGCCTGAGGCCTGAGGTTCAGCACGTCGAGAGCGCCTCCAACGGAAATTTCTCTCCCTAGATTGTTCAGCCTACTATACAATATTCGAGTCTCAAGCACAGGTTTTTGTTTTCACCCACCCACCCACCACCCCGCTATATACTTAATACTTAAAATTAATGTTTTGCAGTCCACCTTTTGTTCACGCCCTTGAGCTCACGTTAGTGCGGGGTCGCTGCTCAATGCGCCGCTCTTCCCGTTGCGACGTTTGAGTTGAGAGAGCCACGCGCGAGTCCATTCTGAGCGACGAGCCAGACTCGCCAGTAGCTCTTTGCCCACCTTCGCTTGGACCTGCATTTGCTCAGACCTGCTCTCAAGAAAAAGTATGTTTCTAATGCCTTAGATTTTGAGTGTACAGCGAACACAAGCCAAAAAAAAAACAGAAAAAAAAAACTACTCCGAATACATACTCTCTGTGGATAGACAGATCGTCCAACATATAGACCGGCAGTTCATGGAAGTTGCGGCGGATGCATCTGTGTACGTATATGTAGCATTTAAAATCCGGAAACCGCTCTCAATTACCAGAAAATCGTCATAATACCATTCTGATCGTACATACCAAAGGGATCAACAGCTCATATGCGAGGTTTCTTCGGTACCGCAACGGTTGATCCTGAAGAAACAGTACACTCATAAGTAGTAAAAAGGACCAGTAAATGCAGTGCTAGAGCGTAGATTATGAAGAAGGTCCGTGTTCTACGATTCCCAAGTATACCACGGGTCAGCACAAGAACACCGCGTTCTATACGGTTCAAGCTTTCGTATGCTCGTGTAGCCTCCTGTTGGAGATTGAAGTGAGAAGAGAACGGACAAAAAGGTGTATGTAGGCACTACGTACACGCCCGCGGAACGCTTCGAAAGGATTGATCGCTTCTTCGTACCGTGCTTGGTATTTATTTATATCGACACGCTGTTCCGGACCAGATGAAGGTAAAGGATTCAGCTGCGACGTCACCGGCCGCGCAGGTGTATTTTCTTCCCGATAACTCTGCATATACCGAACTTTCTCATACAACTTGAGGTTGTCGACTTGCAGCGTCTTCACCTCTGAACGGAGCTCGGTAATGATTTGATATTGCTTTCGCATTTCCTAGAGAGACAAGAGTGGACAAATGCAATGAAGTGAAGAACATGATCAAATGTTTTCTTACCTCTTCCAATTCAGCGTTGCGCTGGCGGAAGCGGTCTCGCTGACTTGTCACGATCGGCAGAATAGAGGTATCGGCCGATGATGCGAACGGAATAGGTGTTGTTCGCACTGAACCGTCCTGCAATTTCTTACCGCCCAGGTCGAGGCCAGTGAGACCGTTGCCCGGGCCCTCCCCATCGAGAGGAGTAGACATCCCATTGACAGAAGCAGTAGGCTGATTCATTTCGAGAAGGTCGTTCTCAAGTTTCTCGTTCAATTCCTTTTGCTTGTCCAATTCCGTCGTTAGAGAGACGACTTGTGACTCTGTGGCCTGAAGCGAAGCTTCCAGCTCGCCGTGAATGACGCGGAACTTGGTCAGTTCCTCTTGTATTTTGCGGTTCTTCGCGGCAAGCAGCGCTTCTAGAGACCGACCGTGATGCGCATTCGCCTTTTCCGCATTGGGATCAGGCATGCGGACTATGGACTCGTTGGTGGCAATGGATTCGCCGTCGTCATCCGCATCGTCATCGTCCATCCCTGCGAATTCGACGTATTTGATGATCTCCAGCTCGCGCTTAATTTCGTCATAGTCAGCGTATTGACGGAGACGATACTTGAGTTGATTGATCTCGTCAATCTGGATTCGCTATGTCAGTATATTGTCACGAGCAATGATACTTCAATTACTTTGCGTTGTAGCTCCCGAGCTGAATCATCGTTTGCCTTTGCGGCTGCACGTTCCATATCAGCGACCACTTGCTTTTGGGAATTCAATGCCTTTGAAAGACGCTCAGTCTCGCTTTCTAGATCAGCAATTTGATCCTCCAACGTCTTGACACTAATTCAGCTGTTAGCACTCGAAATGAACACACGATAGTACATACCGGTTTGAAGACTCGGATCCACTACGCAAATTTTCGATTTCCGCACGGAGAATTTCCTGGTAACGTATGACAAACAATAACCTAGAAACGTGTTGGGAACATACATTGCGACGTTCAACTGTGGCTACACGACTGTTAGCGCGCTCCAGATCAGCGACAATCATATCCACTTCAGCCAGCTTCGCCACAACTTCTTGATCTGGTATTTGACTTAGTATGATGACAATCGCACAAGACCGTTGACCAACCTTGTCTCTGACTCTGGTCAAGCAGCCGCGCCTGGTTCGTGTCATTGGACATGCGCAGGTCACGCAGCTGATTCTTGGCTAGGGCGACTCGATTTTGTAGGTCCTTTTCCCTGACCGAACGTTGTGAATGTGCAAACACGAATCCTTTACGCAACGCATACCTCTCCTCATAATTTCGGAGCCTCTCGTCATACGTCGCATTTAGTTCGTTTTCTTTCTGAGAGACTTTCTCTTGGACCAGGTCTATCATCTAGGAGGGGATGTTGGACACGACTGACACTGACAAATAAATAACGGCGTGCCTTATTCTCCAGCTGCTGTGCCTTTTCCTCCGCTCTCGTCCTCGCAGCTTCAATCGTTGGTGTTTCATTCACGCGCTGTTTTAGCTCTGAGTTCTCTTCACGCAGACGCGCCAGTTCAGCTGCCATTTCTCGCGCTTCGGAAACTTTAACCGTTTGATCCTGAAATTCCTTCAGCCGCAGGATGAGTGCTGAATGTCATACTTCTTACGACGGCGGCCTCAAGCAATGGGTAGGGATCCGGCGCCTCCGCGAAAACTTTGTAGACGTTGAGAAAGGCACTCTCTGATGCCTTAGAGCGCTTTGTTAGGTTGTCGATTTCGGCTTGGTAGGCTGCAAATCGACGAATCAGTTGACGTGCGCGGAGCGAGGGCGCATCCATACCCTTCAACAGGCCTTTGAAGGCAGCATTCTTCTCGCTTTCAGGTATTTTTTTGAACTCTTCAGACTTCCGTGTCAGATGCCAACCTGAAAATACAATGTGTGCAATTACACACCTTTCGTTTTGTCGGCTAGGGCTTTCCTGCCGACAACACTCTCCTTCTGATTGTCTACGAGTTCCAATCCTTGTGCATCGAGCGTCTTCTGCAGTTCAGAGAGATTGATGGCTGGAAGCCGCACTAAGCTGAAGTACTAAGCAAAGGGCTCATGAAATGCCGTTACCTCGCCAGGTTGCCAAGGCGTCCGAAAAATTGTGCTCCGAGTCAGCCATGGCTCACAGACAGACACTCTTACGATGACCAATTGGATGCAAGAAATATACGTAAACCGTAGAAAACAATCTTGAAATGGGCTACACGATGGCAGCCAGAAATAGAGCGGCAGTATAAGTGACGTGGGGATAATTATCGCAACTTGCTCCCGTACAGTCATCTTGGTGCCGCACGCGTTGGAACTGCGTTGCTTCAGCCTTTTTCTGTTTTCGAGCACCTCGTTCTGCTGCGATGTCGGAGGCGGCTTTGTTCAGCTCATACGAACAGGACTTCGACGTCATCATCCAGTCCGTTGTCCACCGGTTGGACAGCACACGCCAGCAGATATCAGTGGGTATGTCGTGTCTTCGCGTGCCTTGCGATCGTTTCTTCATCTGTGGATACTCTCTTCATTCTCGGCGACCACACGACGATCTGCGGTCGCTCTCTTCCTTTTTCAACAAATTAAACGTTCTCGGGATAATTGTCTAATGTGCTTTGGTTTGATGGACACTATGATTCGTAGAAGAGCGCAAGGCAACGCTCCGCAAGGCGGAACTCGAACTCGATGAGGCGGATGATATTGTATATTTTTCTTTGTGTCACAGGAACAACATTTTCACAGGTATGTCATGCTAGGTCAACCAACTCGAGGTCATCGTGCAAACGGTGCCGCCGTCCTTCAAATCACCTTTCACTGCACGTCTGAAGGACGTCAAAGCACGTCTCTCTACGCAGAAAAAGGTGTCGAAGGACTTGCATACGCAAGCAAATCGCGTGGACTTGCTTTGCGACGGGCAATACTCTCGCCAGGCCGCTTATTCCACTGATAATCCATATCCGACGGAGAGGACACGTTTGCTGGCAGGTGTTCAGACCCTAGAGCAGGGAAGTGGACGATTGGAGAGCTCTACACGACTGGCATTGGAAACAGAGGAGCGAGGAGCCTCTATCCTCGGAGCTCTTACTGCTCAACGTGAACAAATCATCAATGCAGGCAATACTGTGAGTTTTTTTCTTCTTTCGCTGCACTTGAAGAATGGTTTGCCGACTCGTCCTCGCATAGCTCAATCAAGCTGACGAACATATTGGACGAGCTTCCGTGACCATCAAGGGCATGATTCAGCAGTGAGTTTTCCGCCCGTCCGCTAAGCGTAAGTGACAATACTTTCTGCAGGATGTATAAACAGCGGGTCATCTATACTGCCATCGGGATTTTTTTCGTAGTGTTGATTGCTGTCATTTTGTACTTCAAAATTGTTGGCCGACGTCGGTGAGAGAAATGTGTATCGTGTGCTGGCCCTCATATCTTTCTCGGCTACTCCTCTTATGGTGTCTCGGAGCCATGTTTTCCTAAGGGCCAGCATTATCATTATGTGAGTATTGGACTTATTCCAGATGCCTTTGAAATAATGAAGTACTAACGCATGACCGTCAGTTATATATAGATGAAAGTTTTGCGTTCTCGTCATGGCACACGATGCCCGAGTATTTATTATCCGTCGCACGACTGTTCACGCTTATCATGATATCTGACTGCACACGCATCGCTTTGAATGGATTCCTGTTTGTTGTCCCGGACGTTTGAATTGTTCTCACAAACGTCCCAGTACTATATGGAGTGGGAAGTACAACACAGAACTGTAGCGTGCGCGTCAAATTTCCAAATTTCCAAGGCAGAAAAGTTATTTTAGTCCGGATCCATGAATAGGTGGCCATGTGCATGAGGTTTGGCCATTTTTGGCTTTTATATAATTTTTGCTGACGGACCGACATATTTACACACATATCCATGGCTTATGTAATTTTCCGTTGGGAATTGGAGTAACGCAGCATGTTGGACTCGTTTCTACGATCCACAGTCGTTATCGGCTCGACGAAGTCGTCGTTGTCTCTCTTACCAACGAGCGGGACAGTACAGACGCATGGTTTGTTGGCGGATGCCTGCATTGTCGAGAACCTGCCCGCGGAGATCTGAGCATCCTTAGAGATCCTTAGCAACTTCAAGTCAGAACTGATCGGCCTCTAGCATTGCAGCTTCTCGGTACTCCGCCAATTGACTATCGTTGCGGGCGCATCGTCTGCATTTCTGTTTTATACTTGCCGCCATGTCAGGCGACACAGCCTATCCCCTGGAGCTCCACAAGCCTAAATCGATCCCGTTTTCGCTCGAGTCGTCGTCGTTTGATTCGCCCCCAACCGAGATCTTCAGCCCGCGAACCATTCCATACGAGTATCCCTCGCCCATTTCGCCTCCCCAGAGTCCCAAGCGCTCCTCCCGTGTCATTTCACCCTCTGGCTCGTCAGGCTATGTCGGTCGTTCCAGCACGCCGCGCAGTCCTCGTGCGACATCGCCTCGTCAATTGTCCCGCCAACGGCCCACACCTCCACCCAGCGGTAACAGGCATCGTTCTACCACCCCTTCTGGCATAGCTCCTGACGATCTAGAGAAGTTTGCCAAATGCTGTCGGGCATGGTAGGTGGACGGCCATAACTGCTAGTGTTGAAGTAGGTTCATCCATATCTACAGCTACTTCCATCACGATGAAGAAGCTGGTCGGCAGATGACACAGACGCTCGCTACTATCTCCCCCTCTCAACGTGCGTCATTCTCCCGTCTACAGGCGTCAATCCGCTCTGCCTACCATCGATCGGTCAACGCTCGTAAGAATGCCGAGTTCAGAGCGCACTTGAGCTCCACACAACCTGGTGCCTCGCTCACTCCTGCCGTGAGGTCTCATCCGCAGGGCCCACTTGCCAGGATAGGTTAGTATTCTATTACTAGATAGTTTCTTTGTGACTTTGGCAAGCACTGGCCATAAAGTTGATAAAGCAAGCTTTACAAGCCCCGCCGTCACATGTGATGCGTCTGAGGCGTTAGTGGATGTCACTTAAAAAATTCTTTCAGAGAGGCTTGAACGATTTGACAAATTCGTTCGAACATGGTGCACAATGGGTATGCCGGGTACACAGCCTTTTTTCACTGTGGGTAACCCTCGACATGTGGACACTCAATCAACATTCTGACATCTTTCACAGGCGCTTTGGGGATTAATGGAGCTGCAACAAATATCTGAATCAAAGGGTGGCGCCGGCGGTCAGCGAATACAATGGATACTAGATGATGCTGTCTTCAAGGAATCCGCGTACGTGCTCCATTAACCGTGAAATGTATCATAGACGTATGATTTTTTATATAGTGGCAAGGATTTCATGTTAGAAGCCATAGACGTGCTTAAAGGGGTAGAGCGCATCTTATACACGGTCAATGTGATGTTTGACCGCCATGATCTAGGTACTCGGCTTCGAGGAGTGTCCATCGTCCACGTCGACTGGGAGTTTAGATGCTGACTCTTCGCCGCCTGTTTATACTCACCACACCGATGCCGCTTTGCAACCGCTTTCATCCCCAGCAGTCATCCCCAAGCGACCACGGGCTCCCAGTGATCCGTTCTTAGACACCCCTGCTTTGTCGCATTCGGTTGGCACGATGTCTACTTCCTCGTCCAACAACGACGTGCCAGTCGGAGGCCCAAGCCACGAGGAAGATCGCGCTCCGTCTCGTGTCGAGCCTGCACGCAGTGACTTTTTCGATGTCCCAGAAGAGGAGTTCATGCGCATTTGGACGGCGCCTGACCTTGTCAATTCTGAATACAAGCATCTCGCCCGTGTTTTCCCATCGTTCATCACACGCCACTCTCTACCGCCGTTTCCCGTTGCCAACGCGCGTGCACGCCAGCTGGATCTGGAAGAAGGCTTCGATGACGACGGAAGCATGGAAGTGCGCATCGGTACAGGCACATTGTTGATCGGGCCCAAAGCGCGGAGCGACGGATGGCAGGGCAGCTGGTGGCGGCGATTCATCGATTGGGTAAAACGTACATTCGCGTGTGCGTAGCTCAATTGGCAGAGCTGTGCACAAGTGTTTGCCTACAGCCACGCCCTACGCTATGTATTCTGGAATGTGGCTGCCATGCTGACTGATATCTGTTCCTTTCTGCTCACATTCATCTGCCTCCTTCCACTGACTTATAATCAATCAACTTGCCGTCACCTGTCATTGCTAGCTTTTCATCTGTTTACTAACCTACACACCGGCATCACCTGCTATATACCCTTCGTATTAGTAGGCGGACTGTTCACAGGACTTGAGAGATGATCTGTCTTCCATCTGTATCAATCTTTTTTTTTTCTATCCGGGCCCAGTACTTTCGTCTTTGGGACTCCACACACTTTTCTGGTAGCTGCCTGTATACCGTTCACACACGCATGTCGCTTGTATGTCAGACTTTGGTATCGCGTTCATTTTATTTCTGCACTCATAAGCAAACCATTGCAGAGAATGGCTGGAAAGGGTAATTCGTCTCGTCTTATTGATGGCTTATACCGTATCTGGATTGATCGCCGATCGCAAGTAATCACATGATCATTCGAGGTCCGAGCCCAACGTCATGAACCAACTTGTGCATTCACAACCGCGACCGCGTGATTTACTGGAAGTGCTCAACTTTTCGTAGTCCCAAAACTCGGTTTATGTTACTAAGGTCCATCGTGTACAGGTATTGCATTGGCTTTCTACCGTATAAAAACACAAATACCTATACCAGCTGAAAACCAGTTGGCCCTCACCCTAGTGGCGCACCGTTGGGCGGCCTGTATGCCGGACATCGTACACCACATCTCACCCATTGACAGGCATGTCTTTAGTTCAAATGAGAAGGTTCTATCCAGTATTTTGACACTCCTCTCACACCAGTAACGGTGACGTGCGCTGTTATAAACACAACTTGGATGCTGTTGTATACACGAGTAATACCGAGAAGAATCCGCATCGGTACGAACTTACGCTAGTAATTGCACATGTCATGTTGTGCATTGACGCAGTCTGTGGACAGGAAATTCTACAAATGCCAGCTTGATCAACCGGACCAGTGTAATTTCTTCGGTGTGTTCTGTGCTATAAAGGTCGCACCTGCTTACAATGGAGGCTTTCTTCGCAGTTTGGCTTGACGATCCCATTTTTGCTTTAACAGACTTAAAAGGTGATAGCGACGACGACGACGACGATATGAGCACGTTATCCATATCTCCTTCCCCTTTACGTAAACGCCATGCATCTGAGCAAGCCGATGATACACCTAGGACTCCCTCGCAGGCAAAACGCTTGCGTATCATCCAGGAAGCGTTCGATAGTGAACTGCCACCATCGTCTTCGCAACAATCAGTCTCATCTGCTTCATACTCCTCCGTTAATACAAGTCCCCGACTGTCAAGTCAGCTTCTGAGCGGGGATATTCGCGCCACCTTGCCATCATCTTCGCATGGCGATGATCACCCACATGCCGCGGGGCAGATGAAACGACTGGTTCTGCCCGGTAAGCAAGCGGCCGACGTATCAATGCGGCAGGAAAACAGGGAGGACTTCACGCCGGAGGAAGTGGAAGACATGTTGATGCGATTGGCGGTCCTCCCTGATCAGATGCGGCGCTGGTCGGAACAGCTAAATCGTTACGAGAGACGCAAGAAGGCGTCTGATAGGAGTCTCGACTGTAGGGACAAACAACTCAATCGCGTGAGCGCAGAAAACCTCAGTCTCAAAGGAGACAATGGCGAACTCAAGGCAAATAATGCTGCTCTGCGGGAAGAGAATGCTGCTCTCAAAGCAGATCTTTCTAAGCTCCAGGCAACAGTAAAAGCGTATGTATTTCGTTACCCTTGAGGATTTGTTTTCTAATCTTCTTTCATGGGATAGATTGGCGGATGAACTGGAAGGACTACGTTCTAAATACTCTCGATGAGCTGTATGATTCTTCGTCGACGTTGCGAAGTTTGTTCGTTATATCATTTCTGTAGAGGTGCGAGTCTGTCTTCGATCTTTCTGGGAAT
>KN881728.1:0-97281 GCA_000934395.1 Fistulina hepatica ATCC 64428
AAGTCCTATGTCCGAAAGTGATACAGATTGTCAGCACAAGGGACCCGGGCCGGTCTGATTCCGCGACCAATAAAACGCCATAAAACGCCTACTCGTCTCGTTCTTGATTTCTCGTTCTCGCAATCATGTATAGTGTACCGACGATAGCGCTCTCGACGGGGACGAAGGTCCCATGGCTCGGCTGGGGCAACGGTTCTGGCAACGCACGCAAGACGGCCTTCGAGTCCGGCAAGATCGCGCTCGCGTCTGGCTTCCAGCATATCGACACGGCGCAGGGATACGGCAACGAGGTCGAGACGGGCAATACCATTCGCGTATCGGGCATTCCCAAAGACAACATCTTTGTCACCTCCAAACGTGGGTTGCGGTTCATCTCATTCCGTCTCCTGCTGTATCATATTCACGCTTTCTATTACAGTATCTCCGATAGATAATACGAAACCTGTCGCTCTCCCTGAAGTGCGTGGCGCGGTCGAGGAATCAATCAAGAAACTAGGGTTCACACCAGACCTCTTCCTCATCCACAACCCCTTCGTCGCCGAGTCGCCCGCAGACCTCAAGAAGATGTGGCAGATCCTCGAGGATCTCAAGGCCGAGGGCGTGCTCAAGGACATTGGCGTCAGCAACTTCCGCCCACAGGATCTCGAGGTTATCCTCGATGGTGCCAGATACGTTCCTACTGTCAACCAGGTTTGTCCATCACCCATATAAACACCCCTCCTCTCATCCAATTTCGCACTACCATAGCTTGAATACCACCCTTACGTCCTCGTTCACCTCGAGCCCGTGCTCGCCATTCACAAAAAGCACGGCATCGTGACCTCGTCGTTCGGCCCGCTTACACCGCTGTTGCGCCACCCCGGCGGGCCGTTGAAGCCCGTCCTCAAACGTATCGCCGCGCGTATAGCTGCTGACCACCCCAAACTATCTATCAATGAAGTCACTGTGCTACTATTGTGGACACGCGCGCAAGGCGTCATCACCATCACGGCGAGCGGCAATGCCGAACACATCAAGCGCCTCGCTGACGTTGCGCCCCTTCCCGACCTGCTCACTCCCGCCGAAGTCGAGGAGATTACGAACGTTGGAAAGACCGTGCATTTCAGGCATTATGTGAGTGAATTCCCCTTCAACTACTTTTGTGTATGTATTGGCTCATGGGATCCGTGCAAAAGCGCGAACATATGGAAATCGATTTCCCGCTTCCGGCGTTGCCTGATGGAAAGTAGAAAGGGAAGGAAGGGTGACATATTTTGATATTTAAGTAAACAGAAAAAGGGTATGTAAATTATGTATAGCCAACACCGATGGAGAAATGACGCGAATGGTTGTAGTACGTCTCATCTCCAATTTAGGAACTCTGAATTTTCTCTGCAACAAACAAGAATGTATGCAATAAATGTTTGCCCTAAAGCTGGGATGACAGATAACACACATTAACGTCAACATGGTAACGTCTGTTCATTAGGGTGCAAAATCTCGGAACAGTCGACTGTGCGCGAGCCAAGCCAAACTGATTGGGCTTTGAGAAAAAAAGGATGTTTTATGATTCAAATTGGATAAACATACCACGTACATCAAACAGGTGTACATATCGTAAAAGGTGTTTCAATAGAAAGATGGCAAGAATAGTCCGTAACGCAAGGATAGCGTCCATAGCGATGAAAAGATAACACGAAAGCAACCAAATGCAAGGAAACGAAGATGGGAATACTGGGCACACAAGAAAAAGATGGATAGATAAACATATACAAGAACAAACTACGAGGTATAAGGTCAACGCATCTGGCGGCCGCACGTCTACGCACAAACAATCGACCTCGCGTCTTCAGCAAAATGGGAAAACGAGTGGCATCTCACCAGTAACAGTTGGTCTAGACAGCAAACTGTGGGGGCACACAAGAATGCAGCATCGGGTCATTACCAACGGGCGGAATACTCGTGCTCGGCGGGAACTCGTGCGCCACTTCGGTGACGACGATGCGTGGCACCAGAAATTCCTCATCATCCGAATACATCGAAAAATCGCTCTCGTACCACCCCTCGCTGTCGATGCCGCCCAACAAGTCATCAGCGTTCGAATCATCCTCGCTGGACGTCGTATCCTCGTCACGATAGAACCCCGCCTCGCTATCATATCCATCAAACGATGCAAAATGTATATCCTCCGTTAGCGTCGAGCAAACCGACTCCTCTGACGAGCAACGTGAGCACATGCTTTCGCCGTCACTATCATCATCGACAGAAAAAGTGCTGTGCCAGACAGTGATGGGCAGCGCCGTCGCAAGGGGTGACGTCGGTGCGTGCACCGTAAGATAAGGGGCCGCGCTGGCATCTGCAGCGGCACTCGGTAAAACTTGCACGCACGCAGGGGTACAGCCACTCGCATGGCAAGCACGAGGCGATGACGACTCAGGGCGACGCCGTGGACGTAAGACAGGAGGCCCCCACTTCGCAGCGGCAGGGCGTTCTCGAGAAGGGGGGTTAGGGGACGCCATGCGCGCCTCACATTCCGCTTTGCGGCACATCTCGATCGCAGCGAGCGCCACCGTCGCCGCATCCTCCTCTTCCTCCCCCTCGTCTGCGTCGTCGGCCACTGTAGGATTATCGAAAATGCGATAGAGCGATATGGAGGTGCGCGAATTAAAGGGAGGCGAACGGATGACTGTTGGCCGGCGCTGCTGCTGCTCGCGTTTGGAGAGTGGAAAGGTGTTGGCGCGCGGGCGTGGTCGGACGGAGAGGGGAGAATCCTGTCGTCCGCGTGGGCAGGTTTCGACGACGGCAGCGACGGCGACGCTCTCCTCTCGTGCGTCTTCTTGAATAGAGGGGAGATACCTTGGGCGTGTATAGTTGGAGCAGTGTTTCGCAGCAGTGTAGGTGTACTGCGAATATTCATCGGTCAGCTGCTGCAACACGATAGGTGACGAAAGCCAGCGAAGTCCAAACCGGACATGCATGGATGCAAAGGATGAATGTAAATGGATATGGTACTCACCATGGCAACAAGACTCTTGTCCATGGCTGCAATGGAAGATCTACTGAATTGCATAGTGGTTCAACCAAGTAAAGTAAAGCTCTCAGTGATTGCAAAGTAGTAGATGGTTTGGGTGGGACTGGAACTGGAAACCCATTGCAATCGGGTGCATGTTTATTTTATACGCCGAAAGATAACGCTGACGCAGGTCTGTCTGGGCGCCAATCCAGGAGAAGGGGAGGGGGAGGAGCACTTATGTTCGAGTGAGAACGTTCGACAGGGGAATGGGTCTGAGACCAGCTGGAAGTCTCGGACTGGAGAGAATACGTTGATCAATCGATAGTTGCGCTTGAGAACGTGGCGCATAGATTACATTTACGGCGATAGAAACGACGAAGCAGGATATATATGTTTGCCAGCGATTGAGATTGAGAACCACAGTCTGTTGCCAGCACAGTGCAAGCGTCAAGGGAATCCCAGAAGTTCGACGAGAGAGTTGCGAATATATAATCATTTTCCCAAGTCTAAGCAGGAGGGGGGGAGGGCAAATAAAGGGTGAGAATACAATAACAGTAGTGGGGCTAAAACTCGAGAAAACCGAATGAGGAGTGGCTGTGACTGAACAACAGGATCCTAGGAGACTGAACCGTTAACCGCAGCCGTTGTGATTCCCTAGTGCATCTCGTCATTCCTAGGGATCCTTTGGGATGTTTTGAGTCTTTGCGCGTCTGAAAAGACCTGAAGCTGAAGCTCTGCATGTCCGGACTCCGAACGCGCGTGCTGACTCGGTGACGCTCCTATGCCTTTTTGGACCAACATCTGATTGGAACGCTTCTAACTGCTGTCATTCATGATTCCTGTGATTTTCATGTAGAACTCAACCAACCACCTTTTGTCTTCTCGATTTGTCCAGGGACTGCTGCGAAACTTGAGGGTTTTGCTTCTGGTCCCAACGTACGCACCACTGTCTGACACGCTGAGACGCCTCTACTCGATTTTGTGACATTTTCATTGCCTCTTGTAAGGCAGTCTTCTTCGAGGCCCATCGCGTGAACTCGACGATATTCGCCAGGCAATTTGTTGGTCAGAATTAAACTTATAAAAGCGCTAGGCGCTCCTCACAAACCGACTTCCTATCCTGTCTTTTGTTTTTCCACTCGACCAACCGTCTTCCCTCAGTACGTCTGTTATGGCGACACCACAACTCTCTGCGCCTGTTCAGGCTGCGCTCGCCGTGCTGGTCAGTAAGAAATTACCTCACGTTCATCTCAACTTGCCGTTTCAAAGGTTTCATTCACGTGACCGTGAAGTTGACGCTCTTTTTTGTCAGCGCACGACAAAGCCCCGCCCAACTCTCTACACGAGCCCGCGCCGGCCAACGGCCTCGTTATCAAAGACCAAGGTCGACTTGCGCAACCTCGATCTGGTCGGCGATCGTACTACGGCTGCGTCAAAACCATTATCCTCCTCATCGCGTTCATTGGCAACTCTCACCCGTGCGCGCATCGCGTCGTCGCGCGTCTTGTCTATCATCGCGGAAGAGCAAGAGCTTGAGCCTGAGAACGCGATGTCGCCTTCACGCGCGCCATCGTCGTGTTTCAGTCGGCGGGCAAGCGCTGCCTCTTCTGTGTTCTTCGCACCCGATCACCACCCACTGACCGGACGAGTTCATTATCGCGCAACCTCTACCTCGTCCGGCCCCACACCTCGATTTGCATCCCAAGGCAAGACCGCCGAGCCGATGCAGCACACCCCCTTTGACGATGCGGACACCGTAGGCCTATTGTCCCGTTTCTTTATGGCAGTGTCGACAAACGTGATGGTGCAGAAGTAGCTTTTGCCCTTCATTTCTCGTCCCTTTTTCCGTCTCTCGTACTCTTTTCCCACTCATCAACACCGTCGTCATTAGGAATCCTGGGAAACCTACCTATTCAAGTTTTAGCCCGTTGTATCTTCCTTCCGCTGGTCGTCACTGTTCACTTTGTATAAACTCATTGGCAAATTCCTTCGCAATTTGACACCCATTTGTGCGTTTTTGATTTCAAGTCTTACAAACTGCTTCTTGAATTGGACTCTCATGCAATTTTGCTTCTCGTGCTACTATAGTTGCTTGTTCGACGTTTATTTATTCATACGGTCTTGTCTTTGTCGCAGAGCGTGCAAGTGTAGCATGTCGTTTGTTTGTTTATGCTGAAAAGAAGAAAATGTAGAAGACTTTTTTTTCCTTGAAGCTGCCATGTGCAGTACAGTGCAAAACAGGGACAACGGAACAGGTGCGTACGCGTTTGATCGATTTTAATCCGATTTGGTTCTGTATATTTATGGCCTCACGTGCCGTGATGGGAGACCAGCGGACAAATAAACAGGTGCAATCAAGTTCAAGTTCAGTTCAACAATTCAACGCAATGTACGGTCCCGTGCCATCCGCCGGTCCAGGGTCCTGCCAACGACGCACACTCCGCTACAGATATATGTACTAGTCTTGTCTTGCCACCGACCAAGCACGACATCTGTCGACAGATATAAGCGTGTAGACGCGATACTGGTGCCCCTCGTGAATGACTTCACATACTGCCACATATTTGGCTGCGGTCTACCACGGCGACTATGGTTGGATGACGGTAGTTTCATGGCAGGGGCAATAGACATTCCGATTGTAGTGCCGCACGGCTGAATGTGTGCTCGCCAATCTCCGTTCCGCTGAATGTCTTTTTGATTGCGACAGCGCTACGTGTACACCGATATTACCGCTCAATGTACGCGGACGAAGTCATTCGTAACAGTCACGTCGCGACGGTCGTGTCGTCCTGCTTGCATATTTATTCATTTCCACATCCTGAAGAACGACTTAGAGGAGGCCAGACCTCGCATCTCCTCCCGTCCCAAATGCGACTGTGACGCGTGGCTTCGTCTTAGCAAGAACAAGGGCACTTGCCGACTCTTCTACTATCAGTTTCAAACTTTGTGGATTACTTGGCGGATTACTCAGCCTACGATAAACTTCCAACTGGCGTCTGGCACTTGGTGAGAAAGCTCTGCACCATTCTGGTTAGGTGCCTGGCTCATTTGCGTGATGATCTGTCTTTCGTCGCGCAATGGCCGACCACCGGTAAATTGCCACGCTGCTCACAGCATGGCAGACCGCTATCGACTCAGTAAGCCTGGCCCTCCGTGAAAACTTGTCATCTCCGATTCGTCACTCTGATCTTCTGGCTGGGCAGGTGAACTTGAAGTTCGAGTTGTTCGACCAGAACCGCCAGTATGTATGTCGCTTTTTTCCTGAAGTTGTCGTGAAACTTCACAATTGTGCACGTAGGGAACATTAGTACTTTTCAATGAGAATACGTCAGCCATAAAACTGCAGAGAGTCTCCGGCCGAGCGCGAAGATTTTGATCGATGTGGTGATAGCTGCTGATGTGATGTCTTTATCGTCATCCCTTCGGAGGTAGTAATGCTGGGATGTAAGTGTATTTCCCGACGCCAGCGCGATACGTCTATATAAAACGACGAACAGTGCAGGACACCATGGTACGCATCGAACTATACAGTTCTTATCTCCTTTCATCCGTCAATACCCTCTTGCATCTGTATATCCAGTCGCACACGACCGCAGACTCTCGATGGCCAGCAAGAAGAACGACGATCCCAAGAAAATCGTCATCGTCGGGTCCGGCGGCGGTGGCAAGCTCGCGAAAGCGCTCGGCGCGCAGCTCGATCCCGCAAAGTACTCGTTGACTCTCGTCGAGGCACGCGACTACTTCGTGTACCTCCCCGCAACGGCGCGCATCGCGACGACGGACAAAGGCCACCTCGAGGACAAGGCGTTTGTACCCCTCGACCGAATTTTTGAGAAGGGCCGTGGTACAGTGGTGCGCGGGCGGGTGACCGCGGTAGACCCCGCTACGCAGACGATAAAACTCAACAACGGCGACACAATCGCGTATGACGCGCTCGTCCTCGCGACCGGCTCGAAGTGGGTCGGCGTGCTGGACTTGCCCGACGATCCTGAGGATGTGAAGGCGTTCGTCGCCAAGTCGCGCAGCCAGATCAAGAACGCAAAAAGTATCGCCCTACTTGGTGGCGGCTCCGTCGGCATTGAGTTGGCGGGCGAGATCAAGGAAACATATCCTGTAAATGTCTACCTTATTCATTCCTTCGTGATGGTCTCGACTGACGGGGCGAGCGTGTGCAGGGCAAGAAGGTCACGATTATACAGGCGTTTGACAAGCTGCTCAATCCTATATATCCCGACCGCTTCCGTTGCGCATTCGAATCTCGGTTGGCCGCAATGGGTATCGATGTCGTATACAACGAGTTCGTTGATGCGATCCCGGAGGGTGACTATGCCAACGTGCAGACCCGCAGTGGAAAACAAATCGAGGCAGACTTGGTTGTATGTATCTCACTGCGAGCTCGCTTAATGTCCTTGCATATTTGCTCACTGTTTTCTAACTACAGCTGCCAGCATGGGGACCGAAGCCGGCGACCGGCTATCTTGACTCGTCCTTCCTCGACTCTAATGGCCGCGTGAAGGTCAAGCCGACCCTGCAGACAGTGGGGTATGATAACATCTTCGCCATGGGCGATGTCACTGATATCAAGGAGGCAAGTCCGCTGCCCTCTTCTTTCCCGCGTACACGATGTCTTCTGTTCTATATGCATGTTGTCGATCCCTGTCTAACGATTCACATTACCCAGGCAAAGCAAGCCGCGAAGAACCAGTACCATGTGCCCACCGTACAGCAAAACATTGTTGCGTACTTTGAAGGTGGCAAGATGAAGGAGTACACTGGCGGTCGGGAGATGATTGTCGTCACCGTAGGCAGCGTGAGCACCTTTTTCTTTTCTCCTTTCCTTTTTTTCCTTAGGTTGTTTTCCCTTTTTCCCTTCCTTGTGTCATTGCGTCACGGCTATTTCACGTGACATCTCTGGATGTCTCTCAGCATGTCCCTCATTTTGCATACACTTTCATTTTTCCATTCCACCATTTCACCACTTTGCCGTCTCGTTGATCACCTTTCTCTTCATCGCGTTCTCCGATTTCCGATTCACTTCTCCAATCATTTTGCGCTTGGCTGACGTGACCGATGTGTATCACAGCAACGCGGTGTCGGATTCTTCCAGTTCCTGTGGGGGATTGTCCTCGGCGACTGGTTCGCACGCCCGATCAAGAGCAGGACGCTCATGATCCCGCAGGCGCGCGTCGCGTATGGGTACGAAGCATAGGCTATGGGCGTTACTTGACGTACATCTCTTTCTACGTGTCATTCATATATGTACTTCGGGCCGTTTACCTTTATCATCGCTTTATATGTACTCATCTCTCGCATTATTGTTGACTATGTGCATACCCTCGCTCTAGATTGCCTTTTGTGTCGTCTTCGTTTATGAGCACTCACAATAGTGTATTTACTGCTTTCTAGGAGTTTAATATAATATTGAACAGGGTCTTATGCATTTTGCCGGATTTTGGCTTGATTTGTGCAGGTAGTTAGAGTTCATGGGACAACAATTTTTTTTTCTTATTGATACATATATTTGTCCACAAAACGCCACGTTTGAATCTTATCTAATCTAATCTCTAATCTTATCGTAGCTGCGCATGACTTTTTCCTGTTCCGCTATAACAGCTCGCTACCAGTATTAACCATGCTTCTTAGCCTTCACTCCCTCTTACCGTCTTCGTCTCTCCTTCAAATGTCGAGATGACGACGTCCAGCGACTTATTGGCCAACCATCGCCCGAAGAACATTGTCATCGTTGGTTCAGGCGGCGGGGGCAAGCTTGCAAAAGCACTGAGCGAGCAACTTAATCCAGACAAGACAAATACCATATCACGTTGGTTGAGGCGCGCGAGTACTTCATATACCTTCCTGCCACCGCGCGCATCGCTGCGACGGACAAGGCCCATCTCGAAAACAAAGCGTTCATCCCGCTCGACCGTCTCTTTCAGGAGGGCCGTCACACCGTCGTGCGGGGCCGCGTCACAGCGGTGGATGCACCTGCACAGACCATCGCTTTGACAAGCGGCGTCCCCATCTCTTACAACGCCCTTGTCCTCGCGACTGGCTCGAAGTGGAGCGGCCCGCTTAACTTCCCCGATGACCCCGCCGATGTGCAGGCTTTCGTCGCGAAGACGCGCACGCGGATCAGGGATGCGAATAACATACTCCTCGTCGGTGGTGGAGCCGTTGGCATTGAGCTCGCTGGCGAGATCAAGGAGAATCACCCAGTTAGTAAAAATGTGCTCCATAACCCAGAACCAGAACCAAGTGGCGAACGTTGTCGCGGGTGCTAGTACAGCGCGGCACCGTCACGGTGTACCTCACCTCATGCAATGAAGCCTTCATTATTTTCTACGTCTGCCTGCTGGTGTGCCGATGTCTATAAGTACTCACGCCGCGGGTAATCACAGGACAAGAAAGTCGCGGTCGTACACGGCTCCGACGCACTACTCAACGCAACGTACACGATGCACTTCCGCCGGGCGTTCGAGTCTCGGTTTGCAGAGCTCGGAATCGACGTTATCTTCAACGAGTACGTTGACGCGATTCCCGCTGAGGGCGACGTGTACACAAATGTTCAGACGCGCAGCGGAAAAGTCATCGAGACTGACTTGGTTGTACGTACTACGCTGCCCGTTTCTATGTCGATGGAACCTCACTTCGACAGCTAGCTTCCGACGTGGGGCCCGAAGCCCGCGACGGCCTATCTCGACTCGTCCTTCCTCGACGCGAAAGGTCGCGTGAAGGTCCGACCAACGCTACAGACCCTAGGCTACGACAATATTTTCGCTATGGGCGACATAACTGACGTGAAGGAGGTATGTATGTTCGGTGCAAAAAAATACGCTGTTGCCAATCCCATGATCCAACCAAAGACGTATATATCATGGTAGAAGAAAGCGGATTGGCGGATACATGTCCGGATTATTGAACTCACTTTTTCGCTGGTGTTTACAGACGAAGCAAGCTGCGAAGAACACGTTCCATGTAGCTGCGGTGCAGCAGAACATCATCGCCCTGTTCGAGGGCGGACAAATGAGAGAGCATACAGGCAGCAGGGAGTCCATCGTCGTGACCGTAGGAAGCGTGAGTGTTCTAACTTCTAATTACCCAACTTCCCCTTCCCATTTCAGCCTTGAACTATAGCTCTATACTACTTCTGCCCACTTTCTCCTGTCCATTTTCTTTCGCGCTCGTGCCGCCTGTTTTCCCGTACATGCAATAACACTTCACCATACCCCCCAACTTTCCCCACTGCACGAACACCTTTTTGCTCACCAGTCTACCTTTTCTTTTCCACAGCAACGCGGTGCCGGGTTCTTCGAAGTCGCGTGGGGTCAAGGCGTCGTGCTCGGCGACTGGTTCGCACGCCGCGTCAAGAGTCGAACGCTCATGGTTCCCGAGGCGCGCGAGGCGTATGGATATGATGGATAGAACATATGTAGGACGGTTACAACGATCTAGGGAATCAAGCAAGGAAGGACGTGGCATCAGGATATCAGGAAGAGGATTGAGAGTTTCGTTTGGTTTATTGATGTCTTGTTTACAGGCTCATGTGCTTCGTAAGAACAGTGTGTATTGAGAAAAAAATCAACCTTTTAAACGTCGTGAAGGAAATGTAACAATCGTCAACCGATCCCACTTCAGTAGCTTACAGCTTTCCCCCGGCTCTGCGACCTGTCTTCCCTTATGCAGTCAATGGTAACCCTAAAGCTTTGCTGCTGTACAGAACGGACCGCCTAGATTTTTCCGAGAGCATACGATATATGTACATTACACAACTGGACGAACACCAACGAACAACATAACTAAAACTACATTTGCAAGCGACAAAATCAGCAACTCTTGATACAACTATAGCAGTGGAAGCGTGTATTCTATCGACCATATGCGATGAAGGATGGAATGAAGGGGGGACCCGTCCGACCCAACGAAACATGACTGCAGAAACCAACCAAGATCATGAAAACCGAGAAAATGACCACAAAACCCAAGAGAAAAAAAAAATAATACATATGTTTTTAACTGAATGAAAGCGCCAGGCCAGACTTTTTTTTTTTTGAACGGAGAGCCTTGATGTGATCGCTGATTTAAAAATCTACATGTTGTCGTTAGTCTATCACGAATGCACCAATGACAGGCGTGGACTGCTCACCAAACGATGTTAGACTATCCGAATATGTGATGGAAGCCGCAACAACCGTCCAAGGCTCAAATGGCATGACACTGAAGTCGATCACACTTGCAGGGTCAGGCGTCACGTCACTGGCCATAGGAGAGCGCTGAAATGCGGCACTGTCGATGTCCTCTGCGATGGTCTCGGGTACACTACGATGTGCTTGAGGTGCACCGCGAGCGTACGACGGATGCCGCGAGACCGTGGTCGACGCCGAGGGAGAGCGAATAGAGGTGTACGACGAGCGGCGGGATGAAGACAAAGACCCCGAGGGCGGTGCAAAGAGCGTTGCCGGTGTGGCCAAATCGCCCGTCGTAACGCAGCGAGGCCGCCCAGCGGAGGCAGAGCCAGATGGCCGGGCAGGATCGCTATGATACTTGCCGGCGCGAGGACGCCTGGCTTCTGGACCGGTAATAAGATCTGTTGTGCCGTACGTCTCTTTGAAGTAGCGGATAGACGCCTCGACGTCTTCATCAATCTCTTCTTCTCCCTCAGCGTCGTTTTTGGTGGGCGTGGCGGGCGCAGGAGATGAGGGGGGGAGTATGAAACTCCGTACGCGAGCGACGGAGGGACGGCGTGCGGTAACAGGCCACCTGCTCCGCCCATAGGAGCGCTACAGATGAACAACAACATAAGCCATTTGACAAGGTTGACAGAAGATGGGAACATACCATCGCATCGAGCGCAGCGTCCATATCGGCGAGTTCCGATTTGTTTAGAGACATAAGATAAGAAGACAACGGTTTCGACAGGATATAAAGTTGAAGTGGATGGAAACGAAAGAGAGACTGGATGGCAGTGTATGCAGAGTTGGATGGGTATGGTTTCTGCAAGGAAATATAGAACGACTTATATACGTGGGAAGGGGGAACAGTACTGGCCAGCTTACACACACCCCCGACTCGGAAGTCGGGGTCTTAGATCCAGAGCTACTCGAGACGGAAGGATCTGAAGTCCGAGACAATGCAACGAATAACATAAGCATTCAAATATTCACTCGTCAGACTAAAAACAATCAACCGGAAGAGGCGGAATCAAGCAGACTGAAAAATGGATGCGTCTTTGCAATGACATATCAAATGCCTCAACGTCGGAAGAATAGACATACGTTTCTGTGCCGGCAACCTCGTCGACGCTATACAGCGCTGGAAACTGAACATTTGCATCGCGAGACATATAGGTTGTTCTTTGAATGTCATGTACATTCCACTGAATTTTGTTGCCAGCCCCTGAGTCAACCCAGAACCCAGCCCACGAGAACTGAATCAAGAGCAAACGCCTGCGGAAATAATTGTTGACAGAGGAAGGTATGAATCATTCTCATTACGCACAGACAACGCCTCTGGAACCTTCGCCAAGCCCACGTCAGCGACAATCCTCTTCGCGGAATGAAGGTCAATTGAACTGAGTCTATGAACGGGGGTCACCTGCGTAGAAAATGCTAAACAAAGACCACTGCGCTGCAACGGGTTTCTCAGATCTCGACTGAGTCAGAAATACGAGTCCGGGAAGAGGATAAAACATTAAAATTACTAGATGAAGACAACGGCGGAGATGGGAAGACATTGGACGAGATATGGGTCAGAGGATCAGGAAAGGGTGCAGATGCCAGACGGTAGAACGGAGGTTTGGTTGTTCCGATAGCTCACGGGAACAAAGACAAACACCAAATGAATGACAGTCGGAATGAAGCGCTAGGGACCACGAGAAATGGACGAAAATGCACAAACTGGTTGGTTTTTCGTGTCAGAAATGGTAAAAGGAAAATGGCAAATAATTAACAATAAAACATCGAAAAACCCATTACCACACCAAGCGAAAGAAAACCACCATAAATACAAGTGCGACCCTTTAAGCTTTAACGATGAGCACAAAACAGGATGCGTAGTGCGAATATTCACGAAAAACATGAACAGCCAATAATTGAGTTTTCTGCACGACTCCCATCTGTTTGCCTTCTGGCATGAGAAGCCCCCGTCAAGTGTGAGTATCTTTGTCGAATTTAGAGGGCGAGAAAGGGTCTGTCGCAGAGAAACAGCAAGGAAAAGGTGTTTTAAAAGGGAAGGAGTCCCGTCATCAAAAGGGCGTGAGTATTACGGAGATAAGCGTGAAGCAACCAGAGAGCTCAGAGGGCAGAACGCAAAATGTGTTGCGCAAGAGAAGATGTCAGTCACGTCCACGGTTCACGAGGAATGGAAACGCAATCTAGTTCTGCGAACTGAGCTTCCGTGCCCGGAAGATCTGGAAATCGCTCTGCAAATGGACGTATGTCGCGTAAGCACATTGAATATATTCGGATGCATGTCACGAAACCAACCAATGGAGCAAAGCCTCGGTGTCGCAGGCATTTGTAGCGACAACGAGGAAGACGATGGCGATGGAAGAGGGCGATCAAGCGAAGACATGGACCGGCCAATCGATGACACTGTCCTGCCGAGCGTTTTGAAGGCCGACGCGGCAAATGTAACGCCAGGTGGAAGACAAACACTGTAAGACCGGGGTCGCCTATTAAGAGACTGGGTGGCGACACGCGAAGGTGGAACGGATGAATTCATGCCGAGAGGTGCCACTGTGGTGGGAGAACATAGGACACCTCGTACGGACACATGAGGCATGGGGTCAAGGCCGACTGGTGGATAGTCCGGAGGAACTTCCGATTCCACCTCAGTGACGACAATCCAAGGGATGCAGCGCACCTCTATCTCATTTTCCGGACCGACCTCTTCGTCCAGAATGTCCGAGTCGGTAGAGACGTCGTCAACCTCTTCAAATGTAATCTGATTGACGCACGAGGTCGTGGCGCAGTAAGGGGTGTCGTCACATATGGTCTCGTCGTCGTCGTCGTCGTCGCTGCTGTTACTATCGGTCTCGAAGGTGAACGAACTATCAGAGTAGTCCATTTCGTCGTCGCTAAAGTCGGATTCAAGGGTATCGCTGTCGGTCCCGTATCTGTCATCATCTGATAGATCGGCGTCTTCAATATGAAGGACACAGCAAGCAGGAGAGTTCAGAGAAAGCGGGTCGGACAGCAAGCTATGGCATGCGCCTTCTGGCTCGCTAAACCGAGAGATGGTCATCGGCGGCTGTGTCGCAAGGGGAGAACTTGGATGGTAAATTGAGAAAGGTGAGCACCTCAGTGATGAAGGAGATGCGAACAGGCGCCGGACGAGTACACGAGTATTGCGCTTTGTGTTGCCATTGGCCGTGCACACGGTGCGCTGAGGAACATTGGACGTTATTGCGACTTCGAACCGGACGGATTTCACGGGAGAAGACGAGAGCGCTGGTGAATGACGACGATCCATTGAAGGTTTCCTGTGTTCGAACGTGCAAGATTGTTTCGGCACACCAGTCGCGCACTGAAGCAAGCGGCACTCAACAGACTGGACAACCGAGGGATATAGTACAAGAAAATGAAACTCACCAGCCTATCGAGCGCGGCGTCCATAGAGGTGATTGTAGACGTCTCAAAAGATCAGAACGAAGGGTTTGAGTGAATGGAAGATAACACAAAGCAGCCTAAGCGATGGACAGGTTGTCTGAAGTATTGCGAACAAGATAGCAAACAAGCAAATGGGTGAGAGCTTCTTTATATATCGCGAGAGTTAAGATTCAGCCTGAGAAACGGTCGCACAGGTAGTTCGGTGGCGCAGGAATTCAATGTGTTCGGGATTCAATAAGTCCAAACTAAGTCTCATCCACAGAATAACAGGTAGCACTGGGCAATGTGGGTGTCGGATGCGGCCGCCAGAGTAGTCTGCGGGCCACTGAGACAGTTGCAGATGGATCGTAGACCGCCGAGCGCGGTTTTCACCATTTTCAATTTACTGACGGACTGAGCGCTGAGCAGAGCAGTATACCTCAATGAGATCCTAGCAATGGTTTCGGCGTCAAGAAACAACAGGAAAAAAAAAAAAAACAGGGAATATTAGACGCAGTAGTTGAAACGTTGAAGGTCACTCGCCACGCAGTCGATGATGAAAGTGAATGTCACCATCATCATTATGTATCTCTCCGATCTCGTGTTTCCATTTACCTTTTTTTGGCTTCGACGTCGAGTACAGTCTCGGCGATGTCAAAACATAACAGTTAGCTAGTTCTTGCCAGTACATATGGTGAAAGTAACAATATCTCTACTAAGTATAGTATACTTTGTTCGATCGCGTGACTGATTCGCGTCGCTGGCTTTCGGCACACGACCTTTACCGCTGGTCCGCTAGTGCTGCATGTATGAGCCCGCTTTCATAAATTCTCAGCCAGTTGAGAAAACTGCTTCGGAAGCCCCTGGCGCGTTTTGGTCATGTTCGGTATAAGTAGTTATGGTGCAAGAGTTTACGAACATGTTAAAGGGAGCCTTCCTTGAACTTATGGACTTGAGGAACGACCTCACAAAGCTTTTTGCCGCTTGTCAACTCGCACGATACTTCGGTACTCTCCACTGCTTACTTGGCTATCGAACGACCGCATGAACCGCGTTGTATATTTACGACCTAGTCTAAGATATTGGGCATCTTTGTGGGACTTCTGTGCCGAAATATTCCATAATTACACGCAGCGAGGTTGCCGCTATCCACAGTCGGTCTGTTGTCAACGGTATCGACAATATATGATGCCGCGAGCGCATCTTCGGCAATGCTCTGGAACGGCTGTGCTGCTGAATTGTGTATACCAACCCAGTCTCGCTGAAGCGCAAATCATTTGAATGTCTGTCGAGACTAGTTGAGTCCTTACACTCACGGCGAAGGGTGCCTCACGGACTTGAAGCACATGTATGCTTTGACACGGACCAGAGTCTGAGGGCGGGCATACTCGCTGGATGAAAGAAATTAGTACGATTGGCGTCGGTGTCATCTTCAGATTCAGAGATTTAGAGATGACGGGAAAAGGTCATGAGAATCTCTGATGGCAGTCTAGGAACATTGAGTACGTCCTAATTTCGCCATGTATATGTATGCAGTCCGACGACGAAAGCGACACTAACAGACAGCAGAATTGATACAAAAATGGGCGAGCACGAACCTCATGAAAAGACACACACATCATCTTGTGGACAAGTAACACAATCGCAGACACTACGCTGAAAATATCAGTTGAGATTGACGTACTTTTTACCAAAGGGTCATGTAGTTGAAGAGTACGGACCCGTAACGACGATCGAGCTCGGTCAAAACGTCCGCGACTGCACGGTCTGAGATGATGGCGTAGAGACGGCGTGCAGCGTAGCAACGCTGTTGCATGCTGAGCCCTTGACAGGAACACGATACTCCGCTGACGAAGCGAATGGCGGCAGTCTTCAAGTGACACGATGCTCGTGCCAGACCGGCTCACAAAAATACATGGTCGCTGATACATGGACATCCCACAGAGGAACGGAGGCCTGCGGAAAAGTTGAGATCGAAAACGCTGGAGAGCGAGAGCGCGAGTTGCGACAATGATCGCGATGCGCATAGTAGAACGTAAACTGAGGTCATATGATATCGAGCAAAGAGAGACCTACCCCCATGTGGTCAAAAAAGAGGTGACAAGGGAGGAACCACGAGGTTCCAAAGCCCGAAACGACACTCCTGTAAGGTGCAGGAAGGTCGGACCTCGTGACAATGGATGAAAATTTCGTAATGTCGCCACCGTGAAGAATGAGCACTACGTCAATGGTGCCAAAGAGCGGTTGAATTGCACCGTTAGCCACGCAACACCGCAGGTGCCGGCGAAATCCCGTTACGGAACCCTCGACGACTCTAACTGGATGCGTATTCCAACCCGGATAGGAGCGCTATCTACCTAGTACCCGTTTCCTCTCTCCCGCCAATGACAAGACAACGATCGACATTGGAAACGAGCTAGAAGCTGACAATAGACAGACGGGTGACATGGTCTATCGTCAACGGGGAGTTCGGTGTCGTTCTTTCTCCGGTGCACAGTATCATGCTGGCCTGGCTCACCGAGACAGACGGCGGAGAGTCGAACCGTTGACGGTGCGAGAACCCGAGGTCAGCGACGACGGTGAGCTCGGGGATGCTGAAAAGGGAGGGATACACAGAGATGAGGTAGATGGATGCGTGATCAGAAAACTCTAGCCAGGAGAGAAGGGAGGAGTCGCGATGAACCATACATACCTTTAGCGGACTGTGCCAGGCCGCCTGCTGCACAAACGTCAACCAGATTTGCACAGTGTACAGCTTCTCCTACCGAGAGCAGCTTGTCATCAATTATTGAGAACGAATCAATATTAATAGCGTCCTCAGTTTGCCTTGAGGGATATGACCGCCAACTCGAATGATAAGCTGGATCAAAAAGCCTAAAAGCGCTACGGTGTGTTCCATGTACCGCTCGAGGTGGTCCACTCTTTTCTCATGGCCTTCCGTGTAAGCGAGGTCCGATCTCCATTCGCGAAGATATTGCCAGCAGAGCGTATACAAGCAGAAACTCGACCGTTAAATAGAGCACAGCTGAGGATAGGCTGAAATGAGCAGGATCCAGAGCTCCAAGCGTTCACCGGAAAAAAAAAATGATGCCGGTTTTGTCTAACAGAGGCGCTACTTGGACTCTAGTGTTTACCTATGCAAGATCGTGACGAAGAACGGGGAAAATATGTAATAGACCACTGCTGAGAACAGACTGAAACGACTCGGAAGATAACCCAGAATGAACACAGACCAGCAAAAAGCGGGCAGAAAACTCGAAGGGAACTCAAAGCAATGAAAAAGCACAGTTTCCCGTTCCCGTTCCGGCACAATGAGATTTTCACGCGCCGACGAGCGGCGTCGATGCCGCATCTTGAGAGCCCTGGAACAGACATTAGCGACGACAACTAGAATGTCATATTACGAATCCCAGTATGAAAAAAAAAACATAAACAGAAGCGGCGCAGAGCTTGACCGCGACCGGCAGGATGCACGGTCGAAGACCATGTTGAAGTTCATGAGTACGGTGTCAACAATTAGTTTCATTCTCAAAGGTGATTGAATGATCGAGCCGGCCCCCATCGGCATTACATAATTGACAGTCACCGAAGTTCGCCGTTTGGTTTACAATTAGCCATCATGTTCATCACCGCCTACGAGTCGGCAGTCTTTTTTTCGATCGGGGAACAAGTAAACAACCCTATGATAAGTAGTAACGCGGGTGAGTGAGATGGCCATCTTCATTTTTGAATGCGCGGCAAGAGAAAGGTGCAGAAACTTTGTGTTACCTACTCGCGGCATTATCGGGCCTGACGCTATCTTTTAGCGTGTCACGGGTTACCGTAAGAGAGAGGGTCTCTCTGTATCCGGCTGGCTTCGGAAGACTAGGCTTAGCGGCGGGCGACAGTACAACTGCGGTAACAGAGACGCAGGGCAAATTTTGCAAGTATCGGCATTCTCGTGTGAATTCGCGGCAGGGCGGGGTACAGCGACTGCAGTGAGCGAGCTCATGCAACTGCTCGTGCGGTTACAATTACCAGTATACCATGTTGCCAAGCTTCCCCAAAAGCAGACTGGATGAACTTGACTCCTGAAGCTGAAGCTTGAAGCTTGAAGACCTGACAGTAACAACAGGTAACAACACGCAATCAGGTCGCGCGATGATCCTCTCCATTTGGAAATGGCTTCTCCATGGGGGTGGCTGCGGCACGTTGTGCCATCGGCTCGGGGCGTGCCAGAACAATGGGAATCTTGTCATCAGGAGGTTGACATGCCATCTTATCAGACTTGCAGAACCGTTCACATCCCTTTTCCGCTGGCAACTTTTTTCACATCGATATATGGGTCTCGGACGAACTACATACTAGCCACGAGAAGTTCCCTTTCTGCTCTTCTCCATACTACTTCTTGGCGCCAGGTTGTGTATTGTTCCTGAGCTAACCGGTTGTCATCTTGCAGCACTCGTCCCGTATATATGTTGTCAAGGCGGCAATTGGTATCGCCCTTGGACTTCTCCCGCTGCACTTTTTCTTGACTTTGTGCACTGTGATCGCATCGAGGCTCTTTGTTCTGCGCTGATTAAGATTTTCTGCCTTGATTTTTCTGCCCATGACTGCGACGATTGATAACACGTTGAGTCGTCTTCTGCCGCCTTCTGCGAACGCGGCTGTTCATTGAGCACTATTGTCGACCCACAGTCTTGGGTGCATCTTTCTCGCCACCGTATTCGGGGCCGCGTAAGTATCTCTCGAATTCGAAACTGAACCTTTTCTGACACAATCGATGTTGTGGTGCTCGACTTTCATATTACACCTCATATCGACCCAGTCTTTACGGAGGTGTGGTGTCAAGTCATTCTTCCGTGGACTGCCACGCCTCACCCGCGATACTTCTCTGCAGCTGGCGCTCTACAAACATGGATGTACTTCCGACGATATACCAAACGAGATCATTGGCTAGTACAAGCAACGGTGCGTCGTTTGCGAAACTGGAAGCTTTAGGACAGGAGTGATCGGACACGCACAGGTATTCCTAGTGTTCGTCCTTGACACATGCCAGATGGGCATATTGACTGGTAGGCCTCTACTATCCCTGTGTCTTAATCTTTGCTGCTTTAATTTGATTTGCCTCAAACCGTCACAACGTTCTATGTCTGCTACCCGGGCCCTTTTTTTGCTATCGTGCTCCGCCTTACCGTTTCCTTGCGTCACAAGCCGCGACGTATAAGTACTGCGTCACGCGTTAGTTTCGTTGCTTTATCTAGCGATGGGACAAGGCTAACAATCCTCGCAGACGTCGGAGATGCAGCATACATTGCAGTCGCTGTTCCGTATGTGTTAGCGATGTTTGTGCATTGAGTGCGTGACAAATTAATACATCCTTTCGCACTAGGGACATCATTATCGAGCTTATCTTCCAGGGCTGCATCGCTTTTGTCGTGCAACTGTAAGTTTTTCGCACTCTGTTGTTAAGACGTGCATAAAACACCGGCCTCATTCGTCACGTTCCAGATTTTATTGCCATAGGATATGGAAGAGTATGCAGGCTGTGTTAACTATTTCTGTTTTGTGTCTGAAATTGACTCGTTCGTCGGTTACCAGTCAGCAAGATGTGGCACTTGGCATTATTCGTTGTATGTTTTTTCCTTCAATTTCGTAGAGTTGGCCTCACCAGTATTTGACAGGCCCTCGTCAGTCTTTCCGGCTATCTTGTGCTGCTCAGTGAATTGGAATTCATTTCTTCCCCGCCCTCACGGCTACTGACTCAGTATTCCAGTCTACGTGTCACATGCGTACGTTTCTATGGATCGATCCTTTTCGACCTGCAAGAATAGGAACACTGATGTGTGCACAGTTTGCAGACAACGTACTTCGCTGATCTGCTCGTGTACATCGTGAGTCGGCTCGTTCGAGTTTTGTTGCAGACCGATTAACTTTTCGTTTTGTCAGGATTACTCGACAACAACAAATGCACTGGCAGCAGGCGCGGATGTGCTCATCACGGTGACAACCATTGCCACGCTCCAAAGAGCGAAGACTGGCTTCCGCAAGTCGACCGATATGTTGAACCGGCTGGTGCGTCGTTCTTCAAGGCATCGACCTGGTCGGGTTTTTGCCTGACTGTTGTCTCATTTTCACTTTCTGCTGTGCGTGCACGCTCATCGATGCCACTGCAGATCATTTTCACATTCAACACATGTGAGTATGCTATCTAGCTCGGAGAAACGCCATCTCAACGTTTTTGCAGGTATACCGACAACCCTGTGTGCGGTCGTGTGTGTGATCATGGTGAGATCTCCATGTCACTTATCCATGGGATTTGTCGGCATGCTCTGCGTTAGATCCACGCGTCGCCGGACACATTCATCTACATTTTCTTCTACCTCATGCGTACGTGGTACCCCGCCTTTTTTTTCGAACTAGTTTTGACGGTTCCGTATAACTCCCAGTGGGACGATGTACGTGCTTGCGTCTCCGTTTTCCTGTTGATGTCGCTGGCTCACGTATTATCTTGCAGTTTACACCAATTCTCTGCTGGTGACGCTGAACTCACGGAACTATATTCGTGGAGCCAGCGGAGCAGATAATTCGTCGAACAGTTTCTCTGCAAGCAACAGCCGTGGACAACCGTCCAGCGGTGGCATGCGACGAGGACCCACGGTGAGCGGAACGGTGAGAGGCAGTTTTATTTATTTCTGTGTTTTTTGCATCTCACTTGTTTATCTTTTCGCAGCGCCAGGGCAACGAGCCGATAGCTATCCAAATTCATAGCAGAACAACGAACCACTACGACGTGAGCATCTCTTTCCCCTCTTTTCCATGACGTGTGCTGGATTCAGTTTCAACCATGTCTCATCAATACGTGCCATTCCAGGATGGAAAAAACATCCCTATGGATGATCTGGGAACGGAATGACCGCGCCCTTACGACGTTCGTTGGGCCTTAACAGGTGGCAGCGTCGGTCTAGATGGCGTGTGCAGAAGGCACTACACTGGGTGAAGTATTACACTTGCTTTATTTCCTCGAGCATATTCTAACTATTACATGAAGGACGGATTCTCTTTCATTTGATTTCTTTTATTTATTTGATGTTGAAAGTGGTTGCGCCTTTTCTTTTTTGAGCATCGACTGGGCAGGCATTGAGTGATGTGTTTCCGGCCATTTGTATCATTTGCGTACTTGTCTCTTCATTTCGTATTTCTTGGTTTCCATGACTCTCATCGTAACATGATGAAATATACACGTTCTTGTTCTAACCTCCAATGATTCACAAACAGATTCAAACAGCGCTTACGGATGCCACTATATTCTGGATTTCGGGATATGTACGTAGTACCAGCTGCAACCAGCCGCCCCAGCTTGTAGCGTGAGCAAGGCTGTCGATGTTTGTGGGGGGGATTAGGGTTTGCCTTTCTCCGTGTATATTTGTGAAAGTAAGCCGGGTTTGAGCGAATAACGTTCACTTCGGTTTTAGCAGGGAACCCTCGCCAACGCGAGCTATTTATACACATATGATCTATCGTAGTACATAAACAGTCTATAACAGGAATAGAAATGTAACACAAAAATCCTCAAAACAATGACATTGTGACATCTCCAGAATCTGTACCAAAAAGGAAAATATTTATATGATCTAAAAAAGGAAATGTGCTTGCGCGCAAACTCGAAATCCAAGACTGTCGTCGAATTACTTAGCCACGGCCGCGACTGAGTGACTTCTTTGGAGAAGGTAAACCTGCGGACTGTCGGGTGCAACGCAGCATAAGGTCTGGATTTTGGGCGTACGCAGACTACCTTCCAGAAAGCAGGAACAAGAATAGTTTGCGCAGTTGCTCCATCGATGCGAAATGTACGCTGTTGACAGGACCCGATAATCTCGCATGTAATGTGCAGGTGGATATAAGGTTCATCTTTCCTTATGTCCCTGGATAATCGGATGAAGGCAGGAAAACAGTCTGAGGAGTTCTCATCTTCACTGTGAACGCGCCCCCTACGCTCAAAGCGCAGTTATATTCCGTGTAACCGACACGCTGTGCCGACGAGAATACGAAAATGAAATGAAAGAAATGCCATGAAAAGAACGACTTTTGGTTGTGTGCCTGTGCGCAACATAGAAAGTGGATGACACCACATAATACGGCGGCGCCACGCTTAAGCGTGTGGCGTATATGATGGAAAAGGTGGCAAGACGCGACCCTAGAACCCCAGAATCATGCGCCGGAAGACCTTTATAGCAAGGTTCGGATGGAACATGTCGATAGGGGTGTTGATAGCCTGAGTGCTCTCATAAATAAGCGCGCCACAGTCCGGATCCTAAACAACGATCACTCAGCACGTAAAGCAAAACAACATATTGTCCAATCGCTTACGGTCGTTGACATGAGCTGGATCTGCCACAGGTACTTGCGAAGGAATTCGCCTTCCGCGAGCGACTCGCCGGGAATGGGCTCAGTTTCAGGGCAGCCATAGTCTGTGAATGAGGCACGCACACGTCAGTTCTATACACCGCAACGGGTAAAAAAGGAAAGGCAGGCAGGAGGGGAAAAAAGAACATTACCAAGTGCGCGAGTCGATTGCCAGAACGCGTCGGTCTTCTCGAACTGCTCGCGGAAGAAGTGTTTTGCGAATCCGGGAGAAAGCACTGAACCCTCCTCGCCGCGGAGGACATTGTGCAGACCGATGACGCCAAAGACTGCTTTTGTCGCGCCTTGGCTATAAATTTACAAGTTAGATTATCCGGGCGATGATTCGTCTCACTACCAGTGGAGCACGCACCCATATCGTGGGTTCACTGGATAAAACGGGTTTAGCCTACATGCCTGGGAGGAAAGCCCATAGGGAGAGACCTACCAGACATCTCAGCATCGCCCAGTACAATGAAGTTCGCCGGGAGGTTCGTGCCAAGGTGATAGCGCAGGTAAGCAGTGCCAGCTGCACACAAGACAACATCAGTCTCTAGAGAGAATATCAAACGACATGATACAACTCACGGACACGAACGGTAGAGACGTGCATGGTGTCAGGGCCGTGGTGCTCGAGCTGGTCAAACAGCTTGAATATGTACCCCGGTACAGGCGTGTCCAATACAAGACTCTTCGTTAGTTCACGCAGGTCGTTGACCGTACGAGGGGCCTCCAGATGGTCGCCACAGTGACCGCCGAAAAGCATGACTGCAAACACGGCATCAGTACAAAATACTGTAGCAAACAAAACAGTAGACGAAAAGAATACAATACTTACCTCGATCACCATCGGGTTTCATCATAAGCAGGAATTTGGGAGATTCGCCAGGAGCGGCCTCGAGGTATGTAGCGATGTGGCCAGCATTGCGAAGACCTCCAGGAACGGCAAGTGTGTCCATCTCGTCGGGAGTGAGGTCGAACATGAAAGTCGAGTAGTACAGTTTCTGGTCGAACGCAATGCGGATTTCGTTCAGCGGCAGATTGTTCTTGGAGTACTTGTCGCCGTAACCGTAACCAGCGCGCTCAAGCCACTTCAAGCCGGCGCGGGTGATACCCGTGCAGTCTGAAGAGGAAAATTACTGAGTATCTTTTGCCGTGACAGCGGAATCAAGGGCATGTGGGAAACACAATATGCATAGAACAGGAAGATGGAATGTAAACTCAAGACAAGCACGGATACCAACCTGCAACCAACATTGCATCGACTTCCTCATTGCCCTCCTCCGTACGAACGGCGACCTTGCCAATGCGCGACTTGTTGTTCGGGTCTGGGATAATGCCAGTGACAGTGCCGGCCATCTGCTCGATGCGAGGGAAGTTCTTTTTGTTCAGCACGAGGCGTCTAAATTAAAGGCACATGTCAGCTGCGGAGCACACACGCAGGCTGGGACAAGCATATCTCCAACAACACGCCAACGGAAGCCAACGCTTCAGCCAAACAAAAATGAATTACCTAATGAGTGTCTCGAAACCAGGGCGACTAGTGTAGAGTGTCATCGGCTTGTCCTTGCCATACTTCTTCCACGGGATGATAGAGAGTGCGCCAGAGAACGTGTAACCAAAATCGCCGGGAAGAATACTACATAACGGAGGGCAGAGAGCGTCACGCGGTTAGACGATTGCAATTCTAAGCAGACGTACGTACGTACTTGATGCCAGATTTCGTCGCCTCTTGCGTGAAATTTGGGAGAAGTGCACAGAGACCTCTGTATACAAAGCCCTGGCAGGCTGGATCGGTCGATCAGTAAAACCGATAGTGTAAAGCGTAGCGAACGGATGAAGAAACGTACCGTGGAGAGAGTTCCACTGCATCACGCGACCACGGGAATTCTTGTGCTCCCATGCCTTCTCAATAAGACCATCAGGTGTGCCGACCCATGCCTCCGGCTCGATGATGAGGACGCGCTCAAAGAAATCATGGCAGACGCGCGCAGTTATGAGCCCGGTGATGCTATCACGATAACAACATGAATGAGCATCAAACCCAACATAAAACGGTCATGGCACACCTTCCACCGCAGATAACGGCGGTCCCCTTGAAACGTTCGCCGTCCTTGCGGCCATGTCCATTGAGGTACTTCAGGTCGTTGATGCCGCTACGCGCGATGAGATAACGGCGGAGGAGATGCCATGCAGCGAGGAGGAAGAGGTATAGAGCCAGCGGTGCAGCAACCACTGCGATGAGGAATCCCGAGACCATCGTTGGTATCAGTCAATCGGAGGGTATGTATAAAGCGCGGCAATATATACTGGGGGTGGGGAAATGCTAATTGACGGAATAATTTCTGGTGAATGCCAATCGCAGACCTTATATGTAACCGGGTGCCTTGTGTGAACAGTGAAACGGCTAGAGGCTCTCCGACCCACCCGATGGGTGCAGCCGGGGAGGAGAGTGGGGGACAATTTGCGCGGCTTCCCCATCAGCCAGGCAACGTTGATAGATATGATTTCTGGGTCGAATCTGCCTTCTTGGCGGCTTCGTCGCGAGGCACGGTTTGAAATGGTTTGGTTATCGACGGCACCTTTAACAAGGTCATCAGGGTTGTTTTCGGCCACACTGTTGAATCGGGCGGGCGGGTAAACATGCTTCGAGGTGTCTAAGTGACATGGCGGCGATGACCAGAGTACACAGGTGGCATACGATTCAGAAGAGCTTCAGAGACATCAATCGTGCTCCAACAATTCGCAACTCGGATGATACATTGATAGAGCCGTAATAAGCACTCCAACGCTAACCATCCTTCAAATATATGATCGTCAATCATCGACCGCTTCTTGAATTCACATCCCGCGGCAGTCGCGCATACCAGAAGGTTTCCCACGCGTTTATCACCGTTTGACGTCGACAAATTCCTGAGCTGTGCGTGTCCAAGTCGACGACGCTGTGGGAGTCAGACGAGCCAGACGAAAGAAACTGACACATGTCACCTGGAAGATCCTGGGCCCTGGCATCGACAGCAGAAGACGACATTGGAAGAAACAAGCAACCAATCATGTAGACAGTCAAAAACGTGGCAGCAAGGAAGAGGGGCCGCAAGCAAGAATTCATTTTCGAGATTTGAGCTAAAATGGTGAAGACACTTGTGCCTGGAGGTCTTCGGTGGCCGCGATGCGGAGGCGGAGAGTCCGCAATAGTTGTGTTACGGCGACGACCTAATCTAGAAAGAAATCTATAAACGTCTGACCAGGGGAGACTAACTCGAACATACAAACAATGTGGATAGAAATTGGAGTAAGGACAACAAATAATCCTCTCGCAAACGAGAGAAAAGACCGACCCTGTATGCAGAAGAATATGAACAGCAAACAACCTATATGTACATACTATCATGCGACCTCGAAAAACTTGAATGCGCCTGCAACGTTGGCCTCACTATCTGACGCAGACCTTGGATCCAGAAGTGGCCTGCGCATGTAATCATAGGGAGAGAAGACACATCTAAGCCAGAAGAGGGGAACTTGGGTCACCAAAGGGGCCAGTCGTCAACGCGTCAATGCCAACTTCGAGCTCGTCCAGACCCTAATCCGTCCCGAAAGGGACAGCATCTATAGCACAGAATCCATTGCAAGCATCGGCATACTCGGATTCGTTTTTTTCTTTTGCGATGCGTCCTTACAAAGAAAGTGCTTGTTGGAATGTTTCTTCCGAGCAGGTCAACGCTGCGAGGCAGAAATTTGATGGTGCAAAAACAATCAGATTCCATTGGCTTGCTCATGCGGGGTAGTGCTCTGGTAGTGCTAAGTACTTGCAAAAGATGTTCGAAGGGGGCCCGGGGAGGCGCCGCGCTGATAAGTACAGGTAAAAAATGAGCATGAGCAGATAAGAACGAGTTCAAATTGTGTCTGGTGATCGCGAAGCATGATCGCATCATTTTACTTTTCCACGAATGACTGATTTGTGCGTTCGCGCCCGCTTTGTCACTCCCCGTCACCATCCGGTCACTGGCGGTCACGAAATTGTCACTGGGACCCGCCTGCGTACGCGCTCGAGCTTTTGTCACGGCAGGACCGTCTACAATGCGAATGATATGTTATTTTTTCCAGGCAGAAAGACAAATAAACAATGGACGGCGTTTCTGCGTCCGCCACGCCCTCCCGCAAACGTCACCGCGAGAACGAGACTGAGAGCCAGAGAATCAAGCGAGAGAAGGCTGCTGAACGCCAACGCCGCAAGCGCGAGCGTGACCGCAATAATGCTGCTGCTGGCGCCGCTGCTGCAGCTGCAGCCGCAGCCGCCGCGTCGATGCCCTTCATGCCCCCACCACCCCCACCTCCTCCGCAAGCGATGCCCCCGCCAACAGCGACGCAGATGCACCATCACACACATCATGTTCTGCCACACGAATTCGCTGTGCCAGTTGGCGTCCACACCGTCCAGCCTGCTCAGGTTAGCATTTCTGGATCCTCAGCACTCTCTCCCGAAGAGGAGAAGCGCCGTGAGAGAGTGAGAGCGGCCGCACGTGAGCGGCAGCGTAAACACCGCCATATGGTAAAACAACGCAAGTTGCGTGAGCTTGGCTTGGAAATGGGCAATGAGGTTGTGAACAGCGGCATTGATTATCGTGTTGGTTCAGATGGTCACTATGATCTCACACAGGATCCGACATTCGCCCAACCAGTGGTCAATGCGGGCCAGACATTTGCAACAACTCTTTTGCTGTCATGTGCATCGGCACCACTACTTAAGCAACATATTCTTCGTACTTTGTACATGTCGAACGAGGAGCTGGCCTCCCTGGAACCTGTCATCGCAGACGCTTTCGAACAATGGGATAGACAGGTGTGTAACGTGTGATATTCTTCAACTTCCTAGTTTGGCAATTGCATCTGTTATTGCTACCCTTGACATTTTCCTCCATAGCATAAGCTGCCATCGTCACGAAATCTTACATATGTTCTTTTACAGCGCCGCATGCATTATGAGGCAATCCATGGTGTCCCTATGCCACCGCCCTCTACCGCAAATCCTTATCCACTACCCCTCCCTCATGAGTCGGGGCCTATGGGACCGACTTCTAGCGGGTCCGTCCCCCCTCCGCCACCGCCGCATCCCAATGGTGCTTCGCTGCCACCCCTCCCGCCCCCACCTCCCAATATGAGCCCACTTCCGCCGACATCTACCTCCGCCTTCGGCGTACCACCAGACGTCGACCAAGCGAACGAGTTTCGCGCACGCTTCCATCGCACCCTCTTTGCACAACCACCCTTTCGACCATACAGTCCGCCACCACCCTTCGCACCACCGCCGTCGGACCCGCAGCAAATGGCGCAACTGACGATCAATCCGAGCCAGACGACGCATAATCCTGGTCAGTCGTCGGGTCAGCCTCCGCATACCGTGAGCCCCAGCCAGACGACACACACGCCGATGCAGGCGCGCGAGATCGCTAGGCCGAGTCAGCCGCAGCGCGCGTCGAATGGGGACATCGTGTTGCCCGCCGGTGTGGTGTCTTCGAATGGTGGTGTTGACGGTTCGCTCGGAGGGAATATCGGTGGAAATCCCAACGATCAGCCGCCAACACAATCGTCTCCTCACTTGAATGGGTCATCGTAGTAATTGTCGTGGTCCATGGAGTAGCATGCTTGTCACGACAGTCCGGACGACGGTGCTCATGCTGTCCGCAAAGTTTTCTTCAACATGATGTTCAGCCCAATGCAGAGACTTGTGGTGCCAGTCTTTTCATTTTGGCATATACCAGCGTTTTTGTAGGATGCACCCGTGCCTTCTACGGTCACTGTTGAACTTCCCAATGCAAACATAGTGATTGGACGTGCTCCGTATGTCGGACCTACCTGACCACGTTCCTGAGGTCCTTTGTAACATTGCTGACGGTTTGTATCTCAGGTTTGTACCCGTTTTTGTCCCGCCACGCACGCCTCCCTTAATATTAGAATTGCAATCGGCTCTCCTCCCATATCCCACATCCCAAATCTCATCCATATCCCACGATCCCCATTCAATCCCATCATAATCCATGTTTTGCCTTTCGCGATCGGTCTACTACCTAATCTCAAAGGGTCTTGTCTCGCTATGCTTTTTGCTGTATTGTACTACCATATTGTTACACCAGATATATTACGCACTGTTCAATCCCAGGATGTCGGAATTTCCTTTGGTGCAGTATTTGAAGGCCGAACGTCAGAAAACGTGCGAGTCGTTGCATCAAGTACATACGCATTATGTTCAGCAGAGCAGGGTGGTCACGGTAACTCAACGTATTCAACTCTAGATTTGCGTCTTTTCTGGTCGGCTGCAAGTTTTGCAACTGCATGCAGGCTTTGGTCTCGTGCGATGCAGATCGTAGACGGCGATCAGTCTCTGCCCCCGCCGCGGCTAACTGAGCCACTGCCAGTGGTGCCTACATTATCTGCTTCTGTCTCTGTTGACTGGTTGAAGCGCATTTGTGGCTCCATTTCATCTTGAAAACAGTGTCAAATGTTCGCAAAGATCTAGTTGTCGTTGCCGTTGGCGTCCTCATGCGGTGCCAAAACAGAACTTGAAGTGTAGACCATGGCGTTCCATGGTGTCCTATTCTACTCCACGCATTTTGTAGTACCGTACGAGGCACATTTAGGTTGGCTTTGGAATGTCCAGAGGCAGTTCTATACGTTTCAATAGATGTCAGCCAGCCTTTGATACTGCACGCGGTATGACAGCCAAGAAATCAGGATACACACACAACACCATTATTTTCGTCATGAGTAAGATATTTCTTGCGGGATTCCAGGCGCTGGCTGGTACACCAGATCAGTTGCTGCGCTGCCGTTGGTACAGACATGAACAAACCTTTCCTGTGAGTTTGTGCAGCGCATAACAAGCGACGGTAACGGTAGGTGGTTTTGTTCACGACGCCGACCTTCGTCATGACCCCTCGCAAAGCCTTGGGAGGCATGATGAGAAAAAGACTGAAGCAGAGCCGTCTGCCAACCAAGTATCTGTTAGACTATACGAAATCCCTCGTTCAGTCTATGCGGTGTGTGGCAACTGACTATATATATTATTCGTACCTACGAAATCCCTCGCTATACATGAGTAAATAGAACCGCGAAGAATAGCCATAACGCTCACCTCAGTCTATTCGCTGTGTGGCAACTGACTGAGGTGCAGGAGAGGAGCAGCTGCAGAAGGAGAAAATCTTGCTGCTCATGTCACATGATCACGTGATGAATTAACGCAGATGTATTCTCTACAATGACATCTGCAGCTCTACACTACGGTCTTCACCGACTTTTACAAGACGGCGCGCCACAGGTTCCAGCGAAGTAACACATTGAGTGGGGATAGTGCTCTAAAACATTTCCCTGGATAGATAAGTTACCCCCGAGGATACTGTCCCGGCAATTTTGCGATTGCCAACGCCGGTGGACAACCAATTATCCCGTACTGCGCACACCACTGACTTAGAACTGGTCGGCTAAAGCTAAATAGAGAACAAGAGCACCACGCGCGTCCATATCACACCGCAATACCATACGTGCGGAAGATAGACTGCCAATCGCCCGTCTCATCGTGACCCATCGCCAACACCGTCGGTTTCGCGCCTGATTCAGGCCCAAACGTGCGCTGTGCAGCGCGACGAAGGTCAGCGGCTGTGATAGCGTCAATGCGGTCAAGCATGTCCTGTATCGGCATCTTGTCCTGCGCGAGAAGCGAGAGAATGTGGTTGGTCTGAGGGTTTCAGTTAGTTCCGAGGCGTAACGTGGAATAGAACAAAAAAAAGGAAACAGAGGGAAAGGTGAGGGAAACAAATATATGGACAGTAAAGAAGGTATCAGGTGTTCAGTTTTTTTTTTGGCCGCTGAGTCGCGTGACAGCACTGCTGAATTAAAAAGAAAGACAATAGACAACACATGAAATGCCGGAGTAATGAAGAGGGAATCAGCATAAAACTAATGACAGGACATACGTACCTGCAATAGCACTTGCCGACCGAGGTCCTCGACTGCTATAGGGAGGCTCTCCATTGCCATGAGCATGGAAGACTTCACCTGGTTCTTCGCACGCTGCAGTTCTACCTGTGTCACATCGCGATACAACAACAGACTCAATTGGTTTGCAAGATGAGGCAAAACCTGGCCCGGGGTCACACCTCCCGACCTGCTGCTCGAACTACCCCAACCTATTGCCACACGGTCAATACCGATTATTCGAAACAACGAAGGCGGGCATACCACTGGACGAACTCAGACCAGAACCGGCAGGAACGTAGGATGCGTTGATGCCAAACAAAGACGAACCCTCGTAGATGTGTAAGAATGACGAACAATGGTCGACTTGAGGGAACTGGTTGAGGACGTAGGTGTACAGGCGAGAGTACATGCCCTTGCCGGGTCCGCCTGCGCTGAAGCTTCCGCCACCTCCGAGTAGAACCTGCATCACGGCGAGTGCGTACACGGTAGCATCGTCAATCGATGCCGCGTCGGACGTCAGACCTGCGCCTTCATAAGCAATATACATATGATTGAACTCGGAATTAGGATCCGCGATGAACTGTGCTCCGCCTGTGTACGTGCGCGAAAGGCCAAATGAGTGTAATGGCGATGCAGGTGGTGGCGGCGATGAGGCGGCGAGAGGTGATGATGGAAAGAGATAGGATGCAGCGCGTGTGAGCGTGCGAGCGGCAGCAGACGTCGGCTGAGTAAGAATGTGCGACGACGGCGGCTGTTGCTGACATTGTGGACGCCGTGAGCCCAGAGGCACGTGCGATGCTGCCTGCTCCTCTGAGGGCTGCAGATGGGAGAAGTGACGGTCCACGAGCTCAACAAGTCGCTCGTGCGGCATACCAATGCCTGCAATGACCATACGCTCCGGACGATACCACTCGCGCATCGCATTCCGTAGTATAGCTTCGTTGAGCTCGGGTATGCGGGAGGGTGGACAAAACAAAGGATTTCCCAACCCCTTGTGGTTATACGCGAGGCCGTGCAAAAGCTCGGGCAATAGTTGCTCGGGATGAGCCTGCATTTCGCGGACTTCGTACTCGGCGGCATCGCACTGCGCGGCGAGCTCCTCGGGGGTGAAGCGGGGCCGTAGAGTGGTGTCTGCAATGAGCTCCATAGCTGTTGGTGTTGCGCGATGAAAATGGGAGGACTGGTACATGATGCATTCCCTCGTCGAGGCACACAAAATCTGTCCGCCTAGCGAGTTGGTCGCCTTCGCCATCTCTTCTGTGCTTCGTGTCTCCGTTGACTATGTGCTGTGATCAGTGACAGGGCAGTAAACACAACGAGGCAGATACCTGGTAGGCCATATGGTCGAGGAAATGACTGGCGCCTGCAATCGCTGGCGTCTCGAAGCGCGCGCCGCCGGCTACGAAGAGACCGAGAGACGAAAAGTGACTGGGCTTCGACTCTGTCGCCACTCTGATTTTGTTTGGCAATGTTGTGATTTGCAGCGGCTTTTCTGAGCCTGTGTGGAACTGCTGCCGTGGAGGCCATGACTTGCGTCCACCGCGCACGAGCGTCCGAGCTTTGTGCATCGCATTCGACGGGGAGGAAGCAACGAATGATCGAAAGTCAGAAATGACCAGCCGACTCGGCAATGAACTGATCGGGAATCATTGAAACCGTGATTCAATCAGAAATAGATCATCCCGAGACATGTTTCCCATGTACCTGGCATCTGTGCCAGTCTGTGCCGCGCTATTCGACGCATGAGACGCGCCACTTACTTCTTCCTCTCATGTCGGTCTGTGTCTGGCGCTCTACTTATTCCATAATTTGTGCCTTGTTTCTCTCCAATAAATGTTGTGCCTGTTTTGTTGTGGCTTACCACACGAAACATCATCGATGGTTCACGGGGATTTGTAAGAGTCGCGACTTCGCGCAATTGGTAGTTTCTTGTGGGTGCGTCCTCTGGGTTGGTGTGGACATTTTATCATCATATTTATGCCGTCACAACATCTCTTTCCAACGAAACTGCACCTGTTATGCACCCCTTGCATACAAATTTGATTTGATGGACAGCCGTCGCTACTCTGGTACATAAATAAATGAACCACTAGTTTACATTGACATCACTAACATGCCTTCTCTGTGCAACTATACTTCGCTAATGCTCCATCCAGAAGTTTGGTGCAAGGTCAAGATCTTTTTTTGACAAAGAGAGCTCTTACCAACCAGTGCTCGTGACAGATTGTCTCAACACCTCGGGCTTTGCTGATTCCGTACTGCCCTGCTTTGGCACGTCTTTTTTTTGGTCTATTTTTGTAAGCTTGCATGACCTCAGGCCTGAGGTCATCAAGGGGTATAATGTGGTTGAGCTTTGCATGTGCCACGACATCTGAAGCTATATTCTTGCCCAGCGAACAAGAGGTTCTAGTATATACACCTTACCAATCCACCTTATCAATTGTGTATGCCTCTCAGGTGATACTGATCGAGATCCCTAAACAAAATGCTGTTTTTATCGCGACAACAATAATGCAAATTGTGGTATATTGCGGAAGGATGATTGACGTTTCCTGATTGAGGGTTCCTAAAGTGGTAATTGAATGTGAAACCGGTTGCTTAGTCATCGTGACACAACCGCGTGCTGTCATGCACTGCTTGTTTGAGTCTTTGCCGTATTGGCCTTTTTCTGCTCCAATCCACCACGGCCTACGTCGCCGAGACTCCCTCAGAGCGATTGCCAGCGTGTTGGACAGCAGTCTTTTTCTCTTATCACTGCTCGCTCATCGCGACAGCTGACCTATCTATTTTTCTTTATCCTAATCCATCGTAATGGCAAGCTTAGCTACCGGGGGCACTCTTGGTGCGTTCGTTGTGTTCTGTCCGTCTTTTGTACTCATTATGTGCCTACTCATCGACGCTCACCATCTGCCATGCTTTGGCCGACACATGCCCATTCGTCTCCGTACTCTTGACCTCGTGTGCCCGCTCGAAACCAAAAAAAAAACGTAATGGACATGCCGACGAATGCCTCCAGCAAGTGTGGCGTCCGCCGCGACAAGCACGGGCCAATCGGTAGCCACAACATCTTCGGCGCAGACGACTTCGCAGCCGTCATCTTCTACAGGAACGACATCTTCCGCGCAGCCTACATCCAACACGAGTGCGACCTCGAGTTCGACCACTTCATCCTCCCCTTCTACAACACCTACGTCTTCGACTGCTTCCAGTACCGCAACGTCTTCTAGCACTGCGGCCAGCACCTCCAGCTCTAGCAGCGTGTCTTCGAGCTCGGCGATCACTTCTGAACTCACCTCAGCAACTGTGCTTTCGAGCACGGCAGTCGTTACCGGCAGCGACGGCTCTGTGAAAACGACTGTCGTTGCCGTAACGAGCTCATTTGTTGTAACTACGACCACAGCGCCCCAGTCGTCGAGTATGTATTTTGTTCATTATGCTTTTGTTCCTGTTGACGCCTGCTCCTTATGTGATTTTCCTATCGGGTTTCACTAACATTCCTCTTTTCAGCAAGCGCCGGTAGTTCCTCTTCCCATAGTAGTTCTTCAAACACTGGTGCAATTGTTGGCGGTGTCGTCGGTGGGATCGCAGGTCTTGCACTTATTATTGGTCTCGTGATTTGGCTGCTCAAACGCAGGGGACGGTCCCACCTTGATGCCGAGTTTGACGGTGAGTTGTTCGGAAATTATCATAATACAACTTAGGGAAGCATTGCCTGGCTTTGTGACGCTGTTCGTTGTCACTCTGTACATGTTATGTGTTGTGCGCAGATATTTTTTGATTTTTCCTTTCTTTTTTGCATCGCCGACGTTTTCGCTTTCAACGCCGTTCTATTATCACTGACACGATCTTCCAGGTAATTTCGACCCTGACCGTATTGGGCGCGCAGGCACACTGCCGCAGATGCAACTTGACGACGATGACGATGACGGCGGGCATCTCGGCCGCGCGACAATGATGGGTGGTGGTGTTGTTACGCCTTACCCAGCGAACATGACACAAGCGTCACAATACGGTACTCCCACGACCCAGCAATACGCCGACGGGCAATATGATCCGTACAGTACTGGTGGTACTGGTGTCGACGCGTCGCCTGCTAGCCCACCGCCGATGTCGCAGTATTCTCATTCGTCCTCGGGTCCTACTACAGTGTCGGGCCCCGGTGTTGCGGGCATAGGTGCGGATGTAGCAGCAGCTGGCGTCATTCCGAGCCAAAAGGAGCGCGAAGCCTATCCGAATCGCTTCCTCGCCAACCCGGACACATATGGCGCCAGCGGTAGTGGTAACGCTCCCTATGTCCACGAAGATGCGGGACGTGTGCCGGACAACGAGATTCCGCCGACGTACGACAGCCTGCGGCACGATTAAGTTCGTTCTTCCGCAGCGGTCGGTCGGTCGGTTCGAGGGTTAGGGGTGAAGTTGTTGAGGAATTAGACTGTGATGTGCTTCAATCCCCCATGATGATGGACCTTATTGCAAGCAAGCAGACTGCTCGCGTAATTTACCGTGATGCTCTCTTTCTCCCCTTATTACTAAATATTTAAATCTACCACACGCATCCTCATCCCCCCCCCCCACAATCCCTCTTCCAACTGTATCTGCACTTTTCGCATATTCATCCGTCTTTTTTTGCGTCCAAGTTCTGTACTTTTCGGTTTTCCTCCTTTCATTGATCGGTCGTCTTAGTGTTGCACACTGGACCCCGCCATTTCCCCCCTTTTTTTTCTTTCTTCTCTCTTGAATCTGTATCTTGCAGTTTCTGATTCTCCTTTTTTTCGCCGGATTATGTCGTGCAGTGCGGCGCTCCCACTCACTCACTCTTCCCAATTTTTTTTTTATTTGTCCTGCTGGAAGACAATTCAGTTCTTTCGTTGTAACACTACTGAGTATTTGTATGGTCGTCCGTAATTCTTTTTTTTTTCTTTTGCACGCAACGTTTGCACGTTGCACACCGTGGGCGTCACGTGATAGCCGACAAGAGCGAGAATATACCAACAAGCCGATATCAGTGTGTTCCTTTCGTTCACTTGGCCGTGAGATGCTTATCGACGTTTCAGCAATTGCGATGGCATGTTACACCGGATTCGTCGTCGCCTTCAAGGATATCCACGCGTGGGCGAAAAACTATCTAGGCACCGAATATGATCGTGCCAACGCTTTCCTTTCTCTCCGGGAACTCATTCCTCGCAGCGTTTCGGAGCATATTCCCACCATTCGCTTTCCGACTGTTGACCAGAATAATCTCATTTACGTCTGTTTCGCGCCGCGGGCGTTTGATTTTGATTCTGCAACAGTGCCATCCAAGTTCCAGAATCATTATCACTTTTTTTTGTACGGGCCATATGAAGGCGACCACACCAAACTTCCGAAGCCCAAGAGGAAGACGAAGCAGGATGAGGAGGTTGAGAAGGTCCTCGTTGAGCAGAGTAAGACACAGTCTTTTTTTTTTCATTTCAATTGTCTTTTTTTGCTGCCATGGCGGGTACACTTGTATTTTTTTGGCTGACGTTTCGTGATCACAGATATTCCGTACGTGTTTTCTACAGTATGCGAAAACCCGTACTCGAAACGTGTTTGATTTTGTGGCACGTTTGTGTTGATTGCGGGTTGGCATGCGCAGGAGGAATTTATACTTCAGACATTGATAGTTTAGTCGCATAAGATATCCAGTATCTATACCTGGAGCCTGAAGATTACTTTTTTCTGTTTTCATTTACATAGCGCTAGATCTCATATTGAAGAGCCTTGTTATGTAAGCTTATGTATGTCTAACAACAATTGTCGTCTCAGTCGCGACAACTCTCTCGCGCAGTGACTAGCGTCAGAGCCTATGTTTTCCGCTGTTTTGGAATATTGAGAGCTGGAAATATCACGGCATATCTTCACTTCCACTGACAGTGACACGTCGCCTGTGTTGTCCCTTTTTTGGTCCAGTGCCTCGTCCACTGCAGGTTTATACTCATTTGGCATCACCTGAAGCCAAGCACAAACTGCTGGACTGCGTGAAACAGTGTAGCAACGATGTCGATGAATAGTAGTCTGCCAGATGCCACCCTTAATGCTCAAAAGCTGTCTCTCGATGAGCAAAACATCCTGCGTCCTCAATCCAATGACGGCCCCTCTCACGGCAACCTGCGATTGCACGATGACCACCCGCTCCTACTCGAGCTGCAGAGTTTGCGCGCAGCGTTGTTTCGATTTCAGGCGAGGCACGCCCGTTCTTATTCTCATTCGTTGTTAAGCTGACACCCTCGCTTTTGTATTATCTCGTTGATGCGATCTATATTTCGCCGTACTTTCCACGTACGAATACGCGAAACCCATTCTTTCCCCCCTCATTTAGAACGAGGCCCATGGCGCGTCCGTCAAGCTTCAACGAAACGCGCTCGACCATACACAAGCACAGGAGCTTATCCAGCATTTACGACGCGACAATGAACTTCTTACCGCGGAAGTAGAGACGCTGCGTGCCCATCCATTGCACTCGTCTCCAGATTCTGCCACATCATCGCCTCCCAATCCGAACTCCGCATACTCTCCAACACGTCCACGCTCTGCAGATCTAGTCGCACTGTCCGCCGCCCTCCCTACGCCACCCACGCCACACCCAGCTGAGTCGCAAGCGCAGCAACTCACGTTGGCGCTCCGGCAGCTCTCCGATAAACTCTCCCTCGCCGAGTCTTCTCTCGTCAAACTTACCCACGATCTTCTCTCCGCCCATGCCGAAGCGACGCGCGCGCGGCGCGCTGAGGAGCAGGCGTACGCGTTGGCAGCGCGTGCTCGCGGGCGGGAAGAGGACGCGAAGGCCGCACAGCGCTCGTTGGAGCGCATATTGAGAGCGAAGGAAGAAGAGCTGCGCATGGCAGACCGCGCGATGGGTGCGTATGCGGAACTTGTGCGAGGGATGGAGGGTCGCCGTTCGTCAGCATCGCACACTCCGCCGCCGTACCACGAGAGTAGCGGCGACGAGGCGGACGGCACCGACAAAGAGAAGGCGTCTTCGATGTCTCCGCTGGACAGCCTTGAGGAGGGCAAACGTGGGCTTAACAGGCTTTTCGTAGAGATGAGCGATGAGCATGAGCGTCTGGAGGTTGAGCTGGCTCGTCTTGCCGGACAGCTTGAAGATGAGCAGGCACGCGCTGTCGCTGAAGCACAGGGCGCAGCGGACGAGCGTGAGCTCCGGGCCGCTGCAGAGGGGGAGCTGGCAAGGCTGCGCGCGGATGACACGACGGCGGCAAAGATGGTATCTCGGTACATGTGAGTGTTGTTCGTTTGGTACAATTGAAAGCCTGCCCTTTCCCCGTTCTTCATCATCTTTGTATTCAGAATTAGTAAGTTCGGAAGTTGATTTCTCATATTATTTGTCCCATTCTTACCGTTAGGGTTTTTTCTTGTTCTTCAGATACATATGCGCTGACATCCTTTCTATTCAAGGAAGTTTTCTCAGGCCGCTGCGAACGCACAGCAGCAAGCGCTCAATGCAGCGACCGCACGACACGCTCGCACCATTGACGCACTCTCCACACAACATGCTTCCGCTCTCCATGTGTTGATATCTCAGCACGAGGCCACGCTAGACAGTCTCTCAGCCCGTCACACTGCTACTATACAAACGCTCTCTGCCCAAATCGAAGCCTTGGAGGAGCGGCACCTTGCAGAGCAGGAACGCGCGGGCCGACTGCGCACCGCACTCGACGAACTTGGCCGTGACGTCCAGCGGGAGGCGGTGGGCCGCCGTCGTGAAGTAGCGCTTCGGATACGTCTCGTATCGCGCGAGGAACGTCTGCGCGAGCGCCAGCGGCGGTGGGTATGGAGTGTCGAGGAGCTTTTGAGAGGCGACGAGAACCGTGTATCCCCCCACGCCGGACAGGTCGTGCAGGAATTGAACGAGCACGCACTCAAGAGAAACGATTTTCCCATGCGCATCGTGGAAGATGCGTGTGAGATGCTTTCTTCCCTTGATTCGACTGCGGATCTGAAGTATAAGGATGGTTCTGATGATGGGGCGCTTGCGCGGATAATCGTTGCGGAAAATGCTGTGCGACAGATGGTCGAAGAACTCCAAGCGGAGACGACGAGAAGAATGGAACTCGAGGTTGCTCTTGCGCGAGGAGAAAGTGGATTCGCGGATGAGGGTGGGACTCCTCTTCAGGACAGCAATAGCCTGGAAACAAGCCAAATGCAGAATGGCGAGCAGTCCAAAGGGTTGAACACTCCGGATGGCTCGTTTGTCCCAGCGCTCGCGCAGCCATCTCTGCTCAAACATGGGAGCGCTCTTCCCGAGCTGTACACTTCTATGGATGACGTTACACTCGTTCCTGAACCGGAATCGATTGTCCGTCATAGTCCTGCAGCATCAGAAAAAGAGGCAATCCCAGTTCTCGAGCCGTCCCCTTCCAGTAACGTGCCCACCAAACCTGTCTTAACATCACCTTCTCCCCTTCCTCTGGTGACGAAGTCCTCACCCTCGCCAGAGCTGCCGGTCGACCTTGTTCCAGTACCAATATCACCTGCGGAAACTCTCGCCGTTGCAGGCGACATTTTGTCTTCCGAATCCAAGAATGACGATACATCTCCGACGTCCAACGTCCCGTCGCCTTCCACCGTCTCGCCCTGCTCTCCTTTATCCATCGCACAACCGCATCTCCGCTCACCACAACACAATCTCGAACACTTTATTCCCGCGTCTGATACAACGGACGAACTAAAACCCGAAGAATCCGAGCTACAGGCCAATTCTCTTGGCGAGCAAGAGGATTCACGTTCAGGCTCTGAACTAGGGGGCAGGTTGCGACAGACCTCCGATAGGCAGAAAGAGCTGCTGGAGAGTCTTTCTGATGTCGCTCATCGTTACGACCATCTACAGCATGCATTCCGCGATTGCCATCTCGCGCTGCAGGACCTCAAGGGTTTGGCGACGCTTGTAACTGTTGACGGCACGAGTGTTGATGCCGCCAGCGCTTCATCTTCGCATATCCCCAGAATCAGCCCTCACGTTCTTGAGACCGCGATTTCGCGGTTGGACGATTATACTGAGGATGCGCGTGTGGAGCTCGAGATCCGCATATCGGACGAGGCGGTGCTTGCGCGGGGCTTTGAAATGCTCCTTGCCGTACCCGGTGCTCTGGCACACCAAAGCAGCGCGAATCTTCATTTTCCGTCTCCGCGCAGTCCCGCCACTCCTATTGTCGATTCGGACGAGGACATTGTGGAGCAGATTGGGCGGTTCACGGCGGGGACAGAGCACAGTGTGCAACGCGCACGAGAGACGTTTGAACGTAAGCTGGACGATATCCAGCATGATATCGCAGTTCTGAAGCGCGTAGTTCATGACCCTGAATGGGGATCTATGCCCACGGGTCAAGGACTGGAAGCAAATGTGAGTACAGATAGTCTATCGCCCCATGCAGTCGTGGTACGCCCGCCTTCCCCGCCCCTGCTACGTTCGGGGTGGGCATCATGGATTCGCCCGCATTCTCGTGTGTCGTCGTCGTCGACATCAACATCGACATCGACATCCACGTTCGGTCACGTCATGACAACACCGCGTCTGCGACACTCACTATCGGCAACGCATCTAACGGGGTCGAGTACGACGAGTCCACCTTCAGGGTCGGGCAACGTCGCGTCTTCTTCAAGCTCAGGCAGTGAATTGTCCCCGTCTCAGGCTGTGGGTGAGATCAGTCCGTTTGTCAGCTTAGGACTCCGCGTGGCGATGCCGTTGTATGTGCCTACTCCGGATACCGGTTCCACGGTGCCAGACCCTCCGTTTTCTCGAACGCGCACGTTATCGACGATGTATATGTTGGGACTCGGCGCGCCTTCGAGGAGACCCGGAAGTGCGTTTTCACGTGCCGTATCGTCGCCGTTGGTTCCTAGGCTCTCACCCTTGCCTGGTATTGCTTCGCCGTTGTTCTCCTCACAGCTGGGCAGTGCACGCTCTGCATCGGGGAGCAGCGTGCCTCCCATTATTGACGGCGATGGATCGCCTGCTATGGATTCGGACGTCGAGTAGCACCTTTATACCGTTGGAGAACGTCCGGATGCGGTAATCAGAGTGTGTTGCTGACGTGTCAGCGATTCATATTTCTTCTGACTGTGGTTCGTAGGCAGTATCTTTATACAATAATTGTTTCTTGTATAGTTTTTTCTTCTGTCATTTCCACGGTTTTCTTTATATTATTGCGGGGTTTGCATCACGGGAATTTAGATAAATTTTTCCATCAGGACGCAGGAACGTTCCTCTAACAAGTCAGCACGGCATCCTGCGGGATCGGCTATTGTCGAAATCTGTTTCACCGTTCATTGGTATCAGACGGACGTGGTGTGTACTATTATCTCAGTCGCGATCCTCAGGTTCTCTTGGCAAGATCACCCCTGTCCACTGCCTACACCTTATGGGTGCCAAGAGGTCGGACGAGATGTCATCTCGAAGGCTGTTGCCCGATCACACCGACTGTACTCGATGTGGGTCCCGATTTCGCCGTGAACGTCGTCTCCGAGCGCTTCATGCTCGTACTCTAGATTTTCAGCGCGTACAGCACCAGGATGTCTACAAACATAGCCTTCATAAAGTTCATGGATATCACCCTATAAAGGGGAGACCGTGTGCTATACACCCCATATCCATCGAGTCCTGCAGGCCAGCTCGTCATTCGAATTATCTCCCCGCCGTCTTCCCTTGTTTGCATTCAGTGTTCATCTGAAATATTCGATCTCTCTCTGTCCCCCATTTTTTGAGATTGTTTCACCATGAAGTTCATCTCTACCGTCTTCACCTTCTCCATCCTTTTGGCAAGCATCCACTTCGTTGCTGCCGCCTAGTAAGTGTCAACCTCAGCCTTATCGGCCCGCGAAGAGCGCGTACCTACTGATGTTTTCTGCGCTCTTAGCAACGGCAACACCTTTCTCCGGAGTCGTAACGGCAATGTCGACTATCGCCTGCGAGCTCGTGCAGGCAATAGGTGAGATCCTGTTTCTCCTACCATTCATCTCTCTGAATCCTGACACATGGTGCACGACAGTGACAAAAAACTGGCTCAATGCATTAAAGAATGCAAAACTTGGGCCAAGAAGGATATGAAAAAAAAGAAATCCGAAACCCATAAAAGTTGCGATGAGACATGTAGGGACTTACAGGCTAAAAGTCTCCCAATGACCGGATATGTCTGGGAGCTCAATGATTTCTAGTATAAACCCTCATAAATAAACGTACAACAACATAGAAATAAGTAGGATTTTTACGCGTCAGGAAAATGCCATCCTTGTTTTCCTGCTCGAATTTTACTGGCAGTATTTTTTGTGGAACGGCCAGGCGGCTTTCTGGTGATCAGGTCCACAGAACCAAGCGCTCTTGCACTTTGAACAGGTGAGAAGACCCGGACCAGGCGAGCCGCAATGGCCGCACCAGTGCTCAATCTTGCGCTTATCCCACCGCTCTTTCACACGTTGGGCGACTGCCTTGAGCCATTGCATGCGGTCCATCGGCATGCCGCGCACAAAATCTGCGAGTTGGTATGGAGGCTCGACTTCTTGTGCCAGGCTTTCCAAATGCACTTTGAACTCATTCAAAGGCTGCAGAATGAACAGCGACCGGCCCCTTAAACCGCGACCTGCGTCACCGAACTGCATGGACGACAGGTCAAGCACGCCGTTCGGGTGACTGCCGTTCTCGACTTCATCTAAAAGCCTACTGTCTTGTGTGTCTGGCAGGAATACCATGACGGTGTGGGGCATACTGTCCTGCCCACCCGTGACGTGCAACGTACATGCAACTTTGCGGCCGACGGACGGTTGATTGAGCACGCCGAGCGCAAATACATTGGGTTCATATAGCTCGTACGTCGCAATGCCTGTGTCTACCGGACTGGAATAGAAGATCTCCCCGTTCGCCATCCGGATGCGAATAGGCTGCGTCGGTGGGTACAAGGCAAAGAAGAATTGCAAGAGCGCTATGGAGGCGTAGCACGCATCATGTGCCCGTGCCTGATAGAAAAGCGTCTCCAATTGCTTGGGGGAGAGCTTGGAGAGATGCGCGGGGACGGGAGTGGGGAGCATGTTAGAGGGCAGGTCCCGCTCGTCGCTGGATCTTTTGGTGCGGGGCAGCTCGAATCGGTATCCCTGCCGTAAGAGGAGATTGAGGGCGTCATTCCACGGAGGATAGCTCTCCATATTGGTGCATTCAAAATCCATTATGCCCGAGGCGAAGTCACGCAGTTTGGTGTGGCGGTAGCGTGGTTCGATGGTATAGCGCTCGTAATTCATGAGCAGCGCTATGTCATATAAATCAAGGGCTTCCGCTCGTGAGTGAGAGTCTTCGTTGTGGTTCACATCAGTATTGGCAGACATCGGGAACGATTAGCTTGAACTTGACAATGAGTTGAAGGGAAAAACTGAGGAGGAGTGAAGGACGTACTATATGAACAGCTGTCGACGGAGTGGAACAGGGGGGGGCACTCCCAAAAGGGCCATTTCCATATTGCTGAAACATGCTATTTTGGATTGAGTGCGGTAATTTTGAACACATTCTTCACGGAAGGCGAGTTCAGTCCTTTCAAAGGATCGGACTCCAAAAAAGACTGGAATCAATCTGAATTAGCAGGGTGCCAGGTCGGTTCCGCGGTTTTAGACAGAGCACGAGCGCGTCGCAACGGCGGCGAGCCACCGACATGCATTTATCGAGGTCGGGATTGCAATTTTTTTTTGGTGGAGCGGAGCGTTCGAAGGTCGACCTAAGTCGATCTCGTATCGAGAATTTGTAATGACACGGTCGAGAGAACGAGAGCCGGACACACAGCGAGAGCACGAAGGAAGGCGGGAATGCCAGAACGGCGTTGATTCGGCAGAGCAACAACGGAGCGAGATACATGGAACTATATATACCCATCGAGGAAAAGCAAATACAAGCACATGACGGAGCGAGCGGGGATACATGGTGGATACACGAGCAGTACCTACGAAAGGTCGAGAGTCCCATAGACGGAGACTCTGACCCTCACAGAATTGCAATTGGATGAAGATGTTGCACGGCCATCCCGGCCTCTGTACTCGCCGCGGATCGGACATCAATGCATCGCCCCCGGTTCTCTACTCAGTCACTGTCAGGATCGGACCTCAGTCAAATTTTGCTCTTTCAAAACTCAAAAAGTACTGGGTGGCCGTAGCCTTTGTGTCGCACCGCGGGCGGTACAATTCGAGTGTGGCTGACATGAGTACATGACCGAGTTCGAGACCGCGCAGTAAATGCAGGTCGACACAGCGTAGCAGCAATCACCACCATGGCGGTGCGCGATAAACGCGCCTGTGCAACTAATGCACAATGCTTCGATACGTTACGTCGAGCTGTCGAAGCTCGAGGGTCATCGGCACCGTCTATGAGCGCTCGCCAGCCGACACCTGATTAGACTTCTGTAAACACCTTTAGATTCGAAAAAAAGCAATGAATCGATATCAGCTGTGGTCTGCAGTCAGTCATAACATTCGCGAACTAGAGATACAGGTCCCAGAGAATAATACGGCAGTGAAACATCTGCGCTCAGTAAGCGATATCAACATGCTTGTCCTTGAACTCGTCCCATCGTTTGGTCGCAGCTTCTGCGACGAAGTGCCCCACGTCCTTGCGCGACACCGTGTAGCCACTGAGCTCTGTCTCGGACACTCTGTAGGCTTTCGCACCCTGTGAATCCGCTCGGCAGTCGCCGTCCGTAAGAAGGGCTGGACGGACGACAAGGAGAGTACGAAGACTGCCCGGAGGGATGCGCGAGGACACCCGCTCCTGCCACCCGTCATCCAAAATGCCGGGTGCGATCCGGTCGGCTGTGTCCCAATTCCAGCCGGCGCAGTAGGCGGCGACACGTTCGACGCCGAGCTTGTCCCTGTGCGGGCCTGCAATCAAATAGCTGTAAACGGGTCGCAAAGAGAGTGGCAGCTTCTTGTGCGACGCGCGCGTAACACCCGCCGAGCTAATGGCGATGATCTTCGGCGTCGGTTGATTGGTGGGCAGCGTGCAGAGCACATTGAGGAAGCATCGTGTGCAAAGGTTATGAGGAGTAACAACGACGCCCTTGGTGAGCTTGAAAGAGGGTGCACCGCCTGATTGGGAGGAAAGAAGGCCAGGTGCGCATCATCGAGAGAAACACGTTACCTATGGTGAAGATGACTGTGTCGACTTGCGCGTCGTTCAGCGTCGCTTGCTCCCAGGCGTGCTGTACGTCCGCTTCAACAAGTGCATCGCCTTTCACGAGACGGGCTTTCCCAGACTGCACATAACTCTGGATTTCGTTGTTCTGGTCGAACACGGATGTGGACCTTAACAAAAAAGTGACAGTCGCGCCGGAGCCTAGAGAGTAGCGTAGAGATCCCCGGGATCCCCAGATGAGTACTATGGACGTACGAATCGAAGGAAAGCACACCAACCCAGTAGCCTCAGCGCTGCGTAGTACCCTATGTTCTTCGAACCGCCGAATACAATGGTGTTCATCGTGGAAATGAAGTAAAACTGGAAATCGGTGAAATAGGGGCAGATGCCGATGTATGTGTGACGGTTTCACAGTCTCAGTCAGAATGCAGAATGTCTTTTATATTTATTTCATTCGTGCCTGGTGCGCGAGGGTACGCGCCGGTGTACGCGTAGACTTTGGCACTCATTTGACTACACAGCTGACAGATTACATGTACAGGTCGCCACGACCAGATAGCCTGATGGTGGCGCGTTCAATAAGGCTCAATATTGCAATCCGTATCGCGTCGGAGGTCCTGATGAGCGTTTCAGAGGAGGAAGGTCGGCGCTGACGTCAAATCGTGGAAGTTGCTATAATAAGAAACTGATGCTTTTTTGGTAATCTCCATTATGAGTCATTGCGTTGGAACCTGCGGCCACCCAATGTTCTTGTGTAGCTTTTACTTAGTGGCCTCTGCAGCGCGTCTTAGCGATCGCCCATGTCGTTGCTTTATAAATGAATACCACAATAACAACTGCGGCTTCTGCCTTGATATTCCCTGTAGTTGGTGTCGTTGCCGCAATCGATGCAACTTATGTCGTCGTACGGTGCCAGAGCAATTCGGGGAGTTCTCTGATCTATATATCTCCTGGTCGACGATATTCTGCACACTCGCCGCTTCGCCTTTTTAACATCATATATTAGCATGAGCGTCCTTCTCCTGGGGGACGTTGTCTCCGACGACGAACACTTCCAATTGCTGCATGCGTATTACATACATGTTCGCGATCAAGGATAGGTTGACGGCATATCTTCTTTCCAGACGTTTCTCAGACTCGAAAAAGTTCTATGTGTCCGCACGCGTCTGCTTGACATGTTCTGCTAACATCAGCAAGTAAGACTTTGACCGCTCGTTCGTCCGTTCGTGAAGCGCGTTCATTTACTGGCGCGCAGGTCTACATCTCTTCTTGCATGCTGATGGCAACGTCCTACTTAGAAGACCGGTCCGCTTTCACGGTGTCTGCACAAACGCCACGACTTACTGTCTTCGTACTTTCCCCGACCCGGTCAACGCACCGTCTACCTTGCGTCCCTCGTCGGATGGCGCCGTAGGTTCATGTCCCGCTCTGTATTCACTGTGGCCGCGCTCCTTTTCGTGGCAGCCGGCGCTGTAATCCGTTGCGCAAGATCTGGTCTCTTGTATCCCGACTTGTGACGCGCACGCCGCTCGCGACGGCACTGCATCAGCAGATGTCGCGCGGCGGACTACGGCGAGGTGCTGAGGGTATGATTCGCTGATCTTGGCCGAGTGCGACGGGTTAACTACTTATGCGCTGCAAGGAGGCGAGCATAAAACGGATGCCAGCGTCGTTATCAATGAGGACGGGGCGTCTGGTGATGCTTGAACCCTCCGCAACGCGCCTCTCGAGAAGTCACGCTTCTATGACCTCAGACAGTCTGGTTCTCCGCCTCTCGCTTTGATTTCGGCGGTCTATAGCTCCTGCTTTCTCTTTTCGTGTAAACTTTGGGATTTTTCCGAGCACTTCACATCTTTTCTGTAAAATAATAATCATGTCGGAGACACCATCATGTGATCGTGAACGCGTTGATGGTAGTTCAAGTTTCGATCATTGGTAACTCTCCTTCGACTTCATCCGTGCCCCATGTTCGAAGGCTAAGCGCTAAGCTTTGTGGTCCAAATATCGGGCAAACAACGTCTCTTGGCAGTTTGATAGCCTGGTCGCATATATCGTTAATGCCCGAGTACATGAGCAACAGTGCACTGCCGTGCACTGAACCTGAGGTACCGCAAAAGGCCGGTGTCGAGGCTGTGTATACGGCATGAGTGAGGTAAAGTACTTCGCACTTCTCGCCGACCCTAGCAACGCGCCACATTGCCGCTATGCGTTGCCGTCGTGGGCGCGGTTAGTCAGCCTCTGTACCAACCGTGGTCTGCATTTCCACGGCCATTCAGCCTAGTGCAACATGCACTCTCAACTCCCTCGTAGATCATGCTGAAACCCAGCCACTCAAGACACAAAATTTGTGTCCGAGGCTGTACGCACCGACTCGATGCTGCGATACTTATGTGCGCAGTGAGTCCGCTCCGATGCACGAAAAGCTTACCCGTCTCAATTGGGTGTCCCTCACCAACATCGAATTGCAACTGCGTGTCTTGTCTCCTTTCATCCACCTTCTGCCCCGACGGCCACAGCCTCGCTGTGTATTTATATTATTCTCGGCTGATAATACTGACAACCCTCTAACGCCACCCTGTGCTTCATCGCACCGCACCTTCTCCGCTCGCGGCATTGGAGCAGTCAACGACTATTTAGTGACATCATCCATCCCGAGGTCGTTTATACTTTATATATGTAAGTTATTGCGTTGGCCTGTCAGCCATCTACGACTCGAGCGCTTCCATTCAGAGAATCCTTCTTAGCCGGCCAGCCAGCCAGCTCCACCAGCCATGACCGACGTGCATCCTATGTGTTTCACGCATCCTGGCTCACCCTCGTCCATTTCACAGTGGTTAAAATCACCGCTTACCTCTCCAGTATCATCATACCCCATGTCTACCTATACCCCATTGTCTGCATCGTCTAGCAAACACAGAAGAAACTCGCATTCCTCACGACCCCCTCCCCCAAAAACGCAAGACAGCATAATGGTCGTCGCAGGGCCTTCGAGAGCTCCGTCATCTTCGTGGGACACACGCACGCGACCGACCTTACATGCGCTGTCTCTGCAGATGGTCCCCACACCATCTCGCTCGGCACCGCGGAGGCCCTTGGCCTCTAGGATTCTCCCCAGCCTCTACATCTCTGACCTGCACTTCGCCGAGAGCCCCTTGCAGCTCGCGTCCATCGGCGTCACTCACGTATTGAGTGTGCTAGCCGATCGCATCGCTGTGCCCGACAAAATCCCGCTCTCGCCCACCCATGGAGTCGCACATATTACTGCATCCGCGCGTCATGTGCGGGTGACAAAAAAGCAGGTCCGCCTCGATGACACACCGTTCGTCGAGCTGGCGGAAAAGCTGCCGGAGATGGTCGCCTTCATTGAAAACGCGCTCTGTGTGCCTGTCATGCATCCAGCTGGGGCGATCCAGCCTGTCGTACTCGTCCATTGCGCGCAAGGTATATCGAGGTCCGTGAGCGCTGTCGCCGCGTATCTCATGAAGACATTCGGATGGTGAGTTCGTTTTTCTTCTTTTATCCTTTTGTATATTTTTTTTTTTGACGGAAAGACGTCATTCTGTGTTGCCAGGACCCCGCTATCCGCTCTTTCGTTCATACGCGCCCGTCGGCCAGATGCGAATCCGAACTTTGGATTCGTTCAGCAGCTGTGGGAGTATGGACGCGATACAGGGTGTCTCCCTATGGACGACGACCATTCGCACGTGCACCATGTCATGAGCAGCAGCGTGCTCACGACTTCAAATCGCAGTCCCCGCAGTGCGGACAGTCGATTGTAATTTATTCCGCTTGTTCACTATTGCTCGCGTTGTCCGTCGTTTGGCAAATTTATTGCATAGACTCTTGAACAGCGAGCTGGAAACCAACGGTCAAATAGTATAGTAACTTAATTATTATATTCCCATCGGCAGTGTGTGCTTATCGTATATGCATGAACACAACACTGCAGTGCCTAAGCCCTACTAAAAAGGAGAGTTGAGTTGTATCGATGTAAGTAGTGTGTCTACGACAATTTCATTGTGTACTTACGAAAACGCGACTTACAGTAACATATGCAGGCCTTGTGCTTATCCCCACGTTCTCCTCTGATGTTTGGAATTGTTGGTGGAGCGTTGCCCACGGGCATCCACGCAAAAGCTCATGTAGCAAACCTTGCTCCTTCAGCGGACATAACCACTTTGATTCCTGCTTACAACTTTTTTCCTGACAAGTAAGTATGCATATGTATATACAAGTGAACGAACGTCTCTGAAGTCGAAGGCTATATACTAAGGAACGTGTGTGCCTTTGTGCCTTTGGTTATCGTCTATTTGTTTGACCCATTATCAAATAACGAGCTGGAGGGAGACTTGGCCATCTCCTTGCTGACGTGTATCTGTATAGACACAGGATCGTTGTCGTGTGTAGCCGTGACCGACGAGCGCAGGAAAATCGACGAGGGGAGTGCGGGCGGCATCGTGTGACGCCTGGACTGCAGCGTGGGCATGTGTTCCACGTCGGAGAAGACGTCAATTTCCGATGAGGTGAGGTAGCCCGGAGAGCGCGAGAACGCAGCCACGACGTCGCTGCTTTTCTCGTGGCGACCCCAGGCGCGTCCGCTCGCTAGTACGGTGGCGAAAAGCACGCCGAGAATGTTAGCGTACATGTTTGCGATCATGACCTGTACACCGTGCTCGTAGAACCGCTGGGTCGCGGTCAAGGTGATCTGCGCGACACTGAAAAAGAGAGGGAAGACGAAGTTGCTCAGCGCGATCACAAACATGGCGCGCACGCGAGACAAAAGTGTCGCTGCGTGGTGAAAAAAAGAGATGATCAGCACCATTTTTTGAGTGACCTAGTACAGATCTCCCACCATTTCGGACCAGGAATTGCGCACCATCTCGCTGGTAAAAACAATACAATTTCCCTAAAAAGAATGCGGTGCAGTATCTGCATTCAATAGACTAAATGTCCCATAGAAAAGGATGGAAAAAAATTTTGTCACTTACACGTTATCGGCAACCTGCAACGACCATTCCCCCATGAGCCACGGATTGCGCGGCCAGTGCAGCGAGAAAATGATGTTCATCGATCCGTCACGATTCGCGTGCAGAGAGATCAGAAAGCCGATAATCGCCACAAGACGACCAGCTTTGAGAACGAGAGGAAGACTGAGGACAGCCGCATATACGTAGAACGGAGTCGAGGCCCGTGGATAAAACGCTACAACTCGGAGCAAGAGTACCGAGTCTGTGAACAACGGCGCAAGCATAAGAATCGTCGCATTTACGAGCTTCGTGCTGGCTGGGATGTGGTACGACGGAAAGACAATGCACATGTACGTGAGGTAGCTATTCGTCGCGGCCGAGGTGAGGCCGAGGAGAATCGTCAGCACGTTGAGCACAAAAACGGGGTGCCGCCGCGATCGCTCTGTCGAAAACGTGAAGAGCAGGATAAGGATGGGCAGAAGCATGCCCGCCATGGGCAGCATGATCATCATGAAAGTGAGCGATGGCTGAACAGAGCCGATGTATAGCGGAGACGCAGAAAGCGCGATCGCTGCTAGCTCTACAGACGATGATGACATGGTGGGCCTTCAGTGGACATGGAGGGGTACTGTCCTCTAGGGCAAAACGCCCATAAATGCCCTTGCGCAGGAATACACTCCATGTACAGTAAGACTTGGGTGTAATAGAGAAGGCCGACCACCGCATGAACGATCATCGGTCGGTTACAACGCAGTCGAAGAAGGCGTACTCATCTTTTTCCGTGATCAACGTAATTTTTTCGACACGTGCAAGGATGTACAGCTGTACAGCTGTAACAAGTGGATAGCACGCTTAGTAGTATAATCAAGAACACATACAATACACACAATACAGTAATTGGACAAATGCGCGAACCGTGGAGCATCAGCTAGAATGTCTGCGGAAAGGTCAGTTTCATTCGATGACATTTACTTCGGTACGAACCGTTTTTGACTGGGATCAAGAACAACACACACAATACAGTTAAGAAATAAGGGAATAAACGGTGCTCGCTGTGGTGGCAAGTGAATACACGAGACATGGAGCAGACAAGCACTAACCAAAAGCTGAAGAAGAGAGTAATGAATACCTCCTCGGCCATCCTTTATTGACGTTGACGTTCATTCACCACTGTAGCTAGAACCCAGTTCCACCCCAACGCCCATAAGCCACGACCCAGCAGAGGGCTGGGCTGGGAGAGCGAAGTCCGAGAAACATGGATGTCTTTCGGAACCATCGAGGGTAGATTTCATCTCGTCCGCCTCCTCTTCCGCAGTGGCGGAGGCAGTGAACTGTGATACGGGCATCAAGGCTTTCGGAGAGCACCATCCGCAGTCAAGCCAGAACTTCGTCATCAGCCCCTCCGACAATACAATCGAATTCGAAGACCTCGAGAAACAGCAACGTCGTGTGCATGTTGAGTTTGTCATCAGCAGACGGAGGATGTGGTCGGCCTTCAATCCGTGACCCCAACTCAGCGAGATCGGGGGCACGCTTCGAAGAAGACCCATAAAAATAGACGCAGAGCCCCCATACCGGGGGCTCTGCGTCTATTTTCATGGGTCCTCTCGAAGATCGAGCACAAACTGCTCACTCATGGCGCCTCCACCAATAGTCTAAGCCCAAGGAGCCCAACACGACAAGCATAACGGCGCAAAAACACTAAGGTAGTGTCTAGGTCTGCAAGGATGAGGGGAGCAATATCAGTTGAGAGAGCAGTCGCAGCAGATGTGCGGAGATATTCGAGACTACCCCCCCTGTACCGATCAGAGATCGTATAAGTGGGGACGGGATGCTGCGGGAATACCAGCAAAGGCGCCCATTTTGAAGTAGAAATTTTTGAAAGCAGCAGTATTGCAGAAAGATTGGGTGGCAGCGGGGAAATTGGATGGGATTCCATACACTGTGTAGATTTACACGGGACCAGAGTAGCTCGTCAAGCTTTCAAGTGTTGTCGAGAAAGGCACGGCGAGAGATTGGATAGTCGACAGAAGTAGAGCTGATTTGTTGTACGATCCTAGATGTGAGTAGGGCGAACCACATGTGAAAGCAACCCAGAACTGAGGCGCTTCGTGTGTTATTTGGACGGCGTCAATAAATCCGAACATGGATTGCCAGTTGCCGATGCTAGTGAAAAGCAATAAACGATTGACCTACCCAATCCCCACAACAAAGCTCATCGGCGGCTTCGATATACTGCTCACCGTTGTCCCATTGAAGCCGCACGCAGAGTGTATGGCCAACCGTACGAGTCAATCCTGTAGCAGTTCGCGCAAAGAAGATCTCTGCGTCAAGACAGATGATCATCCAAAGGCGAGAAGAGCATGTGAACAACAATTTCACCTGTATTCGCGTTCTTGACCAATGTATGCAGGGATTTATCTCTCCCGTGGAAGAACGCATTCTTGTTTTTATCTCATCTGATGGGCTCAACGGCATACACCATAAACCGGTGGTCAGCAATGTCGTTAACGCATGAGTGTTGCTTCGAAAACCCTGCGGCTCCTTTCAATTGTGAGTTGTTCACAACACAAGTCATATTATCGTAGAAAAAAAGTCCAAATGCATTGCGCTTTCTTCCGTCAACGAAAGAATGCATAACAAGCGAGAGACAAAACGGAAAATCGAAGAACACCCTTAGCCTGAACTGCAGCAGCAGGCTACGAAGGACAGAATGTCACTAGACCAACGATCGTTTGAGCAGTTTCGTCTTGCACTTACAACTTGGCACTTACCCGTGAACGAAATATCACCTGCGCCGCAGGCGCGAACGGGGGCATCGTCTCCGCATCCCGTCATATCCTATATATGTTGTTCAACTGTTTGATGCAGTTTGACAAACACGAAAGACGTACACCAACGGGATACGCTTCAGAACACTAGTGGCGAAAATGACTGAGCAACAGGTTCTTTGGAACGCGGACATTAGAAGAACCTACCGGGCAATCCTCGCTCGTACATGTTACGGTATCACAGCCCTCAGCAGCAATGGCAAGCGCCTGCGTGTATCCCTGAATGTTCGATATATCGTAAGCCTGCTCTGCGTAGGTATTTCCGGTGTCTGAACCGGAACTTAGTACGACAGGAAAGCACGTAAGAAGCCGAATTACCTAGGTTGAACTCCGTCAGGGAACAGTTCTCGCCACTGCTACCACAGCTGCCGTCTTGGTTGAATACACGGCCGACCCACTACGTACATAATTTTCAGCGCATGAGGGCACCAGCATACGAGTAGAAACGTGGGGCATACATCGTCATCAATTGTCACTGTTGTGCTGCTTCCTGCAGCGAGGGTGCCCGGCTGTGAACCGCTATAGCTGGACGCCGTATCGCATCCTAAATTGAATGGCACATTGAAGGTACAAGTGTGATAGAATGAGAGCGGCGTACTAGGACTGTACCCGCAGCGGGTATCAGCAATAACCGGCTCCACAGAGCTGGAGCAGCTATTAACGAGAGTGAACTGAATAATAATTATCAGGATGTCTTTGCATACTGCAGCAGGAAACATACAGCGTGACCACTTCGACGATGCAGGTTTTCATCAATATTCGTACCAGTCGAACTTCGTCTCACTCGAATCATGCGAGAGGGATTAGAAGAAGCCAGGTGTGGAACAGAAAGGAATAACCAGAAGGAAAAGAGCGATAGAGCCTTCATTTCAAGACGCAAGATTGGGGCGCACAAGCAGGTATATCCTCCAGGGACAAAGTAGAGACTATATGGACGAAAGAAATGATATCCGCCAGGGATATAGTTACCGCTAACCTTCAAGGATAGGGCGCAGTATGTCCACCCGGGACAGCGCAGAGTGAGTCCACCAGGGGAAACGACGTAAACGAGGCCGTTACACAGTAACCAGACGCTGATTACCTTTGTCACTGCGGGTATATATACGTTCCGTGAATGACCTTTGCTGTGTATCAAGTCGACAACTCTGGAACAGATCTTGTCAAGGAGACAGTCCCCCGCATCACATCGCAGACACTCGCTAGCTGGGCCATGGCGAGAATGCACAGGCCGAGGCGATGCCAGTCGTGATGCGAGTGTGATCCCTACGTGATGTGGCGCCCATGTTCATTACGTCGCACCTCGACGTCGAAAAAAGTCGACCACAGCACCAGGAATAAAAATATCATTTGCAACGGCCTCGCCGGACAAGCAAAGGTTTGTGAAGGACAGTATCAAGGACGGGGTCAACTTTAGGGATGCCCAGTGGGACGTGAGGTAGAGCAGCAATGTTAGTATAGGCCACCGGCCATGGCTCGCCGAAAAACAAAGCCGAACAGTTTCATCGAAATTGCCTGCCGTTTTTGTCTGAATTTTAGAAGTAGAAAAAACTGCCGCATCAAAACAGAAACAGAAGAGGTTCCATGACTCATAACACCTGTTGAGTTACTCGAGTACGGTGGCTTGTTCCCAGATAGGCAACTCGGATGACCGTTCGTGAGTTAAGTATTTCCAACTTCAGTACATTTTGGCCCAGCTTTGGTTTTCTATTTTTTTTTCGAGGTTCAGGGGATGCGATGTTCCCGACGTTTCTGTGGAAGGTCCTCGCTGGCACAACATGCATTCAAGTAAGCTATTTTGGTAGGAAATAAATTTCTTTCTTCTTTTCCCACAAAATAGGAATGAAATAGTTTAAATTTTATTACGATATTTCTAACAATTTACGATATATCATATTCAATAAATATTCATGCAAAAAGGAAAAAGAAATGAATATGTTAAAAAGATCTTTAATATTTTTATCCTATTTCTACCCCAAATAGGATACATTGAATGTTGTTGTGTGGCAGAGGTCCAACCATGATTGGCTGGGGAAGGTGTGACTCATAGCGGCTGTATCTATTGTCGGTGTGAGATTGAGCTTATCACTGCATAAATATCCTTCGAACGATCGAAAGAATTGAGGCAGCACAACCTCGAAGCTGTGGTCCAGGGCACCTGTATAAATGAGGTGTTCAATTGCGCGACCCATTTGCCAAGTGTTCGTGCGCGGTGGCCTCATGTCCCCCATCCGCCCGCTCCGGGACGGGGCGGCGATAATGAGGACTATCTCAGTCTCTTAAACGTATTACCGACCAACGTCTTACCAATCTCTTCATAAAGTACTAAAACCACTTGCACTGGGACGGCGACTGGTGAGTGCCTCTCTTCGTCAACGACCTGCATTTTCTCTGCGCATCCTTCTCCCACATTTCCCCCTCTCATTTGGCATATTTCGCCATGTCTGCCGCGCCGGTAATAGATGTAACGCAAACTAATGAAGATGTCATTGGCTACGACGGCGCGACGGTTCATGAACTACCTCTGGAAGAATCAAGCAAGTCGAAGAAGGATATCCGTGATTGCGAGCAGGCGGTTACGGGCAACAATGAAAAATATGTCGAGTCAGAGTACCCTGACGGAGGGTTCCGTGCATGGATTGTGGTCGTGGGCGTGTGTGTTGTCGCTTCTATTGTCGATGGATCTACAGCTCACTTGGTTTTTCTCAAGACAACATTTGGAACATTTTCAACGTGAGCTAAACAGGTCCCTTCGTTTGTGCGATGCTCACGTCTTTCGCAGATTTGGATATGTGAACGCATGGGGTGTACGTCCGAAAATCTCCCCAGGGCTTTCAACGATTCATATCCGCCACATACAGGTATTTCAGGCGTACTATGAACAGAATACATTGAAAGATGTTTCGCCGAGCACCATTGCATGGATAGGTTCAATACAGGTGAACGTCGTTGCCGCTCTTCGCCATTGTTTCCTGCTAAATTGGTAAACCTGTGTAGTATGCTCTCACGTTCATTCCTGGGCTCATAACGGGGCGGATGTTCGACCTCGGTTATTTCAAGCTCCCCGTATTTGCTGCTAGCGTGCTCTTGATAGCCGCGACGTTTCTCGTCGCGCAATGCACGCAGTATTGGCAGTTCCTTCTTTGTCAGGGCTTTGCCGTAGGGGTGAGTAAATCAATCCGCTTATCCGCAACTTGATAGAAGGTCTTTGTTCCCATCTTCGAGTCGTTTCTCAGAGGCATTTCCGAGATGCTGTCCTCGGACCCTAGCTTAGAGCTGACCAGGTTATCCCCAGATCTCATCCGGTGTCATCTTTGGGCCTCAGATGGGCGTTATTGGGCACTGGTTCCGTCGAAGGCGGGGATTGGCCCTCGGCATTACTGCTATTGGGTCGTCCGTGGGCGGCACGACGTTTCCTATCGTAGCGCATCGGCTCATCGAAGAAGTAGGGTGCGTTTTGACTATTCTCGTAAATTGGCCCGACAGCTAATAGTATCTTAGCTTCCAATGGACGATGCGGATCATCGGCTTTATCCTGCTGTTCACTATGAGCGTCGTCAACATCTGTGTCCAACGCCGCCTGCCGCCTAAGCAAGTTAAAGGTGGTCTGTTGAATTTGCATGCGTTTAAGAATACGGCCTATACAGTGTATTGCCTTTCGGGACTTGTTATGTTTTTGGGTCTTTACACTGGTGCGCACTTTTCCAATTACGCTTGCCGGTCTCATTTCATCGATGTTAATCTCAAAATTTAGTTTTGACGTACATTGACGTGAGCGCACAGTCTGTAGGCGTGTCGAGCAGTTTCTCGTTCTACTTGCTCTCTATCGCCAATGCCAGCTCAACTTTAGGACGTCTACTCGCCGCTGTGACGGCCGACAGATACGGTGAGCCATCATTCTTCAGTTAGCAAAGACGCGAATGGGGCTCCCCTTGAATCCCCGCGGCCCTTCTACTCCCATGAAACCCGCATGCGCACCTCACGGTGCTGCCAATAAGAACCCCTTCCATAGTTGCTGTCATTTACCACGTATTGACGCCTCTCGCTCTTGTAGGTTGCGTTAACATTACCGCTCCACTTAGCGCCTTAGCTGGTGTGATGACGTACGTGTGGCCCTTTGCGCACAACGAGCAGTCGTTGATCGTGGTGGCCGTGTTCTACGGGTGTGTTGGTTACTCAGACTCCAGGGTGTTCGATAAAGCTCAATGTATTTTTTAGTATCGCTTCTGGGACATACGTCTCGACGTTCGTCATGCCCATATATGAAATGGGCGAAATCGGTGATGTTGGCCGTCGGACAGGTATGGCACTAACGATCACCGCAGTAGGCGCGCTAGCTGGTCCGCCTATTTCGGGCGCGATTAATAATGCGACGGGCGGGTATACAGTCGTCGGCTACTACGCAGGTAAGAGAGATCTGTTGGACGGCATTTGCAAGTGCATGGTTTAACACAATCTTGCAGGGAGCGTGGTTATGTGTGGTGTCTTCTTGATGCTTATTGCGCGTTATATGGTCCTGAGGAAACTGTGGGGCAAGTTCTAGAAGGTAGACCTCTGGTAATAGATTGCCATTTCCGTCTTCGTTTTCTTGTCATTCATCCTCCAGGTGGGACCATATGTGCTAGTTCATGATTCGTTTCGTACATACGTATTTGCACGTACTGGCATGTATTCTGTACTGTTGTCGTGTTATACAGTCCCCTTCTTCATTGACCCTGAATACCATGTCTGGAAATTTTCTAAATTTAGAAGTCGCGGATTGAACATATGAAGTTGAACTCCGGGCTCGACCCGCTCAAGCTGCCAAAACTGCGCCACGTCGTGTAAACCAAATCTCATATATTCATCTCACATATCCATCTTGCCTTCTTTCCTTTTTTTTTCTCGCGCGCGGGCTTGTGAAATATATTTTTGGTGACTGGGTCGACGCTCTCGCAGGAGTTTATCTTGCCTCACTTCCAATACACGACGGCTGATGCCGAAGCCCTCAGCAATTTCCATTGATTTCGACCAGGATTCACCTCAGCGCTCTTCATCTGAATTTGAAGAAGTATATCATCCACAGCATCCGTACCACGGTGACGACGAGCTACCACTGCACTATATGACAGAAGAAAAGGCGCGCAGGCGGGTGCCCAAAGGCCCTGTCGCCAGCGCCGGATACAGCCCAGACCCGAAGGTTACCCAGCTGGGAATATACGGCGACGACGACGACGACAGCAAAGACGTTTACAGCAAGCCGCACAGGCAGATACGGCACATAGGGAGCGGTCGCCAACGCCCTCTGCACACGGCGCCGGCGACGTCAATAGTATGTGCTGAAGTCGAATGAACGAACGTAGCGCTTATACGGACGTCAATTAACAGCAAGAATTCATTGCTCAGAATCTGGAGCACATAACTCCCATAATCTATACTTTACTTGCGTGTTACACCCGCTTCCACAAGATTGGACATTCGAACGTCGTCATCTGGGACGAGGCACACTTTGGCAAGTTTGGCTCGTACTACCTCAAGCGCGAGTTCTATTTCGATGTGCATCCGCCGCTGGGCAAGTTGCTCGTTGGCCTCGTGGGTCTGCTTTCCGGATACAATGGACATTTCGAGTTCAAGAGTGGCGAGAAGTATCCCGATGATGTACCCTATGTCGCCATGCGTGTCATGCTCGCCACGTTCGGTGTCGGCATGGTCCCTCTTGGTTGGTATACTGCCGTCGAGCTCGGCATGAGCCAGTGGGCGTGCCATCTAGTGGCGCTTATGGTCCTTCTCGATGTCGGCTGGCTATGTATATCCCGGTTCATCCTCCTCGACTCCATGCTGCTCTTTTTCACGTTCCTTACCGTTTTCTGTCTCACGAAATTCCATAATCAGCAATATCAGTGAGTGCGCTTCCTAAAAATGAATGTCAACGTCGCTGCTTAATTCGTTACACAGACCGTTTTCGTTTGACTGGTGGTTGTGGCTCACCATGACAGGCCTTTCGATTGGATGGGTCACTAGCGTAAAGATGGTCGGTCTATTCGTCACGGCTCTCGTCGGTCTCTACACGATCGAAGATCTTTGGGAGAAGTTCGGGGATCTCAAGATGACATTGGTATGTGTCTTTTTTTTCTTGTTTTCTCAGGGTGCATGGATTGATATACCTGCTACAGCGAGAGCAACTTTGGCACTGGGGTGCTCGAATAGCATGTCTAATCGTAGTGCCCATACTGGTGTTTATGACGGCGTTCAAGATCCATTTCTTGGTCCTCAATCATTCTGGTACCGGAGATTCACAAATGCCTTCCCTGTTCCAGGCGAATCTGAAGGGGAATGATTTTGCCCAAAATCCACTTGGTTCGTCCTTGATCTTTTCCAATTTGATGTCCATGTGTCCTGACTCTCAGCAGAAATTGCCATCGGGTCGAAGGTGACACTGAAGAACATGGGCTGGGGAGGCGGGCTCCTCCATTCGCACGTGCAGACGTACCCTGTCGGTTCAAACCAACAGCAGGTGACGTGTTACCACTACAAAGACGATAACAACAACTGGGACCTCCTACCCATGTGGGAAGAGCCGCCGTACAACCCGAACGGCGAGCTGCGCTTCCTGAAAGATGGCGACGTCATCCGCCTGTCTCATTCGGCCACGACGCGCAATTTGCATTCCCATCCTCTGCCAGCTCCGATCACAAAGTTGAACCACGAAGTTGCGGCATACGGTAACTCCACTGTCGGCGACCATAATGATTATTGGGTTGTCGAGGTCGTCGATGACATCAAGCGCGGCGGCAAGGAAAAGGTCGATCGTATACACTCTTTGACGACGCGGTTGCGCTTTCGGCACCAGTTGCTTGGGTGCTACCTCCTCGCTGCGAATGCCGTCCTGCCGCAATGGGGTTTCAAACAGATCGAGGTCAGCTGTGATAAAGAGAATAACCCGAAGGACACACACACGTATTGGAACGTCGAAAGTCATTGGAACGACCGGTGTATGTCTTGACGATCGTGTTCGCGGTTGACGATCAGCTTGCTAAGTCAATATTCTTTAGTGCCCCGCGGTGATATGAAGCTATATAGCTCGCCATTCTTGCGTGACTTCTGGCACCTGAACGTGGCAATGATGACTTCTAACAATGCACTTGTCCCGGATCCCGATAAAGAGGACATTCTCGCCTCCAAGCCTCTCGATTGGCCATGGCTGGGTGTAGGCTTACGCATGTGTGGATGGGCTGATAACCAGACGAAGTATTACCTGTTGGGCACGCCGATCATCCGCTGGGCAAGTACAACCAGCCTTCTTGTCGCTACGGCGGCATTCTTTCTATACATCATGAGGATGCAGCGCAAATACGTTGACATGGATATTCGTGGGTTTCTGTTTTCTTTTCATTGCTCTGGAGGAATGTCGACTGATAGGACCTTCTCTTACAACGTTACCAGGCGAATGGGATCATTTCCTCTACGTCAGCAAAATTGCCATGTTTGGCTGGCTTCTTCATTTCGGTACGATTCAGTTTCAACAATATGAAATTAGGAATGACCATTTGGGACTGATGCGAATGTCTGTTCACAGTGCCCTTTTTGATCATGGGTCGTGTTACTTACGTGCATCACTACGTGCGTTTATGTTTGTCGGCATCTCATATCACTGTTTAATTTATACTTCTGGTTTGCAGTTACCAACGCTGTACTTCTCGGTCCTGATGCTCGGCCATATGCTTGACCACTTCGTCTTTTCGTCACGGAGGTTTTCGCAACAAACCAAGCGTATTGTCTTTATGGTGTGCGCGATGTCGATCATTTGGTGCTTCTGGTGGTTCAAGGACATGGCCTTTGGTATGGATGGGGCTATTCGCGAGCACAAAGGTTTGGCCTGGCGAAAGGTGAGCAACATCTTAGTCACTATTGCGGCTTATAGTGGCTAACGAATCGTGTTTGCGTCGCGTAGAATTGGAATATATATTAATCCGATATCTAGACGCTAATGCGGTACTGATTGTTGTAAGTACAAACCCGAGCGTATTTATTCGCTATTACACCGTGCAGGTAAACAATAAAAAAATAACAGGTTTTATATACCTTCTCATTATCAAAGCGGGCTTGTGACATAAGTTTGAGAGAATATGCATACTACTGTCACTTCCACAAGAGTCATAATGGATCGTACAATGCACGGGTGTATCCTATGCCTTCACACTCTACAATGACATTCTGTCCATCTTTACTTACGTCGAAGCGGGCTGTTGTCAACTGCTCTGCTACCCAAATTGCGGTGCTGTCGAGGATCAAGGTTTTCATGGAAAGTATTCCGCAGGAAACGTTAATCGGTGTCAGGTCGCAGAATTGGGCGGTTAGGTGAAAAGCAGGCGTACCGTGTGTGTAAGGTCAACTCGTTCTTGCCGCAATTCAGAAAACTTTTTCCTTCGGCCATAGCCATGAAGAGAATGACCTGATCCTGCAGGTGTTCATCGACGCAGCCGCCGTTTGCCAGACCATTCAATAATTCTACGGCAGCGGCGTCGCCTGTGGACTCTGGGCTGATGCCCTTGCGACCAACCGCGGAACCCCCAATGATCCCGCCGCCATCCAACTCGGCCCACAACACGATGCCGCTTCCAGCGCCGACGGTGTTGTTGTTGGCTTCGCGCACGACGCGGATGTCAATAGGCGTATCTCCGCTCAGCAGGTCCGCCCATGAGAAATCGCTGGCATCATCGACAAATGGCTGCTGCTTACGTAGTCTGTCGAGAGCAGATTTAGCTATTGCTTCTGCGACGCTTCGCGGGATGCCGGCGACATGCGAAATGCCTGCCACGCGCACGACGTGTCCACGATCCGTTAGGCGCAAAGGCCGGAGCTTTTCGACGGGACGGACGACAGCGCGTAGTTTGCCGCCACCTTTTGGGTAGTATCCCCGCCTGTGGAGTTCTAGCGTGACGTCCACGCCGAAGTGCTGCCGCACGAAGGGGAGGAAAATATGTTGGGTGTAGTCGACTTGTGGTGCCTGTGTGGCGTTGGTTCCTCCAATGAGTCGCAGGGTACTAGACGGCGTGTTATCATCATCGCGGCTGCTGGATGTTTTGAAAACAAGCAACGGGAGAGCGATTTGGAGAAGTAGAGTCGTCGAGCCAGCTGTGACGGCGTCACCCTCGTATTCTCTATATAGCTGAATCTTTCCTGGATGGAAGTCAATTGATGTGGATTTTATGAACGCGCCCGTCAGTTGCGCAGATGAAATATCTGCCGCCAGCTTGAGACCTACAGTGTAACTTACAGTAAGTAAACACGCGTGTAACAATCACAAAAACGAAAAGTAGCACACTTTGTGAGGCGCAACAACTTACCGGAATTGTGCTGGCTCTTCAATCCAGGAGGTCGACGGCCTTGCCTTATATTTTGAATGCTTATGGGCTTCCCCAGCAGCGCCGAGATGGAGACAGCATTTCGGAGTATCTGACCGCCGCCCTCGAGCACGCTTCCATCAATAATCAACGGCGTCGCTGCAGCCATCAGTTCTATTGGTTTCGACTTCTATATTGAGGGCACTACTACAAAAGGCAGCTTTAATTTCTGAGACAGATAAACATGAGCGATGACCGGCTCGGGAAAGAAGAGCCTGATGTTCTTTGAGAATTCGGTAGACGGCGATCAAATACGTACGGCAGTTGCTTATCGGATAAGCATAAAAATCCAACGTTCAATTTGTAGAATATTTTGATAGGTCACTTGGCCGACTTGCTCATCCCGGATATTGGGTGTATTCGGCAGACTTCAAATGCCATATGTTTGCATTTGTTTACAAAATTTCCCGGTTAATCGAGGCTCCGCAGCTTGCTTGGCACTGCGGGGTCCATCAGCCACGAACCTGCGGAGCGCATCAAACGGTGATAAAATTATTGGCAGGACAACTTGGCACGAACCATTTTCATTCCGTTCTTTCCCCTCCTCTCTTCCGCCTTTCTAGTTCAGCGGACGGCAACTGAGGGCAAGGGACCCTCTCCCGTGTGCTTGCATCACTTCCTCCGTGTTCCCGGAAATCTATCATCAAGACTCCCGACTCAGCCGTTCATCAATCCATGGTATCGCCAGCTGCACTGCCCCCATAGTCTCTGGAACGTTCATGCTGTACTGCTCATTAATCCTCTTCGCTGTCTTTTCCAGCGTGCTAGCAGAGCTGGATCTCGAGGCTCTCGCGGAGGTTCCGTCGGGCATAAACGTCACGAAATACGATCCCGACGCCGTGTTCAACGGCTATCTCGTCATGTGTCCGGATTATAGCCAGTTCGGTATCAGCCAGCTCGACATGAGTATGTTCATCCATGGGCCGCGCGTCTTTCATCCCAATGGTGCAGTGCTTTGGGCGGGCGACCAGTGGACCCGTCGGTGCATGAATGCGCAGTGTACGGTCCTATATTACCTCCGTAATGCCATCCCGTGACTGATCATTCTCGCTACCATGTAGTCCAGACATGGAAGGGTCAACGCGTGCTTACCTTTTGGTACGACGATCCTGAAGGACGTCACGGCGTTATACTAGATGAGAACTACGAAGAAATCAGGCGGGTGTACCTTTCTGGTGGCCGCGAGGCCGGTGCGTAAGATGTAAGATATTTGTAGGTTATATCAGTATTGACTACTTTTCGTGTGCTAGATCTTCATGAATTCCGCATAACAGAGTCCGGCGAGACCGCTCTCATTATTGGTGGTGATCGCCAACCATACGATCTCACTGTTGTTGGTGGGACTCCGCAGGATGGCGTTTATGACCCAATTGTCCAAGAGGTCAACATTGAGACCGGTGATCTTGTATGGGAATGGAATCCCTTGTACTACCTGGATGTAAGTGTAACCTGTATATCAAGAATATCGTTTTCTGATAAATACCAAATGGCAGCTACGACATTCTTACCGACCGCTGGACGATCATCACGGATGGGAATTTGCGCATACGAACGCCGTCCTCAAAGACGCTGACGACAATTATCTTATCTCTTATCGTTAGTTTTTTCAATCCTTTTCATAGTTTGTTAGTTTTGACTTACGTTGAACAGGTTTTTATCACAGTATCATCAAAGTAGACGGGCGGACAAACGAAATCATCTGGATGCTAGGCGGAATGGGGTCTGATTTCACATTCTCGAACGGTTCGTCTTTCGTTGGACAGCACGATCCACAGGTAGACTGCTTGTTCTCACTTTGCATCACGGCATGCTAATTTCCGTGTTGCAGTGGGTTCCTGGAACAAATTATACAGAGGTAAGTGCTGTCGACTGGCCAGTCACAAAGCGTCCACGAAATGAAACCGACGTGTAGATGACCATCTTCGACAATGACTGTGATGGCGTCGGGAACGATGGACCATTCGGAACGTCGCGGGGGATCTGGGTGCACCTAAATTACACGACCATGCACGTTACGCTGCTGCGCGAATATGTTCCGAGCGTGCGTGCACGAGCAGAGGTCGAGGGTGGGATACAGGTCCTCCCGAATGGCAACGTGCTTGTCGCTTACGGGAGCATGGGCCGCGTTGCTGAATATCGGCATACAGGCGACGGCGTCAACGACAATGAAATCGTATTCGAGGCGCTCGTGAACCGCGTGTATCGAGCGTTCAAATATCCCAAATCGTTCTGGCATGGCAAAGGCCTCCGCGATCCCGATGCACCCGACGTGATCGAAGTCGATCAAGATGTGAGCCTTGTGTTCCACAGCCGGGTATCTGTGTCGGCTTGCGGCGTTGTGCGCGCTATTTTTGGCCTCTGCTAGCCATGTATTTCGTCCACTGAGCCGCACGTTAACTTTATTTGTAATATCATCTATACCGCTAGAGTATCTGTACATAGTCAACTAATACTACAAGCATACATTTCTTCCGACTTCTTCAACTATTCCTGTTGTACCGTCAGGCTTCTCTCATGGATCTTCCTCCGAGATTCCGCGTACTTGTACACTGTATTGACGTTCCTCAATGGTAATGACGCAGCTGAAAAGAAGTTTTACATTGACAAGCGATTAAGGACGAAACATGACCATTGCGGCAAAGGGCTCACCTCGGCGCCGTTGATGATTTCTACATCGTATTCCTCTCCTTTGATGAATTTAGCAAGCCCGTAGGACTGCGTCCGGATGACTCGCCACCTAGACGGAAAAGGTTATGTGAACGATCCCTCGTCGATCTCCAAAACACTGCATGAAAATGAAAAACTCACTCTTCAGCAGTCGGGACGTGATCTTGGAACATGATCCTCCCCCTCTCACGAACCGTTTCGGAGGGGAAGAGGTCCAACGGCGTGTGTCCCGCAAAGTCCACGAAATAGAACACGCCCAGCCGACGAAGATGCACTTGGTCGCTCGGCGGGGATATGACTGGATCAACAGACGTCAGCGAAATATATATATATGTATAAACTTTGCCAATGGACAAGCGTCATCCATGAGAAGACACTCGCCTCTATGCATCGTCCCTTTCAGGATGCCGCCTGTCTTGAGCGACAGCTGATCCCCGATATTGACGACTATGGAGCCCTCCTTGTACTTGACGTAGCGCCAGACGTCGTCGGGCATGAGCACCTGCAACCCTGCGACGGGCTGCGAGACCAATAACGTGATCGCGCCGATGTCGGTGTGACCGTTGAGCATGACGCCATTCGTCATTTTGGCCTCTTCTTTAGACAAGGGATTGTACATCTGGTACCTGAAAAGCTGGTTCCCAGCAGGCACATCAGTCAGTCAGTCAGTCACTCGGCATACCCATTTTTGTAACAGTTCAAGTCAAAATGGGCGAAAAAGATCGTATCATGATGGAAACTAAACGAACTCACGTCTCGTGTAGACTTGAGGCCTTTGCCTTCGTGCAAGTCCCATAGGGTGCCTTCTGGCAAGTCCAGCACGGCGTCTATGAGGGACGTGATTCGGCGCAGGACAGACTGTCTGAGCTCCTACGCGTCGTTGTCAGATTCACAAACGAGTCATAAGCAACCAAACGCACATCCATAAACCCCCTCGCCTCCGGAACATACGGTCTCAGAGCCTTTGGATGGCGGGCTACGGCGTCAGAGGCGCTGTGATGATCACGACGTTGTGTAAAAAAAAAAAGGCAGTTGCACGAGAATAGAAACATTCACAACTCACCTATCACGAAGAAAATTGAAATCGTAGTGCTCTATACTGTCCTTGACGCCGTGGTTCAACTCCCACATCTTGACCAGCTGCAGAAAACGATGATGACGCCGGGACGTTACTCGGGGGAGGTATTTATAGGAGGCTTGTTACCTTGTATCCACCATAACATCCCTTCTCCACGATCGGCGCAAGATGTTTCAGCTTTTCTTCCAAGGAAACCGCGTCGAACGCTTGCTTGGCGATGTCAAACTGCCTCTCGATCTGCGACGGCACCGAGTTCAGGCATACGATCAACTAAGTGATCGCCATGGTTAGAATAAAATAAAAAACCTACCTTTTCCAAAGGAATTCCGTGACCGACAACATAGAAAAATCCGTCGCGCTGTAAGGCTGTGCGCACGGTTTCGACTAGAACCTCTTTATGAGAAGAATACAACGACAGATTGACGGTCAGAATGTCAGCCTGAAATTTGCCTATAAGTAAGAACAGTGAATTACACGAGATAAGTACGCTCAGGACTGACCCAGTCGGCATATTCTTTCGTGTCCGGCGGCTTCTCCCATTTTGGAAGAGGTGGGGGTTCGCAAGGCGCCGTGGCACCTTGAAAGGACGTGGGTTGTGAAGGGAGAGAAATCGTGGCAGTCGCCATGGTCGCGCGACCACTTGGTGATTTGAGATATGGAGAAACTTATACTTTATACCATAACGAAGAACCCCTTGAAGATAAGCACGAATAGAGATACCTGAGCCAGAGTAACAATTGCCAGCGACTGAACGATCAGCCGAGTGAATACAATGTTGGTAAATCGATACAGAGATACGTCGTTCCCATGTGAAGAGAAGCTACTCCAAAAGCAGATGTGTCTCTTTTTTTCCCAAGAAATACAGGCTTGTACATGTCAGAGGGACAGTGAACTGCGGAGTCGGGGTTTTTTAGTCTCGTACCGTCAAGATAACAGACAACGAACTTACGTCTTGTGCATGCCGAAAGACCTCCAACGCTCAAGCTGCAAGCCCCATATCTCGCCTTGCTTCTTACGAGATACACTCACCTTCGACGTTCACGTGTAGAGGCAGAATGCAAGATTCGACAGCTTCTAGACTGAACAGATAGACGAGAGCACGGTGTCGCATGAACAAAAGAATGTATAGGACACAAGCACCATACATTATACTTGCTGTTCCTTTGAAGTCTAGGAAACACCCACCGAGCCTGAAGCACACTGAATACAATTCAAAAGACGACATTTTACTATCGACCAATCGTGTTGCATCTCTTGAGCAATCGTGAACTCAATTCTGAAAGTAAGCAGTGACAGCGACACTCGCGCACATTGGCATTGAACGTGAACGTTCCGGTCGAGAATGTACGAGAATGTTGAGCGTAGACCATATCCACAGCACCTCCAAGTGTCATTGAAAATCCTTCTAGACACGTAGCCCACAGTTATACATGGAGTCAGACGGGCAGCCAATCGATCGATAAATCGCAATCAACCAGCAAAGTTGAACGAAAACAGAAGGCAAAGTTTGCCTAGCTCCAACGGAAACCGGAAACCCAATTGGCAATCAAAGTGAGTATCGAATGGTTTTCACCGTGACAGGCGACTTCAAATCGCGCGCAACGGGCATCATATTGACCGATCAATCGATCAAAGATTGACAATCCTCCGCTGCCCTGGACAATAGATTTGAAGCCTTGGACAAGATGCTGCATAGATGGTTGGCTTGGGCGCATAATACATTACCACAGGGACGAGAGAAACTAGAGACATATATACGCACAAATACTTTTGAAAATACATACAGTAAGCGCGACCAGAATCCAAGAGAACGAACAAAGTGAGCTTAGCAGGCTCATCGCTTCGCACTGTGCCGAATGTATCTGGCTGTAATGATAGTCAGACCCATGCGAAAAAGGGACAATAGATACCGGTAAACTCACCTGTAATCATAGCATGATCACGTTCATAAGGCTCAAGTGTGAGTTGCTCGATAGGTTTGCATGAGTTTTTCTCGAGTTCCTCCCTCTGCGACGCGAAAACGACATCGGGAGGGATGGTAGAATCTACACAGCTAGCCTTGACGGAAATAATTATGTGGCCGCCATCTTTGAGGAAATATTTTGCATTTTCGATCACAATTTGTGCTTGATTCGGCTGGGCAACGTCCGCAAAAATAGCGTCGACCATTGAAAGGACCATGCGGTATTTCACAGGCATCCGAGCATCTTCTATGATGGCTAGCGACGGAATATTCGTATATTCATCAATGAAACAAACCATTTTTGAGAAGGAGACGTACGAATGACATTCGTCCGCTTTTTAGCCATGTTGATAAGGTCACGTCCTGATCGCGGAGAAAACTCGACTGCGTATACAACTCCCTCCTACAGAGAAAAAAGTCAGCCGGCTGAGAGACAGCATCAGAAATATTACTCAACAGGTCCAACGATATCAGCTACATGACTGACACTGGTGCCGCTGGCTGCACCAAGGTACAACACTCGCTTGCCAGGGGCAATGAAGATATCGCCCATACCTCCCAGGATACCTGCAGCAAGCTTGCTACGGAAGGGGTTCCAGACACGATATTCGGTTTTCGTGCCTTCCTGCTCTCCGTCAATGGAAATGCGTTTTTCGCCATAGACTGATTCGCCGGGAACAAGATTTTTGGTGACCAACATATGCTCCTTGCCCTTAGCGATGAAGACGCCAGGATGTCTGTGGGGCTCGATGACAGTCTTAGCACCACCCTTGAAACCACCGCGTCCGCCTCCTCGTCCACCGCGACCCCCGCCACGAGCACCGGCTGCACCACGTCCTCCCCCGCGAGGACCGCCACGAACACCGCCTAGAGCAACGTGTCAGAAGGACTAAAGACACTCCATTAAAAAGAATGGATGTACCTCGGCCACCACCGCGTCCACCTCGATCACCTCCAAACCCACCGCGCCCACCGCCACGGCCTCCACGATCACCACCGCCTCGTCCGCGTCCTCCAAAGCCGCCACGGCCGCCAGGTGCACCTGTTACTTGCAATAAGGAAACGACAAGATATAGTCAGGATTATGAGCTGACCAAAAGCCATAAGTCAAAGTATATCTAGGTGCTAAATGGGATGGAGGATTGATCGAGCTCGCAGACTTGAACAACCGAGGCTCCGAGCGCAAACAGTAAGTTTTCGGCTTTCTAGATATGGAAGTTATGAGTCAAAGATAGCATCCCTTTATGGCAAGCTGATCGGCCAACAAGCAGGTCGATTCCGACGTCCGCATCTTATTGCATGATATACTAGTAAGGTCTTTGTGAATGACGACTACGATGTGCCGCGAATGGTCAACGACTTGTGAGCGGGAATGCACGCTAGCCTCTGGCAACTTTCTGTGCCATCACGTTTGTCTTCTTCTGTCCCTTGTATCCCTTCACCGAGTTTATTGCAACGCCATCTTCCATAACGGGCGCACATCGGCGAGGTGGAACGCTCGATTTTCTTCGCGATTGAGTACTGAGTCCTGTGGTCATCTTGCTCTCTCCTTGTTGGCTTGACCTCCGTCTCTTCGTCATACGACAGCGACCTCTTGAGTCGTGTGGGATCATGGCTTTACTCGACAGCCACGATGGATGTGTTTTCCCACGTACCTGTCTCCATCGACGCGGGTGCTATTCCTTTGGACGACGACGTTGGTACCGCCACCAGCACCGACCAGTACTGCATCGTTGTGTGATGTTCTTTGTCGTGACTCTCCCGTGTATAGATGCTTTGAACGGCCGACTCGCTTATGTGAGTATCGCTCTCTCTCTCATCACCTCTTCCTCGTGATATTGTCCCGCGAGAGTCCTTGTTATTGTTTGCCACATGTCTACTAAAAAGACTTACTTCTATAGGAACATGTACTAAATACACACGACTTGTGAAACCATTTTCTCATCATGGCTTACCTCCTATTCCCCGCATTTCTGGCCTTCAATTCTTCATCACGACCAATGTCACGCCAAATTTTGGTGTAGCATTGGAAAGACCTTCCTCGTTTTGCCGCTTTTGAGTCTCTGAACAAGCGCCATATTACGCCACACTACATTTCGCGATCCTCCGCTTGTCAATCGCAGAATGATGACAGCGGTCTAACTGCCCTCATCGCATATCCGCTTGCTTGGAAGATTTTTTTATCACATCTTTGTCTTCTCGTTGTATATCTGTACGCATCTTCTCCACTAGCATCTGTCAAGCAACGTTCTTCGTGTCGCGCCCTTCGTTCTTGCCTCCCATTGTTTTCTCATCTCAGACGCCCATGCTTTTAGCATCCACTATCTTATTCGCCATTCATCTTTTTGGGCGGTCTTGGCCCTTCCGGCGCCCTTGTACATTATTTCGACCTTCGTTCTTAGTTCCATTTCTAGACGCCTATTTAGTTTGTGCATGCTTTACCCGTACTTGTTAATCGTCACATCTTATCATGACTCCCTCACGATACGCATAAGCAATGACTTTTTTCTTTCGCTTCATTATCCGCACGGCACCCTCATCGACAAGAGTAGGCCACTATTTGACTTTTTTCAATCTGGTATGTAAGTGCGTACCTTGTGGTTTAATTGGCTGAGATAACCGCATCGTGAGTTTGCTTTCAGCACTTGTATGTCCAATATTGATTTCTGTTCGAAGGCAGTAATAATTCCTTCTCCAAAGAGCTGGTTAGAAAAGTCGGCACATCTTTGCATCGTTAACGTGAAAGGATGACCCGTCTGGAACTGGTGTTTGCCTTATATGGCAGTTCGACCATCGGCTGGCGCATTTGATTCCCCTTTCGACGCAGCCAGTTGGCCGGCCAGTCAGGGTACCACTGCCACCGTTCAAAGCGCCAGATATAAATAGTCGCGAGTCGCCTTAATGTTGTCTTTCTCCCGTTGCTTTGTGCTTTTTTTTTTCAGCTTTCAGTCTTAATCGTTTTCGATTGGCTTGACTTGTTGACCTTGAAACTATGCGACTCGGAACTTCAGCCGCAAACCTAGAGAAAATCTTAACTGTGGATAGTATGTGCTTTTCTTCTCCCGACGATGGCATTGTCCTCTGACCATCCATACGCAGCGAAACCCAGGAAGACAGTAAAGTTGCTCTGCAATAATAGGCGATGCGGTTTTAACAACTCACCCAAATTCATCGGGGGAGAGTATCGTTGTGAAGGGTGCAAAGACGGTCGATTCACCGTGTCCAAGAGACAAGCCGACGCGTTTTGGCGAGACCCAGAGGCGTACGGCTACCGACGCCCGTATTTGGGGCCGCCCATCCATTTCGCCAACGACATATCCTGGCTCGAGGAGCACTACCGTCGTTCCCGCTCTGTTCCCGCTCGTTTCAAACGAAATGTCTTACCTGTTTTCAAGGAGAAGGTGCATGCCATCGCCCACGCGTGTACACCAGCCAAGCCCCGCGAAATCCATATATCGTCGCCTCTGGGCGTTCCAAACTACCAGCAGCCTAATAATCAGCCTCGCGCACTCGAGGACGAGCTTGTCGCGCGCTCTATAGTGCAACGCAAGGAATCTTACTTTCACGAGGAACAGCTACGAGCTTTGCGAAAGTCAAGGGAGGGCGGTTTGAAGCGTTCCCAATCCATGCGCCGATGTTCGCCTTCCATCCCCCCAGCTTCGTCTGCTTGCAGACCCTGCAACAAGCTATCTGTGTCTTTCGAACTTCCGAGGAAGCCCTCTCGTTGAAAGGCAGGCAAGTTGGTAGCGTTAGCGAGCGTGTCAATTCTATTGACTTGTTGAGCTCCCCACTTTGCTATCGCGGTCGAGTTACAGCTTATGATACTTATGCTCTTATGACACATTATGCAGTACTTATTATATGCCGTGAATTGATTTATTTTCTGTTTCCCTCTTTCTTTGCCCCCCATAATCAAGGCGACAACCTAGCAATGGTGTTCAGAATGTGTCCTCTGGAGCACATCCCCTAAACGTACGTCTGGAAGGCACAGCAAGTAACCGTACTACGCGCCAGTCACGCTGGCCAAGTACACACTGCAACGCTCATTAATGGGTCTTCAGATATGCCGATACTTACATACACGGTCAGGTAAACCATCACAGCGAACGCAAAATTCGTGCTAATACATAATTGTCATTATCATAACACCGTATGAACATATTCGTGCGAAGCAAGCAATATGACAATGAACAACATACAAGTCACACGTGACGAGGGAGACATCGAAATTCGAGTCGATGCTCACAAGAAAGCGGCGGACTGATGAGCGAAAAAAAATAAACGAAAAGGAGACGAAGCGGGCGAGAGAGAAAGGACAAAGAACATAGGCGGCAGGGTGGTAAAAGACGGAGACGGATCCAGGAGAAGAAGCTGGTGAAAACTTCTGTGATTGCAAGCCGTCGTTTTGTGTTAGATATTAGAATGGAACAAATCCAGTATACAATAGTGCTACAGCCACGACTGAAAGACAATGACGCACAGTCTAGCGACGTGCATACCCGCCACCGCCGTGGCGATAATTAGATGAGGTCGCTGTAAAACGCATGTAAGTCATCGTATTCCAGAGCCGGTAGAAACGACGTACGCGACGTTTAATGGCATCTCGTCGATTTGAGTGTTGTAGAACTGCTCGATATCGCGGAGCATGCGAACGTCGTCTGCCGTGACGAAATTGATAGCTACACCTTTACGACCGAAACGACCGCCACGACCGATACGGTGAATGTAGTTCTCTCGGTTGGTGGGCAGATCATAGTTGATGACAAGAGAGACCTGCGTAAGGATGCGTTATAGGTCGTATAACTCATCCGTCAGGACACATACCTGCTGAACGTCGATACCACGGGCGAGCAGGTCAGTAGTGATAAGCACTCGAGAGGAGCCAGAGCGGAACTCCTTCATAAGGACTTCACGCTGCTTCATTTCCATATCGCCATGCTACTGAAGTGTAAGCCGTGTAACGCGGGAGCTCAACCAAAGACAACGTCGCTTACCATGGCGCTGACAGTGAACTCACGCGAGTGCATTTTCTCCGTGAGCCAGTCAACCTTTCTCCGCGTGTTGCAGAAAATGACGGCCTGAGTGATCGTGACAGTCTCGTACAGATCGCACAGCGTATCCAGCTTCCATTCCTCCTTTTCTACAGCGATGTAAAATTGCTTGATACCTTCAAGCGTAAGCTCATCACGCTTAACAAGGATGCGGATCGGATCACGCATGAATTTTTTGGTGACCTCGAGCACGTCAGCAGGCATGGTGGCTGAGAGCAAAACAACCTGGATATCCTGAGGAAGGAGCTGGAAGACTACAAGTAGCGTCAAATATCCCGCTTGCACAAACACTAAAACATCGCTCATACCCTCGTAAATCTGGTCCTTAAAACCGCGGCTCAACATCTCATCGGCCTCATCAAGACAGAAAATCTTGATGTTGTCGGTCTTCAGAGCCCGACGGTTGATCATGTCGAAGACGCGACCAGGCGTACCGACGACAATCTGGACACCCTCCTGGAGCTTGCTCATATCCTCACGAACATTCGTACCGCCAACGCAAGCGTGGCACTCGGTGTTCATGTAGTCGCCCAGGGCAATGACAACTTTTTGGATCTGCTGAGCAAGCTCGCGGGTGGGTGCAAGGATAAGTGCCTGGGTCGCCTTGAGGTTCAAGTCGAGCTGCTGGAGAATGGAAATAGAGAAGGTGGCGGTCTTGCCGGTACCGGATTGCGCCTGCGCGATGACGTCGTGACCCTTTACAACAGGGACGATGGCGCGCTGTTGGATCGCAGACGGGCGTTCAAAGCTTGGGAAGAAGAATCAGTGATGAGAAAAAACTGAGGTTCATGAGCGACATACCCGTAAGCGTAAATACCACGGAGAAGCTCCGGCTTCAGATCCATGTTATCGAAATTGTCGACGATCTGGTCCCAGTTGGACTCGATCTCGTTTTCTGCGACATCCTGAAATTCTTCGCTACGGGTATACGGTCAGATGAATCGAAACGTCAAGAAAACGAAGAAAACTTACGCTGACATGTATTATAATCTAATTTTATATTTCCAAACCGCAAGGGTACTTGGAAAAAAACGATCTGACTGTGTGTTATGTGTTGCTGCACACACAAATCGATAAGTGTTCCGTATACGTGGCGAAGGTGATTTCACGTCGCCGCACACATCGACAAGGCGTGCAGCGTCAGTAGACCAGCGGGAACGAGTGATCGCAGTTTCCAGGTCATTTATACGCCGAAATCGCGCAGGGTTGTAACCGAATGACGAGGCAACATATCCGATAGCAATGAAATATAGAGAGCAGGTCCGCCCGATATCACCACAGGGAAGTGAGATTGTGCAAATCGATCATTTCGCGATTTTGAATCCAAAAAAAAAGGAAAGTAGACGGGAAACATCAAAACAGGCGTCAACAACGGTCAAGCGAGCGACACACACCTTGTTAGCTGTTGGCAAAAGCCTTGAAATCGATCAGGAAGCAAGGAGAGAAAATTGGCCTCAGCACGGTTCGGCAATCTCCGTGTCTGACTCTCACTTTGTCAACGGGGGCGCTCCCCCTCGAAACCATTTTCCGGACTCACGGCGGCGTTGCCGCACTACCCAGTAGAATCCCGGAACAGCATTGGGTCTCATTGTCTAATATGCCTGACCAAGTGTTCTGCAAATTACCTACAAATTACCTCACATTCCGCTGGGAACAGGAGTTGGAAAACGGGGCAAAAAACAGTGCACACGAATTGTATGATATTACTGCATATACGTACGGTAAACAACTGTGCATATACGCCCTCAGAAAGTAAGCCGTGACTGAAAAGTACAACAACGGGTCGTGGGTATTATTTAGTTTGTATACAACGTAAGAGACGGAAAACATGCCAATCGCCGTCCATCATCGTTTGAGGACCGCGGACTCAACAGCAGCCAGCCTTCGATCTGCTGGCTTCTAGAGTCAAGGAATCGACGCCAGTCGGCTTTGAGAGCTTCACGCCAGGCGACTAGAACACAAGAACCCCTCGTCAACATACCAACACAGCCATTCACGCGAACAGAAAGCCTACCCTGTCATCATCGAATACACCGCGCTTTACCTTATCGAGGATATCACGCGTTGCAGACTCGAACGCGAGCTCAACGTTGACGCCCGACTTAGCAGATGCCTCCACAAAAAGTAAGCCCTCTTTCCGTGCGAATTCTGCACCCTGCTCCGTGGTGACCCGCCGCCGTCGGTGCGAGGCCGAGCTCCGCCTCGAGGCCGCTGAAGTCTTGCGCTTCAATCCACCATCCGGTGCCCCGCCACTCGTGTCCTCCAGACTGTCGTCACACAAGTCGACTTTATTTCCCACAAGAATGCATGTGAGGTGAGGATCTGCATGCTCACGCACATCGGATAGCCATGTTGAAACGTCGTCGAAAGCTAGGACAGCTACGCGTAAGGCACAGGCGAAAGGAAAACCCGATTGAACGAAAAGACTCACTCCTTCGACTGGTGACGTCGTATACCAATAGACAACCAGCTGCACCACGGTAATACGATCGTGTAATAGACCTGAACGACTCGGTGCCCGCTGTATCCCAGCCTATATGACACATCAATAGGTAGATGTGAGTAACACGAGACACCACCCACATTGCAGCTTGACAACCTTGCCTTCGTCTGGCAGAGTTATAAGCTTTGAACCAAATTCTACGCCAAGCTACAGAACGGCAGAGAGAGACAATGGGGACCCATCAGACGAACTCCAGAACTCAGGCTCACAACGACGAACTGTAGGGTCCGGATTGGCAAGGAATCGCTGGTCGGTCAAGCGAACGAGTAGAGAGGACTTTCCGACTGCGGCGTCGCCTGGCAGTTGGACATCCGTAATGTAGAAGGTGCAAATAATGAATAGTCGCTTGACGCCACATTCGAAAGGAGCCACGCACCGGTTATGATGAATTTCAGTACATAATCCCACGAGGTGCCCGCCATCGTGATAATTGCAATAGAAGGGTCAAGTATGACTTGAAGTAGTTTGGAGGTGTTGACGCTTGTTCGGAGAACGAGTGGTTGTCGTCGTCTGCTGAAATTGAAGAGGACTCGTGAGTCGTTGGATTATACAGTGTGTGGATCGTTAATCTAGATTCGAGAGGCGATCTAACATATATAGATGGAATGGGCAAGAGATTACACAGTAAGCCAAAAAAAATTGCCGTATTCAAGAGCAAATAGACGAATCCAACGTTTTCAGGCCAGTGCAATGCTGTAACGATGAACGTCTGGAACAGGATTGTGCCAAGCAACCTGGGAAAGGGCTGCTGTTGTCTCCGAGTATGAGTCACCTGTCATATTTCAATTGCCGCGCTCAACGCGTATCACTCGCGTAGGCATCCTATTTTGGGTAGAAATATGTATGATAAAAATATCTTTTTAAAATATTCATTGCTTTTTCCTGTTTGCGATTATTTCTATCCCTGCAAAGAAATAAGATGCATTACATGCGAACGCAATTTTTAATCTGGCTTTAGAATAAGTATGCTTCAAATTCATGCTGAATTGCCCTCAGGAAAATGAGCATCTCAAATCCAGGCCCTGTGGGAATGCGATGTACTGTCCCATCTTACCTTTTTTTTTTCTTTTTAAATCCGGGTTTATTCTTTTAAGGGAAATCCCTAGGTCAGAATTATTTTAAATCGCGTTTGTATATTATTGCCTGTTGTGAATTGGAGGAGCCCTTGGCTTGTGTTCCACTATAATAAAAAAGCTAGGCCACTTCACAGATAGCTCAGAAAAGCAAGTTTTCGATCGAATATGCATTAAGGGGGAATCGAACCCCCGGCGGGTCGAACAATTCTCCGTGCGCTTATGGCAACGACCCAGGTTACCACTACCCCATTAATGCGTAAAGTATTGAGCGGATGAGCAACCAGTAATTTTACCTATGCTTGCTAAATCCGAATTAGATATCCACGTATGTATATATTTCAGTCAGACAATTTGGCTTTTTTCTCTTAGGGAAATTATTGAGATAAGATGCGTACAGTATACTGTAGGCTTTTTTCGAAATGTGTCTGACATACATGATCGCAAATTTGTGACCGATCGCGTCTGTCACGTGTCGCTCCACGCATCACGACAAGTCACGACGAGCGCGTCGCGCGACTTGCATTTTACTCCAAACGCCATGTGCAAAGCGGTTGACCGATGCATCGATGATTTTTCGGTATACACTTCTGTTATTTATCGAATTCCACGTCTGGACGTTATGTGGATAGCGGTTCCATTGACAAATCAACAGAGTGAGCAGTTCAACTTGAAGGAGATACTTCTCATACTCCCGACTTGTCCGAGTCGAAAGGTCAGCTCTCTATGTCATATTAGATTGATCTCAAGCTGGCCTTCATTTGCGTCAACCCCAGATAAACATGTTTTCGAGTATATCTCCTACAGTTACGTTTGAAATCCCCTCTTTCAGCTCTATCCAGTGCTAATTTTCTACCAAGGAATCAAAAATTCACGCGTTCGAGCCGTTAGGATACACTTTGTTGTATCCAAACTCGTTCGCGTAAGTAGTGGAACAGACGCGGTATACCAAGCATATCGTATCCAGGTGAATCGAGACCCAGAATGGCGTACATAGTCGTGACGGGGTCCCACGAGCTGCGTGAGGCAGAGCAACCAGCTGCATACCATTGGCACGCAGCGCGCAGGAGTGAGTCTGTCGGTGCGCGCGACGTCAAGCTGGCTCCCATGTAGATTTCTGCACCAGGATAAAGGCCAGAATATGTGACACGTCCTTGCCAGGAGTCGACGACGAAGTACGTTGTGAGCGGCGTGGCGGAGTCAAAGTTATACTCCCAGCCACTGCTTGTAGGTTTTTACGTTAGCGCACGCGCATGGCAAGCAAGCGAGCGGTCGAATGGGCACTTGCAGACTTCTGACAGCCTTACCTGGGTATGATACGCTCATGACGACGAGTTCTCTGACCTTCCCCGCTACGAGCTGTTGTCCCGTACGAGTACTCGTCCGCTGATGCATGAGCGAATTCAAGGGCGCCGCGGTTGTCGAAGAGCCCGAGAGAGACGATCGTCACACTGTCGTCCTCCGCCTGGCCTAGTAGGTTTCTGTACAGATCTGCAGGCGTCGGCGTGCTTGCCGAATCCTTCAAGGTGTGTGGGAAGTGCCCGATCTTGCTTGCGCACTCGCCACGGCTATCAATGTACTGGGTCAGCAAAGCGCTATCAAGAGAACGAATGCTTATGCTTATGCACTTGTAGGTCTCATCGTCAAACCCCACACTTCGTCGGTCAACGGTCGTATGGCCGCCACCGGGACATCGCCGCTGCCATAATACATGTTGATAGCCTGTACGTTTATTTTCTTTCAACTACGCTCTGTCACTACAGGTCGGGCCGTGTAACACTCACGTTGGCGGCCAACGTGCTCCACTTTGAGTGCGTGTTGACAAGTACTCCACGCACGTCTGCGAGGCCGGGGTGATGCAAGACTTGGACAACCGCAAGTGTGGCGGTGTCATCTATCCCTCCGAATATGTCGACATCAAGGAGAATGAGTTTTGGAGCTTCCGGCGACGTGGTGGATGCGGCTGCGCATGCTAGCAGCGCCGCAAGTGTCCAACGACTAACGATGGCCACCCTGAATCCCATGCGCTTAGCGTCTGGAACGCTGACAGCACGCACCAAGCAGCTTTAAGCCTCGCACAATCCCGTTTAGCATGCTTACAAATCGGTTGACGGCTTTCACGGCTCCCACCCTCGACATGTGATGCTAACATGGTTCCCTGGGGCCATGAACAACTCTAAACTTGGAGAAAGTATGTGTCATTCCCTGCTGCACCTGCACCGACGGAGTTCGCTACTGTGAGTCCAGCAGAAACGTGTTTTCCTTCCATTCTCAATGGCAAAATCTCTAGCTCATGAGTAGTACTCATTTACTTCAAACTTCATATGCGTGCGCGGTCTTCCGCAGAGGCGCCATGTACCGTCGGACCAGTAGCTCGGAGGGGGTACCACTGTTTCGCTGTCGGACGCTTACACGGAGACCGAACACCGCTACTATCGGTGGTATGTACCTTCCTTTGAGCATTTTCAAGCTTGTCTCTTCCCGTGCGGTCGACTGGCTCCAGGCTTCGCTGATTCCTAGACTTGACGGCGGTCTCCGATTACTGGCGATTGGGCCACGATCTCAATTTATATACCCGCAACATTCACGCATCGCACCGCTTTCTGTCAATATGGCGGCACATACAGGCACACCTGAATTTTGACGAATCGGGTGCAACCATTCGTTCAGCTGGCCTCGACTTGTTTAGGCTCTTCTGTTGTACTTGCGCCGGGTAGATCGAGGACAAGCGCCCTACGCCAAAATTTCAAAGCTGTGCTGTAGTGGCACAGACTTTGTCGGTACTTTAGATTGATCTGGTTTCGGGTGCTTTCTCACGGCTCTCCGAAGTGACTCTGCTTGGGGCTTGGGCTCGGATGTTCGACGATGACGCTTGGCCTGGAAGTCCGCTGTTCCTTGTATTCTGGAGCTGAAATCCTGTTTCAACCAAAGTCTGGATGCCATTCTCGATCCCGACGCTCTACCCCTGCATACATGCCAGCTGAGCCTGGGCTCAGGATGGTTTCTCATGAACAAGCAACATCCACTTATTTCGCGGACAACGAAATGACTTGACCACTTGAAGCTGGTCGCATGCGGTTTGTGGCAAATCCAACGTCGGCTTTTGATTCCACGCGACTTCAGCACTGCCTAGATAGAGGAAAACATGTGCGACGACCACCGCCGTGATCAGTCATATTATGCAGCGTAAAGGCTCGCGAGTGCATTTACATCGACGTAGATGGGCCGGTAAGTATGGATATTGCATTTTGCATGGCGCGCTGTTGACGGGAAGTCCCACCGTACCCGTATGCTTTGCCCCGCACCTCGCCCGACGTCTTCCCCGTAGGGACACAGGCGAGATGACGGCTGGTGTGCCGAGGCGTAGCTGACAAGCGCGGCGTGAATGATATGTGTCCCTTCGGGGGTGCGATGTTGTATGTATGGAGTTGTGGCACCCGTAACGATCATGTCAGTGCCACCAAAGTGAGTTTTCAAGGTTTCCGATCGTATCGATTAGGCGCAGCAAGGGTGTGTGTGCGCCTGGCGACAATCCAGATCGCGCGGCCACCAGGTCGAGCATGCGGAACGCGGAGTGTTGCAGATATGGGCGGCAAGCCGACGCGGGTTGTGCGAGAATTTCGGTCTCGTGAGATGATTTTCATTTATTTTCGGCGATGGTTTGCGTTTTCGATGAATCATCCAGGTGGCGTATGGCAGACGAGAACAACCGATCACGGAATTGGTGATAGACTTGTGATTCGCCGGGTTCGCTGGGCTCGCTTTCGCTCCGAGGTCAACGTCGATGTCGCCCTTCATTTCGCCTGGTTCTGTCATTCTACGTCCTACGCGCGACATTGGCACTGGCTGTGCTATCTGGGCTCTCCCCTTTCTTGCGGCGGACCATTACTCTCCTTTTGTTACTTGTGCCATAGGATCTCATTCTACACGTGGAGCTCATAGTGTTTCAGCCTCTGCACAGTTCCGGCCCGTGGCCAGTCGACAACGGTGGTAACTGGTTTGTCCCCCTCAATTTGAAATCATATTTACCTTTCTTCGCGCGTTTTAAACAGGTCGCACACTATCGGTGTCTTCGACCACCCTCCCTCGCTCCCTTCCGTCCCCGGTTCCCGGTGTACCACCTTCTCGCGTTTCGGAAACACGTTTTCGTGGAACCCGCTGTTAAGACGCTGATTGCTGTCATCTCCTTTCAATTCGTTGAACGGACATGGTACGTCTGACGTCTGTACTTTTGCTCTATCGATACATAGCTCATTTACCGCCCTTCCCGGCTCTCCCACCATCTCCACTCCCACATTTCCCTGATTTTGGCTCTTGCGTTGAACCTGAATTCCAGACGTCAGCGCTCAGCCCTTCCATTCAAGAAGCCATGTCGCGCAACACTCCCTGGCCCCGTCCCTCCTCCCCGTCGTCCCTTGTCGCGTCCTATAGCCGTCCCTCCATATCTCTACGTGCGCACATGCCCGCCACAACTGCATCCAGCCGTTCCCCCAAGATGCGGTCGGCCCCGCCACTCGGACCCCCACTATCTATCTCTTCGAATGTATCCCGCTTCGTTGGACCATCATCCGCAATGCCTATGTCCCGCGTTCACGCGCAGAACCCACCCAGCGCATCTAAAATCCTTCCCAACCTGTACATATCTGATCTCGCTTTCGCCGAGCGTGCGGACTGCCTAAGCGATGCGGGCGTCACTCATGTACTCACCGTGATGGGCGACCGCGTCAACGTCCCAGACACCATTCCCGACATGCTTATGCGTCGTCCCCACGGTTTTCAAGGCCATACGCGGCGTTTGGTGAAAAAACAAGTGCACATAGACGACTTTCCGTTCGCGGAACTGGCTGCCCACCTCCCCATGTTGGTCGCGTTCATTGAAGATGCGCTACGGGCACCAGAAAATGTTGTTCTTGTGCACTGTGTCGAGGGCATCTCACGGTCCACAAGTGTCGTCGCTGCGTATCTCATGAAGATGTTCCGGTGGTGATTGTTTTGCTTTCAACGCCAGCTTCTCACGACTAACGGATTGATTTTATGTGCGTGCGTCTAGGTCGCCATCAGAAGCCATTTCTTTCATCAAAAACGTGAGACCAGTTGCCAATCCAAACTTTGGATTTGTACAGCAACTGTGGGAGTATGGTCGCACGCAGGGCGTCGTTACTACGGACGTCGGTCCGTCGCCTCGGGGGCACCGTCAGCGAACCGTATGACCTGCCTCCTTTCTCCTGCTCTCTATCCTCCTTTCTCGCGGATATCAAAGCTTTCCTCTCTCGCCCTTCTTTCGCCAAATTTTCGTCCTCTGATTCTCATTGTCAGCTTATTCGACATGCAACTATCCGAGCACATGCCGTGTACAATAGGGTTTATCTATCAGGACGGTCTTCAAGCGGGTTGTCAGTTCTGGGTGTATATATCATAGAACAAGTTCCTGACTTCTCCCTTCGCTTGTCCTATATCTTATTGTTTCTTGTTCTCTTGGGCTCCGCATATCTATCTGCTGCCGTAACGTATCCCGTTCTCCTTCTCTGCCTCAAATTTCGTGTCAAATACTTCTTCCTCTTCTCGTCGTGTCGTATATCCTTCCGTCTTCTTCTGTCGTGCCGTACGTGTATCCTCTCTCTCGTCCTGTCGTATGTCTATATCCTACTGCTTGTGCGATGTGGTTCCGTTTCATCCGGTCGACCACTCGCCTGCTCACAGACGACGTATATATATTCCTTCTGCTCTATATTTACTTCTGTGAGTTTTCATTCTAATTGCAAATGTTTTCTCTTCCTTTCGGTCTCGTGGTTTTTATTTCTCGCGCCTTTCTCTACCGCCTAACTCTGTGCTTTCATCACATGTTTTTTCGCCCCGCAGCCTATCTCCGAGCAAACATTATCACAATAAAAAACATTTCAGTGAGTTCGTCAACGTTGCACTGATGCAAATGACATAAAAGGCTATTTCTTATTGGATAATAATACGTCGGAGATCACGGGATGGATATGAAAGGACATTCATCAAAGATGAATGACAAGACAGGCGTAAATTGATCAACGTTGGATACATTCATTACTTAAATAGTCTTCCCCAAGGAGAACACCTGGGGCCTCGCAGATGAAAACTTAAGACGCTGCTAACGATAGGCCGCACAGCCCCCTCCTCGCCCTAATCTTTGCCTGTCTATACACATGCTCCACACACTCTCTCACTACTTTCCTGCTCTTCTCTTCGCGATCAGATCGCCTTCAACAAATTCTCTATTCATCACAAAACACATACCATACCACCGTCTATAATACGATCTGTTCCCCCCAGATAGCGCACACCATGAAGCACAGCCGCTTGTTCACTCGTTCGGAGTTGCTTACCCAGTGTTTTCGGAAATAAAAAAGCCGAAGGAGTCCGAAGGTGGGTGAGATTCATAAGCAGAGAGGGACCTGGGTGGGGCTCGCGCCGCGGCCTGCTCACGGGAGCGCTAGGCCTCAGAGGGCCCACGGGCCTCCATGCGGCTTCGGCGACGACGGCAGCTGCATCATGGTGAGCAGGTCGTGCACGAGGTCGGCCGCGGCGATACACGTAATGTCAGCTGCAGAAGTTGATGAGCAAACGAGGTCTCGTATCAGCAGGAAGGAGAAGAAGTAAGGTTGAGAGACGTATGTGACGGGACATTTCTATAGGCAGAGCTGGGCATCATGGTGGGAATCGGGGCTGCAGCTGCTGAGACAAGAATGTGCTCGATGAATGCAAAGGATGCACAACAAGGAAGTTTACCAAAAAAGAGGAAGATAAAGCCCGTTTTCGTCGAGATGCGGAATAGACAAAAATCAAGCACGAAAAAACGGGGTCGGGCATCGGAGAGGTATTAGTGAGTAAAAAGGAGGGTGGCCATTTGCACGCTTAGGGAGAGGGATAGTCCAAGATAGCCCTAATAGACAAGATTGAAATTCAGGAGCCATGCCCATGGGGGTCGAGCAAGCAATAGAATCAGGAGTAGATGGGAAGATGCGAGATACCAGGGCTATGGTGCTGGAAGGTTATCGATGGCAGACTGGATAGTGATGCAGCCGTACAGTCAGCACCACACGCAACGATTGATGTAGATATGGTGCAACGAAGGACGAAATTGTGCGTATAACCAACACCCAATGTGAGAGAAGAGGGACGACGCGTGCGGCCAACGGGCAATGATTAACCCGTAAAAGATGTATGGCGGATGGCTTGACGGCCGAAGAGAAGAGATGGTGTACTTGTGTTTTTTTCAACTTCTCGGCAGAAAAATGGACGTTCAAGATAGATGAAACCGCCGTGAAGAGCTGCCACAAAGAACGGAAGACCAATCGCAACAAGGGTGCGATGCGCAGACAATGCATGCACATCAAAGATGGGGAGAGAACAGGAAGAAAAGAACAAGATCGAAGATACATGTTGAAGGTAGTAGCACGTAATCAACGATCGAGAAAAGAACGGATATGAAACAGAAGAGGTCGATCAACATGAATGGATTGTTGAGACGAGTCAATTATAGTCGTCAGAGCGAGGGAACGAGAATGCCACGTTGACAAGAACCAAGAACAACAAACGACATGTCACATGATTCGAAAAAAAAAAGGTTAATAGCACAAAGAATATACTAGAAAATCCCCACTTGAAAAATGTGTCCAATTCTTAGATTGACGAAAGAAAAAGTAGTAACAGGGTTCGGCAAGATAAACTCACCGTGATCATATGCGGGCGCAACTTCTACGATGTCTGCACCACTGTTAGGTGTTGCAAGATATCGGCCGTATCGTCGGTGTTTTCGTTGTTACCGTCGGCATTTGCAAAATTCCGCGTGAGAAGACGAGGTAAATAGAGGCAGTGCACCGGCCAACAATAGCCAAAAGCACAACAGAAACCAAGGGTGTCACGAGAAAGCCGCAGGACACCAGCGGGTGATGGGATCCATTGAGGTAATTGTTTCAGGTAGAGCCATCGCGTCCTCGTGCAAGAAGCATGTTGCCACGAAAATACGAGCCATGAGGAGACAAAGTATGGATAAGCAGTGGGAGAACAAATGTGCCGATCGAACGTCACATGAGCAGCAGATATGCATGCCGCATGGAATTATAATTCCGAAGACGTGGACAGCGAAGAAAAATCGTCCCGTTGAAGATGAAATAGAGCAACATTTGAGGCCAGCATCGTACAACGATGAGCAAGCCGCAAGAAAAAAAAATTACGCATCTGGTTAGGCGTCTGACCCGCAGAACGAAAGCTGCCACATACACGAAGTTGAGCCCGGAAAGCCCGCGAAGAATACGCTTCATCTCACGAAGGGTCCATCCGCCTGCCTCGGGTGTGCCAGCTATAACAGGCGGGCTTAGCACAAGATCTCTAAACTAAAATTCGAAAAAAAGACTCACTAGCAGGGGCGAAGGCAGGGTCTTTCCAAGACACGTCAGCGGTCAAAAGCGGAAACTCGGAAATCATGTGCCAAAACGTACCAATAACATCGATATCCAGGCTGTTTGCACAAAAAGCATAAGGAGAACATTGTCAGAAAACACCAGTCACCAGAAAGGGCATTCGCATGCACACCTAAGATACACTGGCGTATCACCGACACGCTCACGTAGCTTGTCAATGATACCCTGGACACCATAGTCGTCGATGTCCTCAGCACTGATACAATGAAAGCCGACGACGAGGTCGTGGTCGATCGCCTCGATATTCTACACAGCATGGAACGATTTTAATTGTCGCTTCATATGACGACGAGAAAAAGGGCGCACAGCCAGCTTCTGGCGGATGCCACCGTGGATACTCCGATTCGTCATGAGATTTTCTTCAAACGCGATAGTGAAATAGGAGCCGTGCGTGATGCGCTCCTGGTCGCTCGCGCCCGGGGTGCCTTTAGGAGCAGGAGCACCAGTATCTGACGGAATATGAGCAGATAAAGTTAAAAAACTGAAAATCCTGCGATGAAAGCCCAGACGAGTACCCAAATGCGAGTCGAAGTGGATGACCGAAATCGGGCCATAGACTTTGTTCAGTGACCGCAAGATAGGCAGAACCTACAAAAATGTCGTTGAATACTGTTTTAGTGACGCAGACATTCGTTGGTTGACCTACGATGGTATGGTCGCCTGGAGCAATATTTTAGTTTTCAACACAAGACGTTCTGCAGGTCTGAAAAAATGGTCGTGCTTACCACCAAGCGCAACCATTCGCGGGTGCTCCTTGCCATCAAGCGCCATAGTAGCCGTTCCCGACCGATACAATCCATCTGCGCCGCCCTTGACAGGACGCATGAGCAGCGTGTCATACGCAACCTCCATCTGGTCAATGGCTTTCATGTTGTCGTAAGCAGTAAGGGGGACCTATGCGCGCGTCAACAGGAACAACGAAACACTTTATCGCGCGAGGGACGGATGTACATCACCGCAGTCAAGTATACTGGCGCCCAATTCGTAGGGACTAGCACCCCACGCAAGAGTGTACCCTCCTGCACTCTGGCGGCGCGACCCAGAGCGGATGCCGAACGGGCCGAAGCGGGCACCTGCAGAAAAAAATGTGAACGAGGAGGGGAACAATGGATCAACAACAATAGTCCATGTAATCAAAAAAAAAAAAAAAACAACTACTATAACCCCGACGCTCAAGCTAGATGATGCAACTTACCGGGACGATAAGACGTCGTTGTATCAAACGGAAGACCAATAATAGCAATGTCGTACGGTGTACTCGCGTCTTCGAGGCAGCGAGCGTACGGCATGTGGGAGAAGCTCAGAGGGCCGGTGTATCCCAAATCCTTTTGTGCGCCATATTTGCTCGCCCATGGCTCCTGGGTGATGTCAACAGCAGGATGTTCAGCGAGAAGGGCTTGGTGAGCACGGGCAATGGCCGCTGCAAGGATAACTAGACCGGCAGTGGCGAACATAGTCGTCGCAAAGAAAGTACGGTAGGCACTTCGAGCAGCAGATAACGTCGCTGGGGCTTTTATTGAAAGTTCGCCATGTCTGGATGGGGACCGTCACGGCGACTGGATAAATAATTAGCTTGAAAGATAAGCGGGTGCGATACTGCTGCCAAAGCGATTAGATAGGAAGACCCCAAACCTTCCCACACAGAAAGACGACAAGGTCACTCTTTTGGACACTGGGGTCAGCAGATGCAAATTTCCATATGAAGAAAACTTTTGTTTTGCCAAAAAAAATACATCGAACTAGGGAATAGCGTGATGATTCAGATGAACGCGAATGCGCCAGGGGCGGTTTCGCGGGCACGTGCAGGTGCGTGACACCATCTACGCGATCGGTCACACATGCACGTGACCAAGAACATTTGATAGGCAACATGCTATCTCAGTATCTGTCGCCGTCGGGCCTCTCTCAGATAGCGTACTGCAACGAGAAAACGAGATACAGCAAATCCATAGATAATCATCGATTCATCCACCACACATCGTTATCGTATCCTACGGTAGAACAGCAGATACGCACACCGCGAATCGTCTGCGTCCATCTTGAACACGTCTTCCGCATGCACGTCGGACACAAACGCATCATCGATACGGATCCACCCCTCTTGAGGCTTGCCGCCAACAGTAAATCTCGATGGGTGCAGAACATCGAGCGTGTAGTGGCCGCCAGAGGCCGAGAGCCCATGATGATAGAGAGCTGTTATATGACACAAGTCTGAGGTTAAAAAAACGACCAACGAATGTGTGGTGGCGAACGTACCCCCGAAAAGTCGATAATGCGCCGGTAGAGCCCGTGGCGTAGTGGGAGACATGACGTCTGAAGATGGAACATAAGTATATAGCCATTCATCCCGGGGCAAACGGGCAAGCTCACCTGGTGGGATGTCGAGCTCAGGCCCAAAGCGGATCAGTTTGCTAACTTTGACAACGCCGCCAACGGCGGTATCATAGCAAAAGCGTTTCATATGGAGGACAAGCACGGGGGGCAACGATTCGATGAGCACCTGCTGGCTCGCTTCCACTGGCGCACCGCCACCCGATTTTGTAATTTGTACCGATTGTGGATGGGAAATCGCAGCTAAAGCCTCCTGAACAGTGTCCACTTGCTCACGCTGCAACAAAAGAGATGAACTTGAGCGGAACACAATCATAATGAACACACCTGAATGTCGAGACGCAATGCTCTCCAATCCTCGATCACGACAGAGTCTTTTTGATGTGGTGCACGCAACGTGGAGCGGAACTTGCCACCAAAGATAGCCGTAATGGGTGACTCCATGCTTTTGACCTACAATGTTGTCAACGTCTCGAGCAGAAAAGGGAATCATAGGAGGATGATTTCAGGGTGTGAAAAGGATACGGTGTACTTACAGTACGCGTGACCACAGTACGGTTCCGCTTGCCAACTTCCATCCAGCCGTCGTCTTCAGGAGGCCCAGGTTCCTCCTTTTCTTCTACGTCTGAAGCTGCTTTCTTATCGGAGGCCTTTTTCGGTGAGACGGCATTCACTAGCAGGAGAAGCTCCTCTTCTAAGGCGTCCAAATAGAATCCAAGAAACTCCTCTGCATCCTCTTGCTGTCCTCCCTACAAAGAAAAAAAGGAAACTAAGGAAAAACTGAAAGGAGAGGCGAAAAAATGCACATACCCGCATGGTATCAAATTTACGTTTCTCTTTTAGCGCATCGTATACGACGGATGGGACGAACGACTCATCCTCATCCTCCTCGTCACGCTCTCGATCCTTACCCTTACTTGACGGCGGAGGAAGGGGCTCGAACTCACGCAGGAACACGATCGTAGCGTCGAGCAAGGGAGTCTTGTCATCTCCAAGACCGATGGCCTTGCCAACACATACAGCAGGACGCTCTGTACTCGATCCTGCACTCTGCCCCTTGTCCTTTTCCTGACTGGCTGCTGCAGCAGTTGCTGCCTCGCACGAAGCTAGCAGACGTCCAAGCTCCGTCAACACGCGGTGCAGCGGCGCACAGTATACCACGAGAATCTGCAACACCACGTTCGCGAAGCACATGTTGCCCGTATTGATCAGCCCGCGCGGGCGGATGCGTGACACGGCTGGAGCAAGGGCCGGTGATGACAAGGCAGAGGCTGGCACAGTAGCATACGACGGGCCCCGAGTCGCCAAAAGTGAACCTCGAGCCACCGAAGCTGAACCTCGAGCAGCGGCAGAATGTACAGGGCCGCGGAGCAGAGTGGCAAGAGCAGAGTGTATGATTTCAGACAAGCCAGGGCCGGGCACGGGCGGCGCACCAGCAGGCACGGAGAAGCCCATGACTGCCGACGTTGGAAGCGCATTACGTGTCGAGACAGAGGTAACGGACGACGAAGCGGCCGTGCGGAGTAGGGATGCCCACGATTTCTTAACTGTGGGGACAGCAGGGGCAGCGAACGATTGCGACGTGGTTGCAGGTGCTGAGGCTGAGTCGGTGACCGATGGCGGGACAGGGTCAGCGACATCAGCGCTGGTTGGAGCGGGTGCGTCAGGCGGAATCGCATTCGAAGCGTCTTCGTTCACTGCCTCCGGAATGACAGGTTTAAGGTCCCGAGCGGGTGTACCGACCAGCGAGAGCGACGTGTTCGAAGACACAGGCGAGTTAGGCGACGTCCGAATATCAGTCGTGTCGGTAACAGATGACGAGGGGACAGCGGACGACGTCGGGTCCTGCGAAACGATGTCATCCTGCACAGAAACCTCTGGAACGAGCAACGACGCAGGCTTGAGAACAGGTGACGCTGGGGGTGTCGGCAGCGTGAGAGCCTGCTCGATGATGTTCTGCGGTGGATTGGCACGAGGAGATATGATGATGCCAGGAGCGAACTGAGGGTTCGTGGGCCGCCGCGACCAGATAGCCCAGCCGCAGACCGGGATTGCTGACTCGTTGGCAAACGTTGACGAAAGCTCATCTGCTGGCGCGTCCTTGTCGCTGGCACAAACCTCGATCTTCGGCCCGTCAGTAGCAGCAAATTCTGGATCGGCAGCCCTGCTGGTTTCGTCGAGAGATGTCCGGGATGGCCCAGCCTTTTCGGCGAGGGGGGCTGTAACAGGCTCGGCCGGGGGCATTGGAGCGCCTGGAGGAGCCACGTCAGGCCCCGGTGATTCCTGGGACGCTACGGGCACCGCTTCCGTTATCGCTGGGGGAGACGAGTAGGATATTGACTTGGACAAGCCCAATCCTGAAGGAACAAACACGGGTGCAGCTGGATAGGAAGTGAGATGGATGGCAGGAGACAAGGCGAGAGGCGACAGCGGTGTCTGATGGGGTGATACCACGGGAGGCGGCGGCGGCTGATGGGGCGACACAGAAGCGGATGGTTGCGAGACTTGCTGCCGCTGCTGCTGTGGGTAAAATGGTGGTGGATGCTGGAAATTTTTGGTGGCATGCGACTGGTGGAATCTTGCGGGGCTGCGGTGTTGTTGCGGATGGGGCTGATTTGGGGGATGTTGATGTTGGTGCGGTGGGTAGAACTCGGGCGGGGGCCCGGGGTAGTAAGCTGGGTGTTGGAAGGGAGGAGCACCGTTCAGACGAGGGGGCGGATAAGCGGGCTGATGGGGAACGGGAATGTGTGGTGCATTGGGTAGGTGCGGCGTAGCGTGCATCTGCGGATGGTAGTACGGGTATGGAGGCCCCCCGCCAGCTGGGTAGCCGTACGGCTGGGACTGCGGGTAAAAGTTGGAAGGACCTGGTTGTGGATATGGCGGATGTGTTATTGTCATCGCCTGGAGAAGTTCAGCACGACAAATGGGCGCTACAAGTCCTGCAAGCTCACTTTTCTAGTTTAACTGACAAGTCGACGAACATCTTCGCAAGGGTTATCACCGAGGAACACAGAAGGCAAGCAGAATGGCATGTCTACATTACAGTTTTCATCCAGAAACGAGGTTTTCGCGAAGAGCTGTAAGAAGCGGAGGGTCAAGAGAGCAACTCGCTAGTCGTGGGTAGTTTTCTAGATCGATCCACAGGAAACGACAGAGCGGGCCAGCAGAAGACAGAAAAGAAGATTAAAAGGGCAGATACTTCAGAAACTACGTCGCACGGTCGCGCGCGGCAAGCGTGGAAGATGACTTGAAGTTCCAAGTTGTCCCAACGTCAACGTTGATCAAGCTCTGATCACCATCATACAGCACTCTTGCTATTCATAATTGCTTTTACTCTGGCTATCATACATACATATGTATCGTTGCATGTTTTTCTCGTATTTGTTTTTCTGAGTAGCATACTTTTCCTATAGGCTTTCATCCAATCAGCAATAGCATTCCCTTTTTTTCATAGCATTAATGGGGTAGTGGTAACCTGGGTCGTTGCCATACTTCACGTATATACGGCTGATCGACCCGCCGGGGGTTCGATTCCCCCTTAATGCACATTGCCTGTATAGCAGATTTTTTGCTGGTGGAAATCGAGAGGTCTACTACAGTAGTGAATAAGAAGGTGGCTAGCTTTGTGTGAGGCCTGTGGTATTCATACGATGAATGAGGTACTTGGGATGAGATAAATCTAATTACTTGTGTGATGAAGTATGTAAGACTGATTACTCATAACTCATATCATGAGAAACGCTCAGGCCCCGTTGTACGCGTCGCGAACACTCTCACGCGCTCGCCTCGCAGTTTTATCCATAAATAAACGATGGGTGACCCATGGAAGAGCTCACTCCGATCCGTCGGCGCGACGCACGAGTTACAGTGAATTGAGATTGTATTGTTGTTAGGATATCTGCGTGCTATATCATCTAACGAGACTGTAGGTTTGGACAAGCAAATAATGATGCGCCATCATTCTGATTGACGGAGCGCGTTTGTTGGAATTCCCAAAGAGGAAATCCCCACTTGGTGTGGCACCGAATATAAAGCTGAGTGCGCTTCGAGTCAATTTCAGATAGTGAGGGCTCCAAATCATGGATAAGCCTTAGTAGAGTAACATGTGCACCTGAATAGTATGGTAGAAAGCAGAATGTATTGGACTTGACCGCACTGCGCCACTCATACACACTCATGAGCTACATCCAGTATCTCAAGAACTAGGTCATGCCAGAACAAACGGAAAAGAGAGGCCTGTAGCGCCCGTTGAGTACAGATGACCTACCAACTTTCAGATCCATAGAAGAAAATTTGTTTGGTCTGTCCCCTGTTCAATAATTGCGGCGACAGCATTTTCGTGACTACTCGTTTGTCGTTGTTTATTTATGAGTCACTGCGAACCTTGCCCCTTAGCCGAAGATTGCTCACTTCGTTCGCAATAACGCGGGCTCGCTGGCTCGTTACTGGCTCGCCCTTCGTCATTAATCACCAGTACTAATGGCTTAGTGGCAGTTGTTACCATATGGAGTGGGAGTCCGCTGGGGGGTTCGATTCCCCTCAATGTATATTTCTTTGTCTGTATAGCAGATCTTTTGCTGGTGGATGTTAGTACATGAATCTTCCCATTCTTCCTTAGCTTTGCATATCTACGGCTTACCGTAGGTTCTTACCTGCTCCTGCCCACGTTACGTGTAATCGTAATGTCATCACACCAGCGAAAACACAGTCAAAAGAGAGATTCTTGCATGTACATTGACTAAAACTATATGCAAATATATCGGTACATAGTGGCATCGCGGATTATTCTCTACCAGAATGATATAGTCATGGAAAATGGGGCATTCTTGGCCAGGGACATCGTGAGCAGCGGGTATTCATGCGATTAGACAATAAAATATGCAATACGTGTACTTTTACTGGTCTCCCCACTTCATGTACGGTGCGTCTACTCTTGCGTCTCCAGTTTAGCAAGCTCAGCCGGCTTCTCGCTCTCAACCGGTTCGCCCACCACCGAGCGCGCGAACTCGAGCATATTAATGTCCCCGCGCGCAGTAAGGTAGCGTTCCGCCCACAGACCAAGCACCTCGCGCACCGTACGCTCGTTGGCGGACGTCTCACCTTGGCCGAGCTTATGCAAATCAGTGGCTAGCATCATAAACGGCTGGTTCAGCAGCGCAGAGAGATCAGACGCGTCCGCCGCATTGTCGAGAACGCGCGTATCAAACCCGACGGCCTGCCGTGCGAGTGAGCGGGCGAGGAGTGCGAGGGCGTTAATCGGAGAGACGGGCAGACCGTCTGAGCTCTCAGTAGCAGCTGGACGCACACCTTTGGCAATGCCTTCGTGCCGCACGGCCGCAAGAACGAGACCACCGACACGCCCGCGATTGGAGTCACCGACGGACCCATGTACGTACGAGCCAAGCGCAAATGCGAGTGGGGACGGAGGAGGGTCACGCGCGACGCCAATGACGCGACGAAGCGACACTTTCTCGCCTAAACGCGCAATCGTTTGGTGTACAGCATCGCCGACAGTCGTCGTCGGCACAGCGGCAGGGTCTGCGGCAGGAATAAGCGGCGCCGCAAGAAGATCATCAAGCGAGGGCGAGGCACGGAAGAATGCGCTAGCGTCGTCAACGGGGGACGCAAGCACGGCAGCGGTATGCGCAATATTTGCCGCCAGGGTACCGAAGAGCGCGTTTCGCGCAACGAAGTCGGTTTCACAGTTCAACTCGATCATTGCTGCGCGCACGCCGCCCCTTCCTGCATCACTCGCAGATGACGAGGCACCAAGTACACCGGGAGAAAGAACATGTAAGGCAACGAGACCTTGTTGGGCAGTGCGACCCGCGATCTTAGCGGCCTTCGATGCACCGGAAGCAGCCATGTCCGTCTCGAGCCATGCCAGGGCACCCTTGATGTCGAGGTTCGACGCCGTCAGCGCCTCGCGCGCCTTTGATATTGACACCTGGGTATGCTTGCGAAGTTCCGCAACGAACTGAATTGACGGCTTAGGCGTCTCAGCACGTGCAAGCGTTGTGGAAAAAGAACGCGAGAAGGCATGAAAAGCGCGCTGGCGTACAGTGGAACAGTGCATTGCCGTCGTCGCCGAGAACAGCGAAGGAGACCACGGAACTGGGAGTGAATAGACTCAGAGTACTTACGGGGAGCAGAGTGGCGACTGCCAGTGCTTCCTCGCCAACTGAACTGAACGGTTCTGATTCAACGACGGAGTCGACGATCGTGAGTCATCGACGCGATCGCGTGCCTCTCGTCGCGTCAATACAAATCTGGGCAAGGTACTTGATGTACACAGGGGTTGACAACACACAAATACTAGATGGTTTTGTGAATACCGGCCGGTGTTGCTTTTCAATATGTACGCACACCCATTATATATCTACAGAGCTAAACATACAACCTTTTATTCTCTAGCTGATTAAACACAGTCAAGGACTGGCACAAGAACTGCGGGGTACGAGACAACAATGATCTTCTGAACGTTTGTGCGTGCTAGCTTCGCACAGAGGCGCACGTCCACGAGGCTTCCCTTATTCTGATTTGATATACTTGCCCATCTTGTACCCATTCTCGCCGGGCGCCTGTAGGCCAATCGCCTCCCATCCCTTTGGGCTACGTACAGTAACAGGAAGGCCCCAGCGGCGGCCAAGCTTGTAATTGCGGTGGTCGTCCTTCACGGCGAGTGTACTAGCGAAGAATTATAAACTGCAACGCTCGGAGACGAATGACAAACAGATGTACTTACACGACTGCATGGAGGAAAAAAATACCGAAGAGACGAGCCAAAGATCAGTCTAGTTGGAAAGGAAGGGCGGGACTGGCTAAAATCGCGCCCGTTTACTTACATTGCATGCCAATAAACATGTAGTACGTCCCAGCGCCCTAAGAACACGGAAAACACGAGCAATGAATCGCTATCAGTGCGCGCGCGAGAGGACTTACTGTAAAGATATGCCACCATGAATGACCTGCGCGCGTGAAAAATGTTAGTATATCAGTCAGAGAAATGCAAGTTTCTCCGTCAAACATCAAAGATGATAACGTGCTGATTACTCACCCTCCAATAGAAACGCGCCGGGCCAACCCACGGCTTGCTTATAGCGCGTAAGCGTGGGGCAGAAAACGTTGTCAAGATTCCAAATGAGGAAACCGAACGCGAATAGTGCCGCGCCAGACGCGAAAAGGCGTGTGATCGTGCGGCGCAAGTCTGCAGGGATCGGGTGGACATTTGAGGTGCGGATGGCCGAAGCACTTAGCAAGGCCTCCGCCTTCTCTACATCCGCAGCGCGTCTTAACAGACGCCACACGCGATAAATCAGCGAGAGGAGCAAGCTCGCGAACACGCATTGGTGGTACACAGGGTTGCGGTACGCATAACTGACAAGGGTCCCATCAGTTCTTGAAACAACAAAATGGGGTAACGCACTAGCTCGCTGTGAAGAGCACGTCAAATAGCAACAGAGATGTGATGGCGCGTGCACTCATGCCGTAATTGTTGCTTGCTTGCTTCTCTTGCGATTGTTTCGAGTCAGTGAAGCCCTCTCCGTCTTCGGATATCATCCAAAGACTGAGCGCCGCGACATAGATCATGGGAAGCTCGTCCATCAGCTGTGCGCCCCATAGAAGTGTTGCGTGGAAAATAAAGCTTCCTATGCCGACAAAAGCAATCCCCTACGTGAACGAAAGTCAATAGAGGATAGTCGCACACTTGTCGCAGGCTGGGGAATGACAGGATGGTACAAGCTTTTGCGAGGGTAATGAAAAGGAAGGTGTAAAGACGAACCAGCGATGATATGTGCATAACGAAGCGACAAATAACTCAAACGGTCACTCACAAGATATCCCAACAGAAAGCGTTGCGGAAGATGCTCTCGTAGCGTATTCGCGAGTCCTAACACAGAGATGGAAATTGTATACAGATTCGACAAAGTGTTGGCCATCTCCGCTATATGCGGACTGAACATATGGTTCGGCTGGTGGATACGCGCATTGAAAATGGAATTGAGTAAGGAAGAGTATTCGGCGCATCGACGAGGTTTGTGCCCAATGTAGTTGATAATGAATTTAAGAGAAAAGCACGTTTCAGAATTCCGCAAAGCAACCGTGCACATCCACGCACCTCGCACCAATCGAGCGTAGCTGTTACGGGCCCATAAACGCCGATACGGGACAAGTTCACCGTCGGATGGTTGATTGCCATCGATGTGGTGTCCTCGTTTTCGACGCGAGATAAAATGAGATGTCCTCAGAAGGCAGCTGGACAATTGCAATGGCCCTCTTCTTCGAATACGAGTTCAAAAACAATCTGGGGCTCATGCACGTTCTAATTAGGCCCTATTCCTGATAATGAAATGCCTCACTCACCTGTGAACAAAACCGGAGTCTGAAGATAGTCTACGGCCCAAACTGATCTTCAGCTTCAGACTTTGAGAGAGCGCGGAAGGGAACTCGTTGAAACAACAACATTCGCTGGCAAACGCAAGGCGTGCATATTTATAAACCGACGCCGGGACCGACCTAAAACACCGATTTTGAGCGGATCAAAATGCGCCGGCCGCATACTTCATTGATGTGCCATGAGTAATCATATCGTATGCATTGTTATCTGATTTTGTTGCCTACAAAAACGCAGGTGAGAAAAATGGCGACTTCGAACGTACAGAACACGCTCGAAACGTTTACGAACGGTATCAATGTATGGACAGGCAGGGTGAGAAGCACCATTTCTTAGGAGTCTGTTTGCACTGCGAACATTCAACTACAATTAACATCATCGTGTATTTGCAAAGGTGAATTTAACGACGTATTGACCTGGGTCAACCATAGAATTGTGAGCAAGCAGTAGCGGTGGATGATACGGCGTCAATCTAACCGTTGTAGCTGTCGCTTCGCTGAGAAATCTTTATCTTCCAACATGGAGCTTCTTAGACTAGGAGAAATGAGACTTGGAACTCAGATTTAGGCTGCTGAACCACCGAAAACAATTCAAAAGCCAACTTGAGATAGAGAAAATTGTACATGGCGACAAAAAAGCGTAGTCGCCAGGTCGTACTAGGGCCAGCTATACTTATATAGTTGTCAAGTCCTCCAAGATTGATGGCAATGCACAGCCACACGGTGATCATATCTGACTGAGAGCTGCACGACCTACTCAAAGTCACCTGCCATAGTGGCGTCTTTTCTTTTTGGAGCTTTCACGACGCGCAGCTACTTGATAACGCAAGGAAAAAGAAATCTTCCTCCAGAGAGGTAAAGAAGCACCACTCTCTGATTGGGAATCGAACCCAGCTCTCCCGCGAGAGAGAATCCTTGCGCTGTTGCTATGTACTTCTATGACAGGCGGGTGTACTAGCCAATATACTATCAGAGACACTGTATAAAGCATGTCTTCATAAGTGAAATGGTGGCTTAAATATGAACAAATTTTACTAGTGACATCACCCATTGTTGCCTTGAACTAAGTACTGGGTATGTAATGTAGGTTTATTGGAGAGACAGTGAAGTCCATGTGTACTGCAGTTTGAGTCTGGGATTTGTAGGGGATCCAAGATGAAAGAAAAAGTCCAAGAGGGAGTGAGCAGTCGCTCAGAGCATGACCAAGAGGTAGGAAGTCAACCAAGCAATCAGCGTGTAACCATGTTCACTGGTTGAAGTGTGGTCAGGGCTACTATTGCTTTGACAGTGCTCTGCGGCGGCACCCGTTTCTCGCACCACCGCGCGGCAGACTGTTGAGTTAAACGTTAGGAGGCATCACTTGACCGCGTGGAACTGATGCGCTCTGTGATGGCGCGATCATCGCGCGCTCAGAGTGATTGTTGAAGTACAATCTGTTTAATTTTGCAGGTGCACGTATTCCTAGGCTATCAAGCTATGCTTGGCTACCCTGCTTTCCAAGTACTCTGATCAACTCGGATACAGGTTCC
>KN881736.1:0-12461 GCA_000934395.1 Fistulina hepatica ATCC 64428
ATTTGGACCTGCGCTATTTAATGGTTTTGATTCCACTGATAACCGGGTTGCAGATTCACTTCATCAATCACCGTCCACCGATTACATAAGTCGGACCGGGTCCGGAACCGGAGTTCCCATGACAGGTCGGATCGACACAGTGACGTGCGATCAAATAGCATTGGCGGGAAGCTGAATTTCGCCGTTGATCGGCTGATCGGCGAACTACCCCACATTGGGTCGCCATGTCTGGGCCATTCATCAATGAAAATAAGATTCCTATAGTAGCTTACTGTAATGTATAAATATATCACATACTGTGACACTTCTTTGTGGTTGAAATATGACACCAAATAATATATCGTAGCATTTCTATTGTATGCAAAGAAATAACATTATCTTTGCAGACATTTCTGCAAGACATAAATAATTACAAAAAAATATAAACATTTGTTCTGCAAAAAATAAATTCCATATTAATATTAAGCAACATTTCTGTAAGCTAAATATTTACAAAGTAGGAAAAACCAAATAAACACCTTCAGCTTCACCTTGTGAGTTCAAAGGGGATGAGCCTGAAGACGAACAGTTGAGAGACTGTTAAGGACCGGACGCTGGGAGAAACGTCGGGTGACAGGTCGGGTACGGAAACGGGAGAATGGAGTTTTGTACTGGTAGTGTTCCCTGGGCGCGATACCAAGGTTAACGTCTACGGGCTCAGCGAGGCTATTCGGCAACACCAACTAGTAATTCACGCGGTGGGTTACCCATAGTATTTTGCAGGGTGTGGGAGTGAGGGAGCGAGAGTCCGGGATGGGCATCCAGATAGTGGAGACTGGGTGGCGGGAACCCTGGTGAGGTTCGGGGCTTGGAGGGTGGCAAGTATCGCTGGGTGCAGTAGCAAGAGAGTGTTGAGCTGACTGGGCTCTGAGGCTAAGTCCTGACTGCCTAACTAGATCCTGTGAACTGGATGATAGCAAGGGGGCTGCCTTAGTTGATATCAAGACTAAGTTACTACATTGTATAGTTAAGTCTTTATATACTCGGGCACTCGGGTGAATCGGGAGACATGGGAATGAATCGGGAGGTGCATGTAGCGCACACGCAGTAATTTACTATGGAGTGTAGTGTGCCCTTGGAGACGAGGTAAGCGGGTGTCAGGTGGGAGTGAAGGGAAGACATGTCCGTAGTTCTTGTGGAGCGTAGGCAGGGGGTATGAATTAATGACGTAGGAGGGAGTAATAGACTGGTAAGTAATTATTGTTGTGGTGGGGACTAGGTGTAAGGGTGCGGATATGGGAGATCGGGAGACGGGTGAACAGAAATGGCTCATAACAGAGATGAACAGTCGAGAGACGAACAGTTGACTGGACAATTGAGGGATGAACAGTTGACTAGACAGTTGACACATGGATAGTCAGCTGACAAGTTGACAGAGGGACATCCAACAGACAAATAATTGACAGATCAATAGTCAACAGATCAATAGTCGACAGAATAATAGTCGACAGACCAATAATTAACAGACAAATAGTAGCTGACACACATATAGTTAATATGCAAATAGTTGATCTGTTGACTATTGATATGTCAACTATTTGTCTGTTGGCTGTCCCTCTGTCAACTTGTCAGCTGACTGTCCATGTGTCAACTGTCTAGTCAACTGTTCATCCCTCAATTGTCCAGTCAACTGTTCGTCTCTCGACTGTTCGTCTCTCGACTGTTCGTCTCTCGACTGTTCGTCTCTCGACTGTTCGTCTCTCGACTGTTCGTCTCTCGACTGTTCGTCTCTCGACTGTTCGTCTTCAGGCTCATCCCCTTTGAACTCACAAGGTGAAGCTAAAGGTGTTTATTTGGTTTTTCCTACTTTGTAAATATTTAGCTTACAGAAATGTGTTGAAAACTACAAACGCCGTACAGTGGCGAGCTCAGTCAACGTGCAAGAGCAACGTAAGAGACTGTATTCCTACTGACCTACAAACGCCATACAGCGGTGAGCTACATGTACATGAGTATGTGGATAGCAATGTACATGTGTGAGAAACCTACCTCAGTCAACGTGCAAGAGCAACGTAAGAGACTCAGGAAAGGAAAAACGAGAGAGGTTCGTCTTATATACCTAAGACCGTGGGAACTGATTGGATATCAACCACACGTGAGCGTGTCAGTCACGCACTGAAATCCAACACTCCTCCTCGCCGCGAAGAGTGGTGGAAAAAAAAGAAAATACGTAGGCAGAAAAGAAAAAAAGAGCGTAAGTGCGTGTGAAAAAAAAATGAGCAATACTCCTCCTGAACACGAGAATCCCGAGTGGATAAGGGGAGGGAAGTTATAGTGGTGTGACACTCCTCCTCGCACGCAACGCGGTATAACTAAAGGACACCCATCATGGTGCGGAAGCGGGTAAAGGAAGGGAATGGTAAGGGCTTAGTAAATGCATCTGCAAGGTTGTCTGTGGTCGGGACACGTTTGACTTGTACGCTACCAAGATTGACACAATCGCGAATGTAATGATATTTGATATCGATATGTTTAGAGCGGGAATGGAAAGCGGCATCTTCGGCTAACACAAGTGCGCCATTGTTGTCACAGAGCAACTCCGCAAAAGGGGGAACAGAAGGGGGAGAAGTAGATATGGTGGAGGGGGTGGTCGATGGGACGGCGACTTCGGCAAGTAATTGCCTGATCCAGCTTGCCTCGCGTGATGCCTCACTCAGAGCGATGTACTCAGCATCAGTGGAGGACAGAGCAGTCAGTGTCTGCTTGCGCGAGGACCAACTGACAAGTCCACATCCCAGTGTGAAAGCATAGCCACCTGTGGACTTGCGCGAGTCGACGCAATCGGCCCACGAGGAGTCCGACCAACCCAGTAGGGAAGGTGTGGAGTTGCCGCCCAGGACAAGCTTCATTGTGCGTGTTCCTTTCAAGTACTGGACAACCTGCACAGCTGCAGTCCAGTGCTCACATCGGTAACAGTCAAGGTATCGCGCCAAGCGAGAAACTGCTTGTGCAATATCAGGACGTGTCCCGGTCGCGAGATACATGAGGGAACCGACAAGCGAGCGGTAAGGCAGACGCTGCACTTGCGCTCGCTCCTCCGCAGACAAGAGAGGCTGACCTTCGTGGGGGCGCCGCAGCGTTTTCACACATGTGGGATCCATTGGAATCCGCTTGGGCCAGGCGTCAGCCTGTCCAAACTCCGCAATAATGCGGTCAATGAGGGCTGTCTGTGATAAGGAAACAGTACGCGCCTCTCGGTCTCGGTCAATAGCTAAACCCACAACAAAGGTAGCATCGCCGAGATCCGAGATTTTCCATTGTTCGCGTAGCTGCGTCTTGAAAGACTCAAGTAACGTGAGCGAACTTCCTGCAGCGAGGAAGTCGTCAACGTGTACTGCAGCTAGGATGACGCCTTCAGTCGTCCGACGGTAGTATAGGCAGGAATCACTGCCCAAGCGGGTAAAACCCATACTAACCATCTCACGGTGCATAGTTTTATTCCAGACACAGCTACCCTGTTTCAAGCCGTAGACGCCTCACTCGAGGTGCCAGACGAAATCACCGTCAACGGACTCGAAACCTTCGGGTTCTTCCATGTACTGGACTTCGTCATCCTCCAACACGCCGTACAGGAAAGCTGTCTTGACATCAATCTGATGCAAGGGCCAGTTATTCACAGCGGCGATGTGGGAGATGATACGAAGAGACTCAGTTCTCGCCGTTGGCGACGTCGTCTTAAAGAAATCGGTACCAAACTCTTGTTCGAAGCCACAGACGACATGACGCGCTTTGTAGCGGACAGGCGCACTGTGCTTGTCACGTTTGAGTAGGAAGACCCACTTCCCACGGAGGATCTTTCGGTTCGCAGGTACGTCAGAGCGTCGAACGCGGGTATAGACATGCATGTCATCCCAGCTGTTCATCTCATCCTTCATGCCTGCTTGCCACTGATTCCATTGTGGAGACGCGCGTGCCTGTTTCAGAGTCGGCTCATCACCACCAAGGGCAGCACTCTCATCAGGAGTAGGACCGCCGCAAGGTGTGGCAGGGTTGGGCTGCAGAGCTTCCTCCAATTCGGACAAGAGGAGTGCACCGGGAACAGTAGACGCGAATGCATCATACTGGTCACTTTCCGAACGCCGCCGGTAGCCATCTGTGAGCCCCGGTGAATCACCACGCAAGGCATCACACATTGCTATGGTGGCGTCACGTTGATAGCGCTTAGCGCGTTGACGTTCCTGTTTCAGCCGAACACCAGACTCACAAGACGCGGCGGTAGCTTGCGCTACACGATCCGAAGGCGGGTCGCCAACGTCAAACGCGTGCCATGGTGGTGTCGTCTTAGGACGGATGGGACGACCGGAAGAGGAAAACTCATTGGGAATACCAGGGACGGGGACAGAGGGATCAAGAGGGAGGTCATCAATGCATGGAGAGGAAGACGCTAAGGGGGGTGGGGAAGGCAAAGGCATTGGAAAGAGGGGAGGATGTGTGTAAATCTTGACAGACGCAGGGACGGATGGAGGACCAGTATCCGATAAGGGGGAGCTGGGTAATACAGAAGAAACAATCACAGGGGGTGTGGAAGGAATAGGAATTTCGGGATTCACGGATTCAGTAGAGAGTACGCACCCGGGTTTATAAGGGACGTGAATGTCGTCCTTCTTCTCGATAAATTGTACGTTAATTGAATCAATAATTTTGTTGGTACTCTTGTGTAAGCAACGATAGGCCTTGGAATGAGGTGTGTAGCCGACCAGAATGCATTCAATCGATCGCGCACGGGTCTTGGGGTTGTGTTCATTCTGAACCAGCACAAATGCGCGGCAGCCAATTTCACGTAGGTGGCTGATGTCGGGCTTCTTGAGCGTCCAAAGTTCATAGGGGGTGCAGCCGATCGTACTGGAGGGAGTGCGGGCACCGAGGTAGGCGGCCGTCTCGACAAATATGTCCCACCGGTTTTCTGGAGCGCCGCAGTCGATGCGCATGGACCGAGCTTTATTCATGGTGGTAAGATGCATCCTTTCAACGTGGCCATTGTGTTGAGATGTGTGAGGTGCCGTCCAACGCCAGTTATAGCCATTCTCCTCACACCACCAGATGAGCGCGTGCAATTTCAATTCACCGTTGTCGAACTGGAAACAACCGACACGGCAGTTAGACTCAGCTTCGACACGACGTGTCCATGCCTGCAACGCAGGTAGTGCCGCATCCTTCGACTTCAGATTGAGTGCCCATGGGTGACTGGTGTAATCATCGACGAAGTGCATGAAATATCTATTGCCATTGGGGGTAACGCAGTTCGGGCCGGACAGGTCTACATATACGAGTTGTAATCTACGGTTGCTCTTTTCCCCGCTGCGCACTCGAGGGATCGACAATTTAGTCTGTTTCCCGAGTAAGCATGACGTGCAGCGAGGAGGGGCAACCGAGAGGTCAACATGCATACCTGTGGCATGGTGCTTGCGCGCCGCGTCGAGGACTGACTGGTTATTTGCATGGCCGAATCGGCGGTGCCAGGTTTCAATGGTGGGAGTGCGAACGGACAGGAAGGCGGCGGCACGGTTGGTGTCCATATCAAACAAGGATGCCATCAGCGACGTTGCATCGGTTTGGATATCTGCACCGCGTGGGGAATCAAGACGGAAGGAAGAGACATCGAGTTTGTACAAGTTCTTATTGGCGATGAGAGAGCCGGTTGCGACGGGCTTGCCACGGTGATGAATAGATATGCCGTGCTTGTCAAAAAGAACATTGTAGCCTTCAGCCTTAGACAGCTGGGCCACACTCATGAGGCGAACGGTCGACTCTGGGACAAAGAGCGCGTTGGAGAACCGTAAACAGCCGCCTGATTTCGGTTTGACGGCAATAAGACCCATCGCGACGGCTTTGATAGAGGAACCGTTCACTCCAGCGATGGGGACAGGAGGGATGGGACGCAAATGAACAAAGTCAGAGGCGTCAGGTGAGATATGCACGCTACACGCTGAGTCGGCGAGCCAGGGCATGACGTCGAGCGAGTTAGGTGGATGGAGACCCTTGCTGTGGATGGCAGCGGAAAGTGAGGCAGAGAGTGCACCGAGGTCGAGAGGGCGACGGTACACATGATCGTCCCAACAGATGCTGTCCGTTCCAACACGATCCAGGCAGCCCAGAGCAAGATACTCAGCGTTGGTGTGCGCCGTGCATGAGATCAGCTCGTTGACGTCTGCAGGACACATAGAGTCGACAACCTGGTTGTCAATGGCAGCAACGAGTGAGTCCAAAGTGTCGCCGCTAACGGCGGAGAAAAAACTCGAGACACCACTGGTAGACGTGTTCTCGGCTGCGGTCCCTGAGGTATTAGAGTCCTGCTCGAGCGGGGTGACGGTATTCAGATCGACATTGACCATGTAAGCGCGCCCATTGGAATCCTTGTAGAGGGTGGTATTGCTCTTTGACTTAGAGGAACCACTCTTGCGAGGTGGTCGACCTTCGTCCGCGCGACGCTTATCTTGTGCCTCAGCGATAGATTTGCCGGCCATACCTCCACCTGGTGACGTGCAATAAGTCCACGTGTGTGTGTTGGGGCGTTTGCATGCAGTGTTTGTGCAACGCAGAACGGTCGGAACGGTCGAAGTGCGAGCAGCGTGGGCAGATAAGGCAAGGGGCGAGGTCGCCGAGATAGCACCCTGAGCAATAGACATCTTCAGCGCGTTCAGAGCCGTCAACAGAGTAGACAAGGAGTAGGGATGTTCAGTCGTGGACGTCTCGATTTCACTGATGATGCGCTCGCGGGCAGCAGAGAATACAGGGTCTTGCATGCAGTTGACGAGGAACAAGATCTTATACATATCGAAAGTGGGCATGCCCATGCTGTAGAAGGCATCCGCGCGACGCAGAACGTCGTCAATCACATCCGTGAGTGGCGTGATAAGATCAAATCTCATGTCGAGGATAGTCTTCATGTCTAGAATCTGCGCCAGAGGACCTAGTTTGGTGTGGCGCTTCTCCAGTGCTGACCACATTGTATGCGCCGTGGAAAAAGTGTGGGCAAAGGTGACTTCAGCAGGGGACATGTTTTGCATACAGAATGCACGAATTGCACCATCGGCTAGACACCAGTTCATATTAGACGTTGGATCCACATCTTCGTCCGGGCATGGGATCTTCCCATTCAGTATAAAGCGCACCTGACCTGACATGGCCAGTACGTATCCGATCTCCTGATGCCAGGAGTGCCAATTACGCTTATCTTGCGACAGAGGCTCGTGTTTGAAATTGGTGGCGTGGATGCGGACGATCTGAACAGCGGGCGTGGACACGTCGGAGACATTGGTAAGCGACTTCTCAGGCATCTTGGCGGGAGGGAGCGCGGAAGAGCTAGCTGCAGGAACTGGAACAGACTCGGAACGAGGATGGTTACGCAGAGCACGATGAGTGGGTTCGGTCGGCATAAAAGCGAAAAAAGAGTGGCTATATGCGAGGTTTTGGCGAGATTCAGCTGAGTGAGTGAGAACTCGAGGAGATCGAGGCTGATAACGCGCGAATGTTGAGAATCGCCTAGGATAAAATCGCCCGAAAAAGCGATGTGAAAATGTTATGCAACTATGCGACTGAGTGGGTTTTCAAGCCGGGGCCCATAACCTGTTGAAAACTACAAACGCCGTACAGCGGCGAGCTCAGTCAACGTGCAAGAGCAACGTAAGAGACTGTATTCCTACTGACCTACAAACGCCGTACAGCGGCGAGCTACATGTACATGAGTATGTGGATAGCAATGTACATGTGTGAGAAACCTACCTCAGTCAACGTGCAAGAGCAACGTAAGAGACTGAGGAAAGGAAAAACGAGAGAGGTTCGTCTTATATACCTAAGACCGTGGGAACTGATCGGATATCAACCGCACGTGAGCGTGTCAGTCACGCGCTGAAATCCAACAAAATGTTGCTTAATAGTAATATGGAATTTATTGTTTGCAGAACAAAATGTTTATACTTTTTTGTAATTATTTATGTCTTGCAGAAATGTTCCAAAGAAAATATATTTGCTTAGCAGAAATGTCTGCAAAGATAATGTTATTTCTTTGCATACAATAGAAATACTACAATATATTATTTGGTGTCATATTTCAGCCACAAAGAAGTGTCACAGTATGTGATATATTTATACATTACAGTAAGCTACTATAGAAATCTTATTTTCATTGATGAATGGCCCAGACGTGGCAACCCGATGTGGGGTAGTTAGCCGATCAGCCGATCAACGGCGAAATTCCGCTTCCCGCCAACGCCCAGCCATCATTGATCGCACATCACTATGTCGATCCGACCTGTCATCGGAGCTCCGGTTCCGGACCAGGTCCGACTTGGTAGTCGGTGGACCATTATTCACAATTTATAATTACACCGATGGAACGAAAACCCATAGTTTGCATTATTTTTTATAACTGTTATATTTTTCCAATTTAATTTGATGTTTTGGAACAGCCAGTGGATTCATTCAGTGGTTCACTGACAGGTCAGTTAATTATTTTGAGGATCATTGATATCACGATGACATCGTTATACCGTTAATTCCACTGATGCCTTCCATCGGTGGAGATCAAAGCATCACTTTCTGCTTCCGCTGACAATAACCGTTATGACGATCAGTGACCATCAGATTTCGGCCGCATTAACCGATTAATGGGATCGGTGAGTAACAGAATCAGTTCATTTTGGATTTTGTCCGACAAGGACCGCCATAGCCGACAACTGTCGGCGCTGCGGTATCACGCATGGAATATGGCAACTGGCGATCGCAAAAAGTCGCAAAAATAGTCTTTTCTCACACGTACCGTCGTGGCCGTGGAACGCCACTCAGATGCAAATACAACGCCAGGCGTTGTAACGTTTTTACCGACGCTATCTGAGAGTATAAGTGAACCCGACGATTTTGCGAAATTGACTGCTGCACCTATGACGGGGAGATACGGGATTGTAATCGTTCCATGAGCTGCGAAAATAAGCGAAGAATGACGCACGGTTTTTTGGGGGGAGCTAGTCTGAACGACGCGTCGCGACGCAACAGCAGTTTGAGGGACTACAGCAAACACACAGCTATTTGCATGTGCCATACGTACTAACGCCTGCACAGTGCACAGTGCACAGTCAAGAATAAACTTCATCACCACAGGTTCAAATGCAGATGGTCATCACGTTACATGTACACACTGTGATTTTAGTGGGCGCTGGCAGGCCATTTGCATTAGTAGGCATAGGACGGTGTTGGCAGGTGGCAACTTGGCATTGTTCGTCCCTCTCAATGATATTGCGTCCTTGAAACTGTTGCGGCAGTCAGCTACGACGTTTGTGACGCCGCCGACTTCGGACACCTGTTACAATCGAAGTGCCACCAAATATTCGGATGGCAGGATAGATTGCGCGCGGACCCCAAGATCAAGCCACTGGGACAACAAGAAGCACGGTCAACTTCGGGTCGCATTTCGCTGGGGCTGGGAATTAGTTCGGGTGATAGTACGCCGCGGTGCATAACCATTTGTTGACATTGATAATAAATGCACGCCTGACACACGAATGGCGACCAGGGAGGGTAGAGTGTTTCAGCGATGTACAGAAGATTGATAGTTTGGAATATTACCAGTCCTGCCGCGGCGCGTACTGGCATATCCAACATGCCAAGGCTGTTCCAGAGCAGAGAGGCGGCGCCGCAGCGGCAGTGCCGACGGGCTTTAGTTCAAAAGAAAGCTGACTGGATGGGATGGCAGGGCGCCGCCGTGCCATCGATGGACAGGCGATTGACGGATCCGGTGCCGAACGGATCACGGAGCGCTATATCATAACATATCTCGATCCCAATCGATTTTCATTTCTGTCAGCTCCTGATCATTGCGCCGCATTCTCGTTATTTTATAAATACGCCCCTCACGAAACTATGCCGCCTCCACCGGTTCCTTTCACCCGATTTTGTCTCTGTCCGCGATGGTCTCCATTCCCTGCTCGTCATCTAGCTCGTCGTCCAGCAACCCCTCGTCGTCCTCCATCGTGAAGGCGACGGCCCCATCACCGACTATGGGCCGTGTTCATCCTGCAAGCCTTGTCGACCCGTCCTACCACTCGCCGGCTATTCTGGAGCTGATTGATCTACAGGTCACGAAACCTGTTCTTGGTGCGCCCGATATATGTTCTCAAGCCACCCCACCGTCTTATGTGTAACTTTGAAAGACTACGTTGTCGATTGCACCGTCGAGACTGTCGACATGGCCATGGGCCGTGTTCCCTGTCCCCGTGGCTTTCACATGTCCTGCCGTTCCCGTTATGCTACTCCGTCAGCCACGATTGCCAAGTTCACTCAGTTTGTTCGAACTGTCGTTTCTCGTGCAGAGATCACCTTTTCCGTCCTCCTTGCTACATTGGCGTATATGGACCGCGCTAAGCCGTATCTGCACATTGCTCTCGAAGAGTGGGCTCATGAGCGAGTGTTCCTCGGTGCCCTCATGTGTGCAAGCAAGGTAAGCCTGTTATCCATCTTTCCTCGGTTCTTTTGCCCGTCTCCGTAATGTGATACGCTGTGCCGAGCATTCTGCTTTGGTTATCGTATTCACCTTCCATCGCCCGATTCTTTATCGCTCGTTCTCTTTTCCCGGTCCGGACTGCAGTCAATCATTCATTCTGCACAGTATCTGAACGATTCGACCCTCAAGAATGTTCACTGGGCACTCTGTACTGGCGTGTTCGGCAAGCGAGATGTCGGCCGGATCGAACGTGAATTCCTCGATGTGCTCAACTTCGAGCTAAGGGTGGCCGAAGATGACATTCTCGTGCATCACGACGTCCTCGCGTCTATCGTCGGGTTGCGATCATATCCCAATGACTACCGCAGTTCCACCTTTGCCCACCCTCCTCTCGAAAGCCCGTACACTCACCACCATCACCACCACCACCACCACCATCATCATGCAATCCCGGACCTCGAAACGGATGCAGACGGCGCGTCATCTTACTCCACGGAATCGGAATCCCCACAGACACCCGCGGTGACACTCAACACCGCAGGCGCTCCGCCTAAGGAGAACCCGGCGCGTGTGCTCTCTCATAACGAACGGTCAGCGTCACATGCCCTCGAGCGTGCGGCGTCGCATGCCCTCGAACGCTCGGCGTCGCATACGCTTGAGCTGCTCCGTGCCCTTCCGGCCCAAGCCGTTCTCACGCCTATCAGCTCATAGCTGTGCTATTAACAGCAGCTGACCCCCTATTCTTCCCCACTTGCTCTCACGAGTTCCCATTCTGCCCGCTTCGGCTTTGTTCTTTCTCCTCATATTATCAAACGTGTTGTCACATATATACGCCCTGACTGCATTTATCTTATCATCTGAGCTCAAACATCTGCCGCTGTCTATCATCCTTTGTCGTTTATTCAAACTCTATCTACTGTTATCTCCCGCTTTTTTTTCTTCTGTCTATTTTCCTTTCTGTGTTTGTCTCTCCTGCAATGTTTTGTCCCACATATCGCATATATCTCTGTTCATCAATCAACGAGCTTGCTCGTCGTCTCTCCTTGATACTTTTCTCCTCCTGTTCTCTATCTCCCAATCACACAATCCTCGAACACCGCAATCGACCGTTCCGCACTGCACTTTCGCGACTGATCGTCTCGTTTTCTATCTTGTTGCATTACCTAATCCCCATTTTGCTCCTTGTGGTTTATTTGCCTCCCATCTGCCTTGTCGCGTCCGTCAACAATGCCGCTCCCCTTTTTCCTACGCCGCCGCCGCCGCCATGCGCACGTACGGAGGGCTGCTGTAGTTTCGATATACAGTACATACATGATTCAGAAGTAGGATACCTAGGTAGGATCCAACGTGCTTATCTATTCATGGTCCAGGCAGAGTCTCCACGCCAGCTGACATATATACTTGTTCTTCAGATATTTCTACACGCTCTTTGAGCATATACATGATCATCCAATGTTTGTTGTTCATTGTGATATTTATATTGTGCGTGGACCGTCGAAGGCGACCTTGAGTTGTCCATGTCAGGTTTGGAGGATCTGAGGGTTGTGTGTTCGCGGAGTTTTGCACAGAGCGCACCAATGGCTTTCGAATTGCGTGCTCTAACGAAATAATTCACTACGTTTGTCTCTCGATCCCATTGGCTGGGAGACAAAGAAGACAAACAATTGGCTCGCGAAGCGAGCGTGGGACGCCTCTTGATCCGTGCGGAGCACGGGTAGCTGCTTACTAAACATAGCACAAAAGGACGGTTGGGGAGGACCCCTGAAAATACACACAGAGCTAAAATCCCGATGTCGAATATCTCGTCGGCAAAATGGGCCGCAGGCCAAATTTTTTGTCGAATATATCGCCAATTTTGGGCCGGAGGCGTCCTGTTTTGTGTCGAATATCGATTCGTATGGGCTCAAAGGGTACATCCATCTGTCGAATATATATTGGTCATACGGCGAAGCGGTTAATTGCTGACAGCTGGTCTCTGACCAGCGTT
>KN881737.1:0-12935 GCA_000934395.1 Fistulina hepatica ATCC 64428
AACGCAGTACCAGCGGGAGGACTCTGGAGAGGTTGGAAGTAAGGCACGCCGGGAGCGCGCTTGTTGTAATATAAGACTGCAGACATTTATTGGATGTAGATGAGCACAACTGGTGAGCGCTTGAGCACAGAGGGTGAACGACGACCGAACTCTCACGAAGTCCCCACCTTTTATACTGCAGACGATAGACATCGCAGGGAAGTCGAGCAGTTATCATTTGATCCATCGTGGATCGATATGGAAGGTCGCCGACCCAACCAGAACCCACCTGATAGTTTTGCAGCACTGGCGGTACAAAGGTGTCGCGAACAGGGCTCGTGCTCGTGTTCGACCAGGGCTCGTGTTGGATCGAGAAATCGATCGGAGATAGCATTTATGACCTTACTGACCTTACTGCTGGATGGGTTTTCTGAGTCAACGATGAGTAATCACTAGAATTCCGCTTATGAACTGTTTACTTTCAAGCTTACATATACTTACAAATATCCCACGCAAAGGTCTTCAGAACAGTATGTAAGCACCGTTCAGTAGCAACAGCACTACAGAAACCGGTATGCCGTTCGACCGCGTTTTCCAAATGCAAACAATCTTGTTTTTTTTTGTCGGCAGTGTGTGCGTGTGTCCATGTGGGTGTTCGAATCGACCCTCATATGATGCGGCCCTTCAGATAGACGGATGAATAATTCTACAATTTTCGCAAAATAAGCAATAAAGCAGCCCATTAATATATATAGGCAAGCAGGGTAACAGAGAAAAAGGCTCCAACCTCTTTCACGAGATGCCTGATCTTGGTGGATTCCGCCACCAAAACCGCCATGGCGATATAAGAAGCTTCGATAGCCGTAGTTCGTGCATTTGGGGCACCTGGCGTAGGGACAGTTGAGCTAAGAGTGTTGGCGGCAGCATCATATGATGCAGCGACAGCAGGAGACGTCTCTATGGCAGCGACATTGGTTGTCGCGAAATCGCACCAGCAACCGAGGAGGAAAATGACGTCCACTTCTAGAACTATTAGTAGTTCTTCATTGAAAACTTTGATACTGTCGTAGGCCGCACCTCATGTATCGGTGTTTAACTAGATGGCGCTGACACGAAATTAGCTGAGGACAATGATAAGTATGCTTATGCATGCCATGACGTGCACGCACCCTTGATCCACTGCACAGACAGACACGGAAGGTGCCAACGTCGACTGCCTCGAAAACGATGCCAGTGTAGTGCGAGCAGCGCTAGGAGCTCGTCCTGTTTCGATCGTTCAAACGCGTACCGTCGGTAGACACATACGTGACGACTCCGCCGTAATGTCCCCCAGCGTCACTGTCATAAGCTCAGAAACATACAAAATCTCAAGAGATTTTCTTGGACAATGTCACGAATTTTCGTACCTGTGACGCCATAGTACGCGCCGTATACATTAGCGCTCTCAGAGTATGTTAATACCGGCGTCGCAGTATGCCCTGGACATACATCCGAAGTAACAGAAATGGAGCCGCTGAGCTCTGTGTACCACGTGCGTTCGCCGTCAGTGTAACGCGCGATGACAACGATAGACATGTTATCCATAAGTAAATTCTCCGTGCCTGTGGTATTCGTATTATATGGGATCGCGAAACCACCGTCATACGCTACAAGGCCACTAGCCGGACAAACAATGAGCCCAATAAGAAACTCGATGAGAAGATCCTGTAGAATGACTTGATGCCTACCTTCATAGGCAGTCATAGTCACCGCATTGTCCGTGATGGACAAATCTACGAGTTGCACCATGATAACGTTCAAATCAGCGTCGAGCTATGCAAGGTAACCTGTTGTGCCATTGGGAGACACATCGAAAAGTGTACGACGATAGTGTGGGAGACCCGCCCGATGAGCTGCCTTGATGAGATCGAAAGACCGAGAAATACTAAACAAATTCTCAGAATCTCGATTGTCACCACAGTGCTGGTGCTAGCGGTAGAACCAAAGAGGATAGTGAACGAGGAGAGGAGACGAGTAAAACGCAGCTTGAAATAATGAGAGCATACGCTCTAATAAAGGCCCAAGCGTGGCAAGAAAGCCCGGCGGCCAGGCGAAAAGGAAAGTTAGGAAACGAATGAACGATAGCGGATGTCCGCCGAAATAGAAGATACCAAGACCAACTTTTGTATGAAAGAGACAGCCTATCCTTGGATCCACAGGCGCACATGTACAAGATGGACGTTCAAGAGTGCGATTGTTGAGAAACCTCGGCCTGCGTACAGTTACGCATATATTTGTGCCTGATCTTCAGCAGACCAACTCTTGGCGGGCGGGCCTTGCAGGCCGCCATGGACAGAGACCATCCGCGTGAACTATGGAAAGGTGCAATGCCGTACAGCAAGGAGTGGGGACGCAGCTTGATCGGGACGTCATCGCAGGTGAGTGCTCGCCGCCTTCGCGATAAATCTGCGGAAATGGACAAACTCGTAAGAAGTGCAACGCACGAGATACGCATGAAAGAGTCGATGAAAAAAGCTACATTCGACGTTCCTCGGCAATGACATTAGCGGATACGTAGGCGCCATCGTGGCTGACAGACACATGGAGGAACAAGCCGCCCAATTTGCTGACAGATATATTTTTCCGGGGAACAAAGGAAAGAGCCGGTTTCATTCTACCGATTTGTAGGCTCGAGTATGTTAGATCCTTCCATGTGGCGTGGAACATTGGATAAAGCGCCTTGTAGGCTGCTTCCTTGACAGCCCACCTATATCCACGAATCAAAGTGACCGTTTTGAAAGTCATAAGGCGAGAGAGTTCATGCTGGCTTTGAAAGAAGACAAGCTTACCTGACACCAAGGAAACGCAGCCGTTGTAATCTTTCAAATACCGAAAGTTCATGCTTGCTCAAGATACGGGATGGAAAGCGATGGAAATGGCGATAGTAGACTGCAGCAAGCCGCGGAACGTGTAACACATCCACACCAATTCCAATAATTGCCGTGCGAAACAATTTCTGATTCAAGAGTTGAAAATGAAGATTATGCCATCGAATCGTGCGCGAAAAGAAAATCCAGACTTAAATTAAATCTGTTGAAAAACAATGAGAACCACCGGAGGAGGAAGAGAAGATGGTAAAATAGTACGAACCGGTTGCAACCAATGTTGTCTACCGACACGTCGACACTGGTGTGATGTGGGCGCCAATTGATTTCGTATTTAGGCCGGAAAGTGACTAGTGATCGATTGATCGGCGGTTGGTTTGACGCCCGACGGCCATCATGGTACATACATACCTCGACCTGCTCCATCAACTTGAACGAGTCGACATTCAGTTCAGTCCTTCGGTCCTTCAGGCCCTTTCGCCCTTAAATTTATAGCATTGCACTGTTTTTTATAGCCAATTTATAGTCCAAAGGCTCCCAAGAAGCATGTATGTCAATGGGATTGACATTCGATTTCTCAGCCGCCATCTACAACTTTGTAATGCACGGTGTCGGGTAATCATGATGTTGCGAGCGCCGCGCTCTTGCCATTTGGAATACGTGCATTCAGCCGCTGTATGCATTGAATATTGCAGCTGACAGGCTGGCAACCGTCTTTACGAGGTATTCGTTTGATCGCTGAACCGCACACATGCTTCCGGCAACTGGTTCTTGGATTCCTTCTTCTTGCTTCCTGCTCTCGTCTGTATTATGTCTATTGCTACGCTGTCATTACTTATAGATCCGCATATCCTGGCCTTCCATCGATATTATACAATGCAAATGTACTTGGTATCTGCTTCAGACTCCCGTCCTGACCCGGCGTCGTGGCCAGAATACACCACATTTGTCGACGAACTGATGGGGAGCAAGACGTCATTTGGTGAATTCAAGAGGTCAGTCTTGGATGCGGCTATCTATTTGGGATCTACGCAAGGTCTTGCACCGGCCGGAAATGGCGAGCTTGTGGGGATCTCGAGCAATAACAGGCCGCGGAGTCAGCACGGTAAGTTCATAAATGACTTGTTTGGAACCGGTATATCATCTTGAATGTCATTTCATATGCTATGGACTAGGAATTCGCTGTACTCGTGATACACTTCTAGTTGTGACGACTCCGTTTGCTTTGTTGTCTGCATACGCGACAGAGTTCGAGCTTGAGCATGCATTTACGCTCAGTAGAACTACGCGGCTCTTCGTTTTTCCCCGACTCTTCGCCCGCGCTATGAAGATTGTTCAGAAGCTGGGGATGAGCGAAGAGAATGTATATTTTCTCGGGAATCCAACCCCATCGCAAAGGCGTTCGTCGAGCTTGCGAAATTTGGACGAGATGATCAGACATGTCCGCAACCCGTCTTTCTCAAGTCCAAGTGTCTTCCAGAAAGCGGCGACGAGATCTCGAGGACATTACTCACATTGACCGTCCTCGTGAGTGCGCCAACTGTCATTAGTGACCCTCATACATAGCTGTTCCTCCTACCCCTTCGTCCGCACGTGCGAAATTTACATATCCATATACTCGTACCCATAAATTTTAGGTCCCTTGTCTGTTTCTTACCGTAGGATGCTGATAGCATGACTGTCCTGGACTATGTATTTATTACGTAGGAATACTTTCTGATTGACTAGCATTTTTCTTTTCTTGTGTGTTGGAAGAGCGATGTCGATGAGCAGTAAAAACCAATTTATTCAGAGGCTTCTTGTCCATTCCTATGCTGACGACATCCGACGCTGATCAGCTTTGGGAGTGCTCTTGTGAAGCTTCTCGTTGGCCGGAGACACGCGCGTATACAGACCTGCTCCAAATGAAAAGTTGCTGTCTTCTTCCTTCCTGCCATCCTCTCAGCGCCAGCGCATCTACCGTCATAATGCAATCCAAGTACTGCCATGAGCTATGCTGGAGACAACGTACGAACTGCAGAGGAGTCGGCTACATCTCGCATCGCGCACGCACAGCGGCACACAGACCATCTCACATTACCCTTCGAAGCTCCACGCACTATTCTACTGATTATGTAGTAGTTAAATAAGCATACGCCGCCCACATGCCTAGCTCTCTCGAATCATGGATTATTATTTAGTTCGACCTACATGTGTACTTTCATATGGCTAAAAGTACATGCTATAGAATGAAATCTGGCTGGGACGGGGTGAGGGACAAATAGATGAGGCGATACGTTGTGAGCAATACTGATAGAGTACCAAAAAAATGCAATAACATGGCTCATTGCGAGAAAATACAGTGACGATAGATGTGAGATTTTTTCACAAAGGGAATGGTCGGACAGATGAATGCTGCGAAAGGGTTTGACCATAGAGCCACAGTCGCTATACTTATGCGCCAGAGAGTAAGTAGATATAAGATCATGAGGAGGAAAGATCGCCGGAGACCATGAGTAATTATGTTTCAAGAGCAAGAAACGCCCTTTTCAGGAAAGTCGTAACTACCAGGGATGACGGTCAGACAACCCGCGCGGTCCTGATGAGAGTTACAGTTCATTTGGTCGTCCTGTGTGGCACAACATCGGAGGCAGAAACGGTTCGCAGACGGCTCAAGCCTGAATCATCATCGTGCACATGTGCGTCAGTGCGATTGTCTAAATTCTTGGGGCTATGCCCGGAAAAATGCTTACTGCTCGATAAAACTGGCGCCGTATCCGCCAAAAGTACACTGAGCGCCGTCAGGGAAACGTACGTCAAACTGGCCACCGTCGTCTGAAGGAAGAAGCGTCGAGAGCGCAGGATTAAGACAGCCAGTGACCTATGACAATACACACGCCAAGTCAATTTTAGAGGGCTACAACCGGTCAGCCAGGTGGAGGGTTACAAGACACACACCTGGATGTACGCGCCATCCGGAGATGTTTCTACAGCGGCAGCTGTCACGAAGCCATCTTGCATCACATGCGTGCAAGGATGCTCAGGATCGTTTGCCTGTGCTTGTGCGGGAGTGCAGTACGCGACTCCGTCATCTTCTGCGTCAGATACGAGCTCTGCGAGTAATACATGCTCAATAGGTCGGTCGGTCTGAAAAAATCGCTGAATCTCCGCACCGCCCTGCTGATCCGGTAACAATAACGCAAACTGAGTCTCGCTATTGATCATAACCGTCGTGAACGGAGAGGACACGCCGGTCGGTTGGGGGGTCGGCCCTGTGTCGGGCTGCTGACGGGGGAGGAGGGACGAGGACCGACGAGGGCGTTTTGCGCCGGGATGTGATTGTACAGTTTGAAGATCTACAAGACTTGATGATGACATTTGTGCAGAGCGTTTTTTCTGCTGCAGTTGGCGAGGTCGGTAGAAACTCGTAGAATCGTAGAACGGCACGGCGTCGCGGTCTGAGTCGCCAGTTTGTTCGGACGCATTGCACAACGATGGTCTGTTGGATCCAGATATAGTAGTATCTACGAGACCAGAACACCCATGAGAAGCTCTGGGAGGGCCAAGGAAGTTGCCAGTGTCCAAAAAATCCGAGAACCCGGAGTTCAAAAAGTACAGCGCTGCACCGCGGATGGTCGTAGCCAGAACTAGCGAAGTCAAGACCCGCCGCATAATTACAGAAGAGAGAAAGCTAGCAGTAGAAGTAGAGGAAACAATACGATACAAAAAGAGCAGCCCTGACGATGTGCCGGCAGAGTTGTTGATGGTACAGTCTGTCAAGCACACCTCGCCTACCGTGTCCGTCGACGCGACGGCAATGCAAACGGCGATCACGTGGAACGCCACCGTGCACATTGCAGTGAGCAATATTTTCAAAGATTTTCGAACAGGCGAACCTCAAAATGCGAACGTGCGTGAATTCCGCTTCCAACGATACGTGAAATTGCATCTAATACTAAGGTGGGTGCTCAACATGTATAAATCAGGAAATCGGGTGCACTGGGTCTACAAAGTGATCAGTGGCTACTTGGAAGAAATGTGCAATGTTCTAGTAATGACATGACGACATGTGTACGCACGATCCACGAACTATCAATCCTGAACGTGAACTCTGACATTGTCGCTCTTACTGTTTGCGCTCTCACGATAATTGCCACCGCGACCAACCTGTCGAAGAACTCAGCATCCACAACCACTTCCCGCTACTGCGAGATTTTGTACACTCACAAATCCCCATTCAATCTGCCGTGAGACATAGATAGATGTGTCAAGCTCATCGGCAAAAGCCCAAACCAATCCTGGATGTTTCTGGAACGCCCGGCCAACGAAGATGACATCCGCGCGGCCCTCCTCTAAGTACTGCTCCGCTACCGTGCCAGTCTTGATGCCTCCCACAGCACCAACAAGCGGAGTTGAGTCGGGCTTAGAATCTGTTGAAAGCATCGTTAAAAACCTGAATACCATATGAACATTGAATTACAACTTACGTTGGGCCAAATGCTTTCTGATGTGCGCCGAAAGTTGACTGTGCGCGCTGTGGTAGGCATTTATTGCAGATAAAGGAATGACGCCGCCAGCGAAGGCATTCATTGCAGATGGAGGAATGACGCCTCCAGACGAAACGTCGATCAGGTCGACGCCATGTTCACCCAGAATTTGCGCAAGCTGAGCCGCCTCTTCCACAGTCCAAACACCGTACTCTTGTTTTACGCGGTCAGAGCCATTGATGCGCACGAACAAGGGCATGCCGTTGGGGATCACGGCACGCACCGCATCAACGACCTCGACGAGTAAACGAATACGGTTCTCGAAGCTACCACCGTACGTATCCGTACGTTTGTTGGACAGCGGGCTGAAGAACTCGCTCAGAAGGTAGCCGTGGGCAGAGTGAATCTCGACGGCATCATAGCCTACCCGCACAGCGCGCACAGCAGCCTGCGTGAAGGCTTTGACAATCGCAGGAATGTCCTTATCTGCGCTTAGCTCATGGGGTACGGGGCTGTTGTCGTCATATGGCAGTGCCGATGGCCCGACGAGCTTGTCCGTCCAGCCGCCAATGACATTTGACGCTACGGCCTTTCGGGGACTTAACCAGGGTGCAACAGTTGAGGCCTTTCGTCCTGCGTGAGCCAGCTAGAATGATGCAGTCAGATGCCGTTAACGTACGTTCCCTTTAGACATAAAGCAAATGTACCTGAATTGCAATCTTCTGATTCTGTGAGTGTGCGAACTCCACGAGATCCCTAATTACACAGTGGTCATCAAATACCCTCCATAATGAATATCGTGAAAAGGCCGCACTTGTGTCCCTTGATGTGCTCATCAGCCCATATGCCGGCGTCCTCAGGGGTGATTCTACCCTCAGGTGTAACCGCAGTGGCTTCAACGATAGTGAGGCCAGGCCCTGTAGCAGAATATGAAAGGTCATATGATAGTCTAGAGCTTACTACTCACCGCGAATAATGATACCCCCGTAATGGGCCAGATGCCAAGGGGTCAAAAAACCATTCTCTGCTGAGTATTGACACATGGGAGAGACGATAATACGATTAGGCAGAGTGAGGTCGCGAATCTTCACCGGAGTGAAAAGCTTGGGAAGGGGCTTTCCATCAGGCTGAGGGATCAACGCAGTACCAGCAGGAGGACTCTGGAGAGGTTGGAAGTAAGGCACGCCGGGAGCGCGCTTGTTGTAATATAAGATTGCAGACATTTATTGGATGTAGGTGAGCACAGAGGGTTTGCGACGAATGGACTCTCACGAATCCCCCACCTTTTATACTTAGGGTGGCAGAATTGTTTTCGAGTCATACTTACTGTCATTCAGAACCAAGAGGAACCATCGATCCAGATCGTGGATAGATCGAATGCCACATGGTCATCAAGAACCAATTACATCACGAACCAGCTGTGTTCATCACCGAACTTTCGAACCACATATGTATGAACCGCACCTTGCAGACCGTCGGCGTGAGAGACAACAAACACGAGAAAAATGAGTCTGAACGGAATTGGAATGCTCGAGAGGGTAATTACTTCATAGGCAATCATAGTCACCGCATTGTTCGTGGCGGCACCATGATAGTGTTGAAATCAGCGTTGAGCTATGCAAGGCAACCTGTTGTGCCATTGGGAAACACAGAGAAAGGTGTATAACGATAGTGTTGGTACTAGTGATGGAACCGGGGAGGATAGCAAACGAGGAGACGAGACGAATAAGACGCATCTTGAGATAATAAGAATATAGGCTCTAATAAAGGACAAGAGTATCAAGAAAGCCCGGAAAAGAATATGCAAAGAAAGAGCGGTCAGGTGAAAAGGAAGGTTAGGAAATGATTGAATGTCAGCGGATGTCCGTCGAAACAGAAGATACCAGGATCAGCTCTTATATGCCAGAGACAGACTATCCTTGGATCCACGATGGACGTTCAAGAGTGCGATTGTTGAGAAACCCCGACCCGCGTACAGCCGCGCATATATTTGTGCGTGATCCTCAGTAGACCAACTCTCAACGGGGCGGGCCTTGCAGGCCGCCATGGGCAGAAACCACGCGCGTGAGCTGTGGAAAGGTGCAATGCCGTAGAGCAAGGAATGGGGACGCTTGATTGGAACGTCATTGCAGGTGAGTGCTCGCCGCCTTTGCGACAAGTCCGTGAAAATGGACAAACTCGTGAGAAGTGTAGCACACGAGATACGCATGAAAGAGTCGATGAAAAAGGCTACATTCAACGTTCCTTGGCAATGACATTAGCGAATACGTAGGCGCCATCGTGGCTGACGGACACATGGAGGGACAAGCTGCTCAATTTGCTGACAGATGTGTCGCAAATTTCTCCGGGAACAAAGAAAAGAGCCGGTTTCATTCCATCGACTTGTAGGCTCGAGTATGTTAGATCCTTCCATGTGGCGCGGAACATTGGACAAAGCGCCTTGTAGGCTGCTTCCTTGACAGCCCACCTATATCCATGGATTAAAGTGACCGTTTGGAAAGTCATAAGGCGAGGGAATTCATGCTGGCTTTCAAAGAAGATAAGCTTACCGGACACCAAGGAAATGCAGACGTTGTTGAGCGTCAGCAGGTAATCTTTCGAATACCGAAAGCTCATGCTTGCTCAAGATACGGGATGGAAAGCGATGGAAATGGCGAGAGTAGACTGCAGCAAGCCGCGGAACGTGTAACACATCCACACCAATTCCAATAATTGCCATGCGAAACGGTTTGAGAGTTGAAAATGGAGATTATGCCATCGAACCGTGCGCGAAAAGAAATCCCGACTTGAATTAAATCTGTTGACAGACAATGAGAACCACTGGAGGAGGAAGAGAAAACAGTAAAACAGTATGAACCGCACGGTTGCAACCAGTGTTGTCTACCGACACGTTGACACTGGTGTGATGTGGGCGCCAGTTGAGTTCGTATTTAGGCCGGAAAGTGATCGATTGATCGGCGGTTGGTTTGACGCCCGACGGCTATCAGCGGCCATCATGGTACATTCCTTCAACTTGACATTCAGTTCAGTCCTTTCACGCCCTTTCGCCCTTAAGTTTTTAGCATTGTTTTATATAAGCAAGTTATAGTCCCAAAGGCGCCTGTATGTCAATGGGATTGACGTTGGATTCCTCCGCCGCCATCTACAAAGTACTGCACGGTGTCGGATAACGTTGCGACAGCCTGCATTCTCGCTGTTTGGAATAAGTACGTGCATTCAGCCACCGTATGCATTGAATATTGCAGCTGACAGGCTGACGACCACTTTTACGAGGCATTAATTTGATCGCTGCATCGTCATGTGAACCGCACACATGCTTCCGGCAACCAGTTCATGGACTCCTTGTTCTTGCTTCCTACTCTCTATCGTGTCTATTGCTACTCTGTCATGATCTATAAGTTCCTATACCCTGACCCTCCATCGATATTATACAATGCAAACGTACATGATATCTGTCGAAGGTAGAGCCTATGGATGAACGCGGGGAGCGGTATCAGCCTCAGTGGTGGACAAACACTATATTTGTGTACCTATGGATGAACGCGGGGAGCAGTATCACTAGGTACAATCAGTACATAAAGAACATGTAAATAAAGCAAAGTACATACGCCTCAGTGGTGGACAAACACTGAGGCTTCGAGATGAGAAAATTGTGTGGGTAAGGCGATCGTCTCGTTACCACGAATGGAAAGTGAACATGAGTCACGTATAGTTCAACACTCCCCCTCGAGACGAAATGGCCTAAAGAACACCTAATAGACGACGAAATTTTTCGAATTTGAAGCGAGGAAGGGACTTGGTAAATATATCAGCTATCATAGAATTGGTGGGGCACCAAGTGAGTGAAGCAAAATCCGAAGATACGACATCACGAATGAAATGAAAGCGGATGTCTATGTGCTTGGTGCGAGCATGAAATGTAGAGTCTTTGGAAAGTTTTATGGCACTCTCGTTATCACAATATAAGCATGTAGGAGAAGAAAGATCAACTTTAAAGAGAAATGGGAATTCAGAAATGAAATTACGAAGCCATACCAGTTCCTTCGCGCCCTCCGTCATAGCAACATATTCAGCTTCAGTGCTGGAGAGCGTGATGATTGGCTGCTTTTTAGATGAATATGAGATGACACCGCCGCCGATGAAGAACGCGTAACCGGAGATGGAATGGCGATGCAGTTGCGAGCCCCAATCGGCATCCGTATAGCCGAATAGCTTCGTCGTGTTGTCACCGCCGAGTACGAGCGCGAGATCGCGCGTACCTTTAAGATATCGAAAAACGCGCTGTACGGCTTTGAAATGCGTTGTGTGCGGTCGTTCAATAAATTGCGCAAGCGTAGAGATGGCATAGGCTATATCGGGACGCGTCATCCGCGCAGCGTATAGCAAGGTGCCGATCGCCTCGCGGTATTTCGACTTTTCTCCTGGCGTGAGAATCGTCGGCGAGAGGGCTGCAGAGCCGTAGTTTAAATCGATGCCGGGCTCCATTGGTGTCATTACCGGACGCGCGTCTTCAAGTCCCATGCGGTGGACGGCGTTGTCGATATAGGAGCCTTGTGAGAGCGTAATGGTCCTCGCGTCGACGTTACGTGCAATTTTGACGCCTAGCAACCATGCGGCAGGCCCAAGATCGGTTACTTCAAAATGGCTGGAAAGCTCAGCAACAATCTTGTCAGCAGACTCGTCAGATTCCGCAATAACGGTGCAGTCATCGGTAGCGACTGCGACAATGGTGTAGCGATCGGGATCATCCGGCGGCGTTTTCATGAATACCGCCTCGTCGTATGAGCATGAAACATACCCGAATTCTTTGAACGTCCCGCTAAATGTTTTCCACCATTCGTTACCACCTTGTTTCGTCCCATACAGTGGACGTTTGAGTTTTGCGACGAGATGACGGCCAGCATGTGCAAGATCGCGTTGCTCCTCTGTGAGTGAGCAATACTGCTCGAAGTCAGGGGGAAGCTCGAGATATATGTCTTCGTGGAGTTCGGCATTGAGGTAAGCGTTTTTGATGTCGATTTGACGAATCGTCGAACCACGAGAAGCTGCAGCAGCAAGTAGAGTGCGGAGGGAGTTCGTTTTGACAACTGGTGCAAAGGTTTCGAAGTAGTCAACACCATATTGCTGAGAAAAGCCACGTGCAACGAACCGCGCTTTGTATTTGGTGATATTTGCATCGGCGTCTAGCTTTTTACGGAAGACAATGCGTGAACCAGTAATATTGACGTTGTCCGGCGCTTCAACTATATCCCACGTGTCGTGCTTTTCACACTGTTGAATCTCCGCCTTGATTGCTGCAACCCACTGAGGACCCTCTTCACTTCGAACAGCCTCCTTATATGACGCTGGACCCACTACCGACGCGATAGACGCATACGCGCGGATTTCCGCATCCGACAGGACCGTCATTCCTCCAGACTCGTTCAAACGTGTGTTCTCGGCTGCCGTCGCAGTTTCGCCATTGTTCAGGCGTCGATAATAGCCGGGTGCAGGACGTGCACGCCGTGTACTACGTGTGCTTTCGACCGTTTCGTGAGGAACGTCCTCCATGGCAGGTCCATTCGCAGCCGCTGGCTCTTCAACAGCAGGTTGTGGCGCATTTTCGACAATCGGTGGCATATTGCGA